>CM060709.1:3603284-3975784 GCA_030686995.1 Artemisia argyi
TCGTTTACGAATTTTCTCGGTGGTGGGTGGAATCACCCATACGCGGGTTCTTCCTCAAATCCAAACGACGGTTCGGCACCACCGATGTGGGTTAACCCACAAGATTCCCAATATTGGACCGAAAGTCAACAAAGCGACTTAAATTACAATTTCCAAAATCTTCAATTCTCCCAAAACTCACAACATTCCTAAACGAAAACATATGAAGTTCCGGAAACACCGACCTCTCCTCAAAAACCAAAAAGTCATGGAAAACGTAAGGCAAAAAAATCCAAAGAACCCATTGAAGACGAGGATGCAGGTGCTGGAAAATCGAAAGTGGAACATTGGACGCCAAGTGAGGAAAAGTTGCTTGCCGAGTGTTGGGTTGCGTGTTCAGAGGATTCGAGGTTGGGGATTTTACAAACCAAGGATACGTTATGGCAACGTATAAGAGGCGAGTTCAATAGATTAAGTTGAAAAGACCGCAACAAAGATATGCTACAATCTAAGTGGAAAACGTTGAACCGTGATTGTAATAAGTTCAACGCTTTTTACAAAAAGGCGCAACGCGAGATAAAGAGTGAGGAAAGTGAAGTGGATGTCCTAACACGTGCTCACCAACTCTATCGTCAAGAAAACCCGTTGTTCGCCAATGAAGATGCTTGGAAGGTGTTGCGCAAACATCAAAAATGGGACGCGCCGGAAGCGGTTGATTTAACCTGTGACGTCCCAAGCCAAACAAACGAGTCTTTGTTTGGTCATGACGAAGAACCACGGCCCATTGGCAAAAAAAGGGCCGCCAAGAAACAAAAATCCGAGGCCACGAAAAGCACCGGAGCCACGGCTAGAACCGGTGGGTCCATTTCTTCGTTAGCTTTTGCGGATATGTTGCGCGAAGAGTTAAGGTCGAAACGTGAAGAGGCGAGTAGGGCGTATCAGGCGACAGCCCAAAATCAAGCCGCACAACAAAGGATGAAAGCGCTAGAATTTTTGATGTTCGACACCACCGGCAAAGATCCACATTGGGTGGCATTCGTTAATGCGAAAAAGGATCGAATCACCATGAAACTTGGGTTGCGTCCACATCAATTATGAATAATTATGTGATGTAGTGTTTTATTGATTTCATATTTTTTTTAGTATCGTTATTTTATTTTATTTTTAATTTCGTAATGTAATGTAACCTTGTGTTTTAATTAATGTTATGTTTTAAATAAATGAAGTGTTTGTTAAAATTTGGGGTTGAAATTGAAAATATTTGGGGTGGAGGTGAGTTAAGGTGAGTTATAGGTGAGTTATGTTACCGGGGTGGAAATGTAAACCTTAGTTAAACAAGACTTAAACATAAGTTTTCTTGTGCAAGTTTGTATTTGAATAGTATTCATATGATGTGACCTTGTTTGGTTTGGAAGATTTATTGCAAAACCAACTGCAGCCCTGACGGAACCCTGGGGGTACACGAGCGGAACCCATCTGAGGGTTCCGCCGTATCCGCCAGACCTGCAGAATGGTTTGCTATAAATACCAAACCACTTGTTAGTTTTGAGTCATCTCTTTAGGACATATTTTCATATACTCTCTCAACTAACTCAGTAACATTTGACCTGTGTGATCCTCTTATGTAGCTAGGTCCTTCACAAGATCATTAAAGAAGTTACAAGCTTCAACTCTAAAGTTGCAAGTCTTGTTAGCTTTGTCATGTATAAGCTTTGGTAGTTTATACTTCATTTGTATCATATGTGTAGAAGTGATCGGTTAGTATTTTAGGCCTTAAAATACATAGTGTGTCGGGAGTTGTTGTACCCTTGTAAAAGAACTAACGGGAGTGGTTGTACCCTTGGTAAAGAACTCGACATCTAGCTTAGTGTCGGTAAAAGTGTAAGCGACGATAGGAGTGGTTGTACCCATGTAAAAGAACTCGACATCTAGCTTAGTGTCGGTAAAAGTGTAAGCGACGTTGTAAAGGTTTCTCCACCGGGAAAGGAGCTTGTTGATTGGTGCTTATAACTCTCGAGTTGGAAACTCGGGGCGTGGACGTAGGGCAAGGAAAAAGAGTCCTTGTAGCCGAACCACGATAAACAATCGTGTTGTGGTTTGATCGTTTCTTTCTTTATCCTTGCTTATTACATATTGTCTTTAGTTAGAATTGCTAATCAAACGTAAAGCTTTTCAAAGAATTAAACAAGTAAAGTTGTGTTTATATCTTTAAACAAACGTAAAGCTTTTCAAAGAACTAAACAAGTAAAGTTAGGATTGTTATTCACACGTAAAGCTTTTAAAAGAAGTGAACATGTAAAGTTGTGTATATATCTTTAAACAAACGTAAAGTTTTTAAAGGATAATCAAGTTAAAAAGATTTTAAAAGTGGTAAACTATTCAACCCCCCTTCTAGTTTTCCACAATTGGCATCAGGAGCTACGTTACTCAAGATCTTTAAAATAGAATGTATTTTAAAACTTGGATCGATTCATGGATTTTAAAAATCTCAAAGAAGGGCAATCTATTCAAAACCTACCGCTATTTGAAAAAGAAAACTTACTTGAAAGGAATAGTAATTTTGAAAACTATGTGAAATCAATTGATCAAGATCTTTGGCATATTATTTCTTTTGGTGATGTCAAACCAAAGAAAACAAGTTTTGAAAACCAAGATAACTATCTTAAACTTGATAAAAATACTAAAGCTAAAACAATGATTTATAAAGCTTTAGTACCGAATATGAAAGAATGTATTTTTGTCAAACAGCTAATGATATTTGGAAAAATATGTTTAACTTTCATCATGAAATATGTCAAGTCAAAGATGATCAATTTGATCTCACATATGAATTAGAAGTCTTAGAAATATTAATAGATAAACACTTAGTAGAAGTTAATACATGTGCTACTAGTTTAAATGTTTTAAATGAAGGTACAAGTGAAGATGAGTACGTGTGTCGTGATGAACTTGTTTGTGAATCATGGAATGAAACGGATGTAGACGAAGACAATGATCCGGTGGGTAATTGTCAATTTATTGAAACAACAAGCAAGGTACATGTTGAAACCAAACATTTTTGCTTTGACACATTTATCTTAGAATTTTATAAATTAGAAAATGAGTCTAATTTTTTTTAAGTAACATGAACCTAAAAACCATCTTTAACAATAAGTCTTCAAAATCTTTTGTGAATAACTTTGAAAAGGAAATCTTGTTAGAAGATAAAATGTCTAGACTTGAGAGTAATGTTGAAATTGATCTAGAATGTAAATTATGTCTAGATTACAAACATGACATTAAAAAAGCAAAATGAGAAAGGAAAAACGTTAGCTAAATTTGATGAAAGGTCAAAATCTCTTGAAAGATTGTTGAGGTGTCAAAGGTTGTTTGAAGATAAAATCGGATTAGGATTTAACTCAAAAGCACCATCAACTAGTAAAACAAAGCAAGTACAAATTGTTAAACCTAGAAGAGAAATTTAGAGATAATTCAATCTCTAATAGAAACTCATGATGAAAGGTGGTGAGTGCTTATTTACTCACCATTTTATGGCCAAACACCAACCCAATATGACTATTTAAGCTAATAATCGCCAAGAAAACGTGTGTTTTTGTGATTGTGATATGCAGGTACGGATGAATAAGAAATTGACGAAAATTCACAAGAAAACCGGAAAAACGAGCATGAGAGTAAAAGACGGTCAAATAGTCAAAGCCGGGGATCCAAAATTCAGTTTTAGTCCTTCATCTTCTCAGATTTGGCAAGAAAAGTCCCTGGAATATTATTTTGAAGATTGGCAGATTTTACCCTTGAAGTTTGAGTAATTACATAAGTGGTCCTTGTGATTTTTATTATACAAAAGCTGAATTCCAACAAGCCTTGGTCCACATTTCATAGTCCAATCCAATTCCACTCTTGTGTAATCTAAGTCCAACAAATAAATCCCAAAGCCCATTTCTTAATATGTAACCCGAGCCCACCAAATGTTAACTTCGGTCAAAAAGGTCAACATTCCTAAAACAAACACAAACCAAACGCGCCATTTGTTCTTCCCCAATTCACCCACACCCCAGAACCATGAACCCTAGCTCCACAATTCCTATCAATTGGCTCGAATCATCTCACCCAACCATCAATTTTGCTTTAATAAAAGATCTTCTAGAACCTCACGTGGCCTAAGCACATGTCAGAAGTTGTAAGAGAATCCAATAAGGCTACGTGTCAGACACTCATTGGTTACGGCACGTCATACCAATCATTGGGAGTACTTCTAGAAGATTGCTGACACCTCACTGACACGGAAAGAGATTGTACACGCTTGGATGGGACAGGTGGTGCTATTTGAGTGGTCAAGACACCTCACGGATCATCATCCTATGGCTCACAATGAATTGAAGAAACACAAACTTGATCTGAGGGCTCACCATGATTAAAAGAAGCACAAGGTTGTGGATTGCCAGCTTGGCATTTGATCATTCCCTCATCTTCATTTATCTATAAATAGGTGTACATTTCTTTCATTATGTATGTAGAATTTAGGGACTGTTATGCTGCTGGATTGTACTTAGAGTAGTAATTGTAATAGTTTAGTTGAAATTTATAATAAAATTCTGCATTTCTTTTCTAAATTCTCAGCTTATTTTTCATCCTTATTGCTTATTCTGTCCTTTTCTTTAGCTTATTTTCATCTTATATCAATCAAATTTAGCTTAACTCCTTTTCTAAAACATTCTTCTTATATCAGTTATAGTTTTAATTAGTTAATTTTTCATCTTAAACACAAAGTCTTTCCTATATTCAGAAAATATAGAAAATAAATAAAAAAATAAAATAAAAAAATAGTTTCAAAATAAGTTTTAGATTTCAATTAAGCTATATTCAGTTTATATTTTGTGCAAACAAGCTTTGAAAGCTATTGGTTCATGAGATACTGTTTCATTGTGGATCTGAGTGGAGTTTGTGGTATATGATAGATAAGTATGGTCAAAGATGGAAGGACCTGCCTATCTTAAAGATAGGCAAGCTTAGTGAATCCTCCTCAATTGTGGCTGAGGAGGAATAGATTTGTAGGTATTCACTAATTTTCGTTCAATTCAAAGTTTATTAGTATTAGATTTGTTAGCAGGTTTACTTGTGATTGAAATTCTTGAGTTTTTTTATATTGAATTAGAACTTGTGTAGTTGCTTAATTGTAGATTTTAGGTCTGTGTTTCATTGATTGATGAGATCCAATTGATCTCTGATCTGTGTCATTAGTATACATCTGTTTAATTGAGTTTGTGAATCTGAGTGTTTGATTGTGAGTATCTGTGTTGGATCTAGCTTTGTTATTGATTGTGATAACTAGTTGATATAGTTTGTGCATCTGAGTAGTACATTGAGATTTGATCATCTGTCTTATAGCTTGTTGCTAGTAGATTTTGAAATTTGTTCTCATATCTGTGCTATCACCTTATTGTGAATATGAGATTATATTGGATTGTAACTTGAGTTAACTTGGTCTGAGTTATTCTCATTTTATTATCTGTTCATCATCTGTCATTGAATAAGATCAGTTGTGAGTTTTGATTGAGACTGCTTCATTAGGAATGTTTGGCTTTAACTGATTGCTGAGTATTATTGTTGTTAGTGTGTTGATTTACTGCTCATTTATATTACACTAGCGTAGTAATAGAGTTTTAGTTCATTTAGTTAGATTATTGTTTCACTAGACAGTCAAAGTAATTGCTACTTGCACTTAACTAATAGAGTTTTTTTTTAGAATCAGTTAGTAGAAGTTAATTGATAGTTTCATTTTAGTTAAATATAGCTTAATTTTTGTATAATCTCAGCTTAATTTTTCATTCAGACTTAGTTGTAATTAGTTAAAATTGATTTTGGTCAAACTTTGTGGTACAAATAAAAAGTCAAACCAAGTGGATTTATAGAATTTGGTCCAAACTTTGCTAGTAGCTGTAGCATTCATTTGTGATTTGAAAAACTTTTGGTTTGTTGATGTTGAAAGTTTGGTAGTAAGTAATCAAAAATCAAAAAGTAATTACAAGTTTGAAGCTCATTAGCTTATTAGAATATTGAGTGGAAGTTGTCTGATCAGTCATATACTCCCCTGCACAACTTGTTTGCATAAGAGTTCATGGACTGATTCTAGTAGGTGATAGTGTTTAGTGATCCTAGATCTTGATTGTTTTGAGTTCTCTGGCTGGTAGAGTAGTAGTAATTACCTTTAGTTTCTCTGTAGTAGCTTATATCATCAGCTTATTTAGTCCTTTTGTTCATTGCTTGTAGCTGATTTCTGATTTTATAAGTAGGTCTGCTAGTTAAGAGTTGTGCTTGTTTCTATGTTTCTACTTTTTATTTGTGATCCTTCTGAGTTTAAATAGCATTGTGTTTGGTCTCTTAGTTTCTGTGTGGACTTGTGCTTATACTGAATAGCTTATTGAGCTTATATCATTGCTTATTTGCTTCCTTTATAAGTTTCTGAGTGATTCTGTGCTTTATTACCATCATAATTCGTTGCATTTGAGGTTTATACAACCTTAGTGGTCTGTGTTCTTAGTTTCATCAAGTTTTTATCACAAGTGCTTATTAATAAGCACTTGTGATAAGCAGTTTTGCTTGAATAAGCAGTCCAGCTTTTCAATTTTTCTTCAAAATTTTATTTTAAGTTCTTTTTAATATTTTTGATTTTCTGGAATTTTTCCAGATTTTTCTGACTATTTTTACTATTTTTAATAATTTCTTTTGATTATTTTCATTTTTTAAATAGTTTTTAAATTCCAAAAATCAATAAAAAATACAAAAAGGTTCTGAAAAATACAAAAATAATTTTTAAATTTCTTTTATAATATTTTAGAATTTTTAGAATTTAATTTTCATTTTTCAAATTTGTTTTTCTAATTTTCTCTATTTTTAATTCACTTTTAATTAAATAAATAGTAAATAAATTCTAGAAAATAAAAGAAAAGTCTAAAAAATATTTTTCTTTTTCTTAAAATTCTTTTTATTAGTTTCAAATTTTTAGAAAATATTTTCAAGTACGTAGGATTATTTTTCGTCATACGTTACGTTTTAATTTTAACGGTTGCGTTTCCTTTTTTACGTTTTTCAAATCGGTGCATAGTTAGTTTATACTCTTTGCATGCTTTATTTTTGTTTGTGAATAATTGAATTCCTTGATTGCTATTTTCACTCTATCACTTTTTCACCACTCACTTTCACTACACGATTCCCAATCTGATAATTCAAATTTTCCATTTGAGCTTTCGTTGGGAAGAACGACCCGGGAATTACTTTAACCGGTATTTCCTCGGAATATTATTATACTATAATTGACACGAATCAATTTTTGGCGCCGCTGCCGGGGAAGGCTTAAAGTGAATTTTTGAATCATTGTTTTGGAAAATCGTGTTTTGATAAGCCTTCTTCTACTTTGTATATACATCTCTTATAAAAAAAAATTAAAAAATCAAAAACACTTTTACTAAAGTGTTTTCAAAATACCAAAAATAAAATAAAAGTTACAGCCTCGTTCCGATCGAAAGAAAGGGCGTTGTAAACCAAATAAGTCTCGCAATATAACGAAAACGTGAAATTGATTAATTATCGGATTATTTCATTTACTACAACCGATTAAGCGGGAAATACGGAAGCTAAGACATTAAATTGCTAGCTGAAGAGAGTCTTACGTCTCCGTTCTCTAACCCCGAGCGGGTTTTACGACATACGAGTCGGGTTCATTTCCTTGACGACGAGGAGATGAACCAAAACGAACACAACGGACCCCCGCCGATGGGTGGTCCGCAGCACAATGTTATCCCGCCGATGGGACAACAACCGGCATTTGATCCGCGTCCGATGGAAGAACAACTCCAATCACCATTCAATGGTGTGAGGAGAGCAATTGTGATTCCGGACATCAATGCCAATTTTGAGATTAATCACGGATTACTTAATTTGATCACGGGTATATCATTCCACGGGTTTGATAACGAAGACCCCTATGCACACATCCGAAATTTCACCGACATCGCTGAGACGATTAGAATGAACCAAGTGCCTCACGATGTGGTGAAATTGAAGTTGTTTCCTTTCTCCTTAAAAGGAGCAGCCCGGACTTGGTTGGAAAAGGAACCGCCTAATTCAATTCACACTTGGAATGACCTTGCTTCCAAGTTTGTGAATCATTTCTATCCTCCTTCTAAAACTTCTAATCTCCGTTCCCAAATCTTTCGATTCCAACAAGCTTTTGATGAATCGTTTAGTGAAGCTTGGGATCGTTTCAAAGATTTGTTGGAAAAATGTCCTAACCATGGGTTCACCGACCTTCAGCAGATTGATACTTTTTATAATGGGTTGTTTTATATTGATCAAGATTCGCTCAATTCTGCTGCGGGTGGTAACTTGTTGGCTAGGAATACAAATGATGCCTTCACGATAATTGAAAATAAGGCTCGTGTTAGAATGTCGAGAAATAAGCTTCCAATGCCCAGTAATGAGAAAAATAATGATGAAGTAAAAAGTATGATTTTGGCCTTAACAAAGAAAGTCGATGCAATTTCTATGGAAAAATCAAGTCAACAAGTCAATGTCGTTAATCAAGGTTGTACTACTTGTGGTGGTCCACACCCGTATTATGAATGTCCGACGACTGGCTCTTTTGTTCAAGAGAATGTGTATGCTGCGAATATGGGTGGCAACGGTTACCCACCACTTCAAGGAGACCGTAATCTCCTCAGCTACCGTCCGAGCCAACATCATGGACCACCCGGGTTTAATCAACCTAATCAAGTGAATCAGAACAATAATGTGCAAAACCGGAATCATCAATTTAACAACAATCAAAATCACAACCGTGGAAATAATGGTTTTCAAGGACAAAATCAGAATTTTCAACAAAATCAAAATCGGGGAAATTTTCAACAAGGCCCGCCTCAAGGGAATAATTTTCAAAACCGTGGGCAAAGTTTTAATAATCAAAATCAAGTTGCTATTCCGAATCCGTCGCCCACGGAAGATTTGATTAAGCAATTGCTTCAAAACCAACAAGCTTTTATGACAAAACAAGAGGAAACAACAAGGTTGTTAGCTAATCAAATCAATGATCTCAATAAACGTTTAAATGATCGACCCTCGGGCTCGGGTACTCTTCCAAGCAACACGATCGCTAACCCGAGGGGCGATGCTAAGGCGATCATTACGAGGAGTGGTGTTACTTACGATGGACCAACGGCTCCGACTACCTCTTCTTCTCTACCTCCAAAGGTAGTCGTCCGTGAACCCGAGGCGACAACGGATATGGAAATTCCTAGTAATAATGGAAGGACCGAGAACATCCAACCTCCGGTGGTCCCAACGTCTAAGGGAAAAGAAAAGGTCGTTAATGATAATGAAAACGAAACACCCGTCAAAACAAAGTTACCATATCCATCACGCCTAAATGAACAAAAGCACCGCGAGAAAGATAAAAACCAAATGGAGAAGTTTTATCAGATTTTTCAAGAATTACATTTCGATATAAGTCTCGCGGATGCTATACTTTTGATGCCGAAATTTGCTTCAATGCTAAAAGGTCTTTTGAATAATAAAGAAAAGCTTTTTGAAATGTCGAGAACTCAAATGAACGAGAATTGCTCAGCGGTTCTTCTCAAAAAGCTTCCCGAAAAGCTTGAAGACCCCGGTCGATTCCTCATTCCGTGTAATTTTCCTGGGATGGTTCAATGCTTCGCCTTGGCCGATCTCGGCGCTAGCATTAACCTAATGCCGTTATCAATTTGGAAGAAGTTGTCTTTACCCAATTTAACTCCGACTTGTATGACCCTCGAGCTAGCCGACCGATCTACTTCCCGCCCAATGGGAATAGCCGAGGATGTCTTTGTTAATGTGGGAAAATTCCATTTCCCTGCTGATTTTGTCGTTGTTGATTTTGATGCCGATCCACGGGTTCCTCTTATTCTCGGGAGAGGTTTCCTAAGGACCGGCCGTGCTTTGATTGATGTTTATGACGAGGAGATTACTTTACGTGTTGGAAACGAAGCTGTCACTTTTAATCTTGATCAAACCGCGAGATACTCCTCCGATTACGATGTTTCTTCCGTTAACCGTATCGATGTTATTGATGAACTTACGGAGGAGTATGCTCAAGAATTTCTTGGTTTTACCGATAATGCTTCGAGTGGCAATCCCACTCCTTCTTTTGAACCAATCGTCTCCAATTCTTCCCCTTCCCTTACTCCGTTTGAGGGAAGTGATCTCGCTTGGGAAGAAATCAATGCTTGTCTTGCAAACGAATCATTTTCACCGGAATTTGATAATAACAATTTTGATCCGGAGGGGGACATTTTATTAATTGAAAAATTGTTAAATGAAAAACCGATTGTTTCTTCCCCTCCGGTTGACTTAAAAATGGCAGACGTAAAAGAAGTTAAGCCGTCTATTGAGAATCCTCCGGAGCTCGAGCTCAAGGATTTGCCTCCTCATCTCGAATATGCATACTTGGAAAAAAATGAAAAATTACCTGTTATAATTTCAAAAGGTCTTAAAGATGAGGAGAAGTTACGACTCTTAGATGTGCTTCGGAAGCATAAAAGTGCGATTGCTTGGCAAATATCCGACATTAAGGGAATCGACCCTCGATTTTGTACTCATAAGATACTTCTCGAGGATAATCACAAAGCTTCCGTTCAGCAACAACGACGGGTTAATCCACAAATCCATGAAGTGATCAAAAAGGAGGTTATTAAACTTCTTGATGCTGGAATGATTTATCCAATCTCGGATAGTTCATGGGTTAGCCCGGTTCATTGTGTGCCAAAGAAGGGCGGAATCACTGTTGTGAAGAATGACGATAATGAGCTTATACCGACTCGACTTGTGACTGGATGGAGAGTTTGTATTGACTATCGGAAATTGAATGATGCGACACGTAAAGACCATTTCCCGCTTCCTTTTATGGACCAGATGCTTGAACGTTTAGCGGGAAATGAGTTCTATTGTTTTCTCGATGGCTTTTCTGGGTACTTTCAAATTCCCATTGATCCCCAGGATCAAGAAAAGACCACTTTTACTTGCCCGTATGGAACGTTTGCCTATCGTAGAATGCCCTTTGGCTTATGTAACGCTCCAGGCACGTTTCAACGGTGTATGATGGCCATTTTTTCGGATATGATTGAAAAAACCATGGAAGTGTTTATGGACGATTTTTCCGTCTATGGTGATTCTTTCGATTCTTGCCTTTCCCATTTGGAAAATATGCTAGTTCGGTGTGAAAACACTAATTTAGTTCTAAATTGGGAAAAGTGCCACTTCATGGTTAAAGAGGGAATAGTCCTCGGCCATAAGATATCCAAATCTGGGATTGAGGTGGATCGGGCAAAAGTCGATGTTATTGCTAAATTACCACACCCGACTACCGTCAAAGGAATTCGAAGTTTCCTTGGTCATGCCGGCTTTTACCGACGTTTTATTCAAGATTTCTCCAAAATAGCCCGGCCTCTGACCCACCTTTTAGAAAAAGATGCTCCGTTTAACTTCTCAAATGAATGCGTCGAAGCATTTAATATCCTTAAAAAGAAGTTAACGGAGGCTCCCGTCTTAATTGCCCCGACTAGGACTTGCCCTTCGAGCTAATGTGCGATGCTAGCGATTATGCCATTGGTGCAGTTCTGGGGCAACGTAAGAACAAGTATTTTCAGCCTATACACTATGCAAGCAAGACCTTGAATGACGCCCAACATCACTACACAACCACCGAAAAGGAGATGTTGGCGGTTATCTATGCTTTTGAGAAATTTAGGTCTTATTTGCTGCTTAAAAAATGCATAGTGTATACAGACCACTCAGCCCTAAAGTACTTAATGGCTAAACAAGATGCAAAGCCACGTTTAATGCGGTGGGTTCTCCTCCTTCAAGAATTCAAAGTTGAAATTCGAGACAAGAAAGGAGCTGAGAATCTTGCTGCAGATCACCTTTCTAGACTTGAGAACCCCCATCAAAGTGTTCTCGAGAAAAAGGAAATTAATGATGCTTTTCCTCTCGAGACACTTGGGAGTGTAACCAAAATAGACCAAAGTACCCCATGGTTCGCCGATTTTGCGAATTACCATGCGGGGAATTTCATTAGACAAGGGATGTCGTCCCAGCAAAAGAAGAAATTCTTTAAGGATGTCCAACATTATTTTTGGGACGACCCCTACTTGTTCAAAGTCTGTGCGGATCAAGTGATCCGGCGGTGTGTTCACAGTACGGATGCCGTTGAAATACTTAAGGCATGTCATAGTGAACCCACGGGGGGACACCATGGTGCTAATTTCACCGCTAAGAAGGTTTTCGATTCCGGCTTCTATTGGCCGACGATATATCGGGATGCCCATGAATTAGTGAAAACATGTGATTCATGCCAACGTCAAGGGAAAATCTCTCAAAAAGATGAAATGCCGCAAAATGCGATTCAAGTTTGTGAGATTTTCGACGTCTGGGGCATTGATTTCATGGGGCCATTCCCGTCGTCTAGGGGTAACAAGTATATCCTCGTGGCCGTCGATTACTTATCAAAATGGGTTGAAGCGAAGGCGCTCCCCACCAATGACGCCCGAGTGGTTGTTAAGTTTTTAAAGAGTCTCTTTGCCCGATTTGGTGCACCTCGAGCCATCATAAGCGATCGTGGGACCCATTTTTGCAATGATCAATTTGCGAAAGTTATGCTAAAATATGGTGTCACACATCGTCTTTCCACGGCTTATCATCCACAAACGAGTGGTCAAGTTGAGGTCTCCAATCGTGGTTTAAAACGTATACTTGAAAGGACCGTAGGTGAACATCGTGCCTCTTGGGCCGACAAATTAGAAGATGCATTATGGGCTTTCCGGACCGCTTACAAGACCCCAATTGGGTGTACACCATATAAGCTGGTCTACGGGAAAGCTTGTCATTTGCCCATTGAACTAGAGCACAAGGCCTACTGGGCCTTAAAACATGCCAACTTTGACTTGAAAACCGCGGGTGATCATAGAAAAATTCAATTGAATGAGTTAGTAGAACTCCGTGATCAAGCTTACGAGAATTCTTTGATTTACAAAGAGAAAACGAAAAGAATTCATGATGCCAAGATCAAAGACCGCGTTTTTAACGTTGGTGATCAAGTGCTTCTTTTCAATTCTCGGTTAAAGATATTTTCGGGTAAGCTTAAAACCCGTTGGTCTGGACCATTCACAATAACCCAAGTTTTCCCTTATGGAACCATTGAGTTAGCTCAACAAGATGGTCCCAATTTTAAGGTGAATGGTCATAGGTTGAAACATTATTTTGGAGGGGATGTACCGACTATGGTAGTCCCGGATCTCCAAACTTTCCTCAAGGACAATTGAATTCGGGGATCGAGTCAAGCTCATGTGACTCGGTGAACAAAAACAAGCGCTTCGTGGGTGGCAACCCATGCTTATCCAATTTCATTCTCTTATTTTCTTTTTCTAACACTTAATGTGAGGAGGGGGTGCCTCTTCTACTCTTGTGTTTCGTGGTTGTTTGTGATGATTGTTCAGGATTGTCCATGATTTATGATGACTCTCGTGCTCGTTATCTCTTCACTTGGAGTCTCATTCATCGGTGCTATTTGGAAATCCTATATCCGTTAAATCTTATCGACTAACGTTTTCTTTGGCATAATTAATAAACGGCCTAGAATTTTGTTAGGATTACCTTAACCCATAGAACATTGAGGACAATGTTTCGTTCTAGTCTGGGGGAGGGTGAATCTTCGATTCGATTTTGACCTTGCATGTTTCACAAGTCGTGTACTCTTGCAACTCCGTTTTTCCACCAAAAATAAAAAAATTGAAAAAAATTGAAAAATTTCAAAAAATTTTGATGAAAAAGCAATGAGAAAGCACAAAAAGATGTGAAAAAGTTGAAAAAGTTGTGCAAAAATATAATAAAGTTTGAATAAGTGTTTTGACACCTTGTTGACTTTCTTGCTGGCGAGAGTAGGAATAAATATTTTGACTTGACCGGGTGTGTTGAGCCCTAGCTTGTTCCCTTAACCAATGATGATCACATAAGCTTGTGCTAGTTTTGTACACAAGGAGCTATAAAATGCGAATTCTTTCTTAAGAATCTGCAAGTTCCCGTACTTGACTTTATACATGCGCAGCTTAAAAGCTTTCGCTAGTCTTTTACATCAGGAGCTAGAAAACGCGAATTCTTCTTCTAGAATTTGCAAGTTTCCGTAACTGACTTTATATATGCGTGGCTGATTATCGGCTAAGTATTCGCGGGTTTCATTATTTGGAATCTTAAATTGCGAAGAGCGAGAAATGATAGAGTTTATTTAGAAGTTAGATGCTAAACGTGGAGTAGTGGTTCTCTTTAGAGCTCATAAGAGGTACTTGTGGCTTTTTACTCCCATCAGATACGTCACACCAATATAAATTAGATGTTCTAGGTTAATTAGTGGTATTTCGGTTTAAATAATATTTAGTTCTTTGTTTTCTTAAGAGAATTTTTGCTTTAGAAATTGGGTACATATCAAGGAACACCAAAAATAAGAGCGAAAAGTGAAAAAATCAAAAGTCAAAAGTTGATTATCTATGTGGTTTTGGAGCTACCCGTTAAGCTTCCATTTATGTTGAGAAAAAAAAATCATAGAAAAAAAAAAAAAAAAAAAAAGTGAAAAATATGAGAAAAATGAAAAAAGTGAGAAATGAAAAAAATATGAAAGTTGTAGTATTATTGAATAAGAGCTATGTATGTATCAATAAGTTGTTGGCGCGTGAGGTGCATGTGATACGTGATTAGTAATCAGTCACATGAGGTGCACGTGATCGTACTCCGCAACTTATATCCTTGATATTGTATGTACCCCTCATTCCTTGAAATGGACCGAATTTCTATTGCAGTGGTTCTTAAGAGAAAATGAATAACTACTTATCGTTTTAACTTAGGTATCACTATCGAACTTAAAATTATCGAAACGAGAAATTATGAAGCAATTCATTTCTCAACAAAATAAAATAATGAGATACAAAACCTAAGAAATGGGAGTAAGAAGTTTCACAAGTAACTGTTATGAGTAGTGTTAGCATCTAATTTGTAGATAAGCTGTGATCTCGTTTGTACGCTTAGTTTGGGGATTCGTGAAAAATCAAGGATGACGAATTTTAACCGTATGGTCGCTTCTTAAAAGAAGTGTTTCTACTCGTTGACCCTAATAATTATTGCAAGATAATGAAAGTTCAACAAACCGTCACAAGTGTGAATTATGGAAAAGTCCAAAAATAGAAGTATAAGTGGAATAAAGGAATAAAAGAAAAGTTTTGGAAAACAGAGCGTTTTTCGGGAATAAATGATTTTGTAATCTCTTTTGAACCGCCTTGCTACTTTTCAAAGTTAGTAAAAAGAGTATCGAAATTATTTATCCTAAGAGCGTGAATTGATCACATTGCGTGAGGACACGGCAATACTTTAGTCGGGGGGATTTTGGTGAGTGCTTATTTACTCACCATTTTATGGCCAAACACCAACCCAATATGACTATTTAAGCTAATAATCGCCAAGAAAACGTGTGTTTTTGTGATTGTGATATGCAGGTACGGATGAATAAGAAATTGACGAAAATTCACAAGAAAACCGGAAAAACGAGCATGAGAGTAAAAGACGGTCAAATAGTCAAAGCCGGGGATCCAAAATTCAGTTTTAGTCCTTCATCTTCTCAGATTTGGCAAGAAAAGTCCCTGGAATATTATTTTGAAGATTGGCAGATTTTACCCTTGAAGTTTGAGTAATTACATAAGTGGTCCTTGTGATTTTTATTATACAAAAGCTGAATTCCAACAAGCCTTGGTCCACATTTCATAGTCCAATCCAATTCCACTCTTGTGTAATCTAAGTCCAACAAATAAATCCCAAAGCCCATTTCTTAATATGTAACCCGAGCCCACCAAATGTTAACTTCGGTCAAAAAGGTCAACATTCCTAAAACAAACACAAACCAAACGCGCCATTTGTTCTTCCCCAATTCACCCACACCCCAGAACCATGAACCCTAGCTCCACAATTCCTATCAATTGGCTCGAATCATCTCACCCAACCATTAATTTTGCTTTAATAAAAGATCTTCTAGAACCTCACGTGGCCTAAGCACATGTCAGAAGTTGTAAGAGAATCCAATAAGGCTACGTGTCAGACACTCATTGGTTACGGCACGTCATACCAATCATTGGGAGTACTTCTAGAAGATTGCTGACACCTCTCTGACACGGAAAGAGATTGTACACGCTTGGATGGGACAGGTGGTGCTATTTGAGTGGTCAAGACACCTCACGGATCATCATCCTATGGCTCACAATGAATTGAAGAAACACAAACTTGATCTGAGGGCTCACCATGATTAAAAGAAGCACAAGGTTGTGGATTGCCAGCTTGGCATTTGATCATTCCCTCATCTTCATTTATCTATAAATAGGTGTACATTTCTTTCATTATGTATGTAGAATTTAGGGACTGTTATGCTGCTGGATTGTACTTAGAGTAGTAATTGTAATAGTTTAGTTGAAATTTATAATAAAATTCTGCATTTCTTTTCTAAATTCTCAGCTTATTTTTCATCCTTATTGCTTATTCTGTCCTTTTCTTTAGCTTATTTTCATCTTATATCAATCAAATTTAGCTTAACTCCTTTTCTAAAACATTCTTCTTATATCAGTTATAGTTTTAATTAGTTAATTTTTCATCTTAAACACAAAGTCTTTCCTATATTCAGAAAATATAAAAAATAAATAAAAAAATAAAATAAAAAAATAGTTTCAAAATAAGTTTTAGATTTCAATTAAGCTATATTCAGTTTATATTTTGTGCAAACAAGCTTTGAAAGCTATTGGTTCATGAGATACTGTTTCATTGTGGATCTGAGTGGAGTTTGTGGTATATGATAGATAAGTATGGTCAAAGATGGAAGGACCTGCCTATCTTAAAGATAGGCAAGCTTAGTGAATCCTCCTCAATTGTGGCTGAGGAGGAATAGATTTGTAAGTATTCACTAATTTTCGTTCAATTCAAAGTTTATTAGTATTAGATTTGTTAGCAGGTTTACTTGTGATTGAAATTCTTGAGTTTTTTTATATTGAATTAGAACTTGTGTAGTTGCTTAATTGTAGATTTTAGGTCTGTGTTTCATTGATTGATGAGATCCAATTGATCTCTGATCTGTGTCATTAGTATACATCTGTTTAATTGAGTTTGTGAATCTGAGTGTTTGATTGTGAGTATCTGTGTTGGATCTAGCTTTGTTATTGATTGTGATAACTAGTTGATATAGTTTGTGCATCTGAGTAGTACATTGAGATTTGATCATCTGTCTTATAGCTTGTTGCTAGTAGATTTTGAAATTTGTTCTCATATCTGTGCTATCACCTTATTGTGAATCTGAGATTATATTGGATTGTAACTTGAGTTAACTTGGTCTGAGTTATTCTCATTTTATTATCTGTTCATCATCTGTCATTGAATAAGATCAGTTGTGAGTTTTGATTGAGACTGCTTCATTAGGAATGTTTGGCTTTAACTGATTGCTGAGTATTATTGTTGTTAGTGTGTTGATTTACTGCTCATTTATATTACACTAGCGTAGTAATAGAGTTTTAGTTCATTTAGTTAGATTATTGTTTCACTAGACAGTCAAAGTAATTGCTACTTGCACTTAACTAATAGAGTTTTTTTTTAGAATCAGTTAGTAGAAGTTAATTGATAGTTTCATTTTAGTTAAATATAGCTTAATTTTTGTATAATCTCAGCTTAATTTTTCATTCAGACTTAGTTGTAATTAGTTAAAATTGATTTTGGTCAAACTTTGTGGTACAAATAAAAAGTCAAACCAAGTGGATTTATAGAATTTGGTCCAAACTTTGCTAGTAGCTGTAGCATTCATTTGTGATTTGAAAAACTTTTGGTTTGTTGATGTTGAAAGTTTGGTAGTAAGTAATCAAAAATCAAAAAGTAATTACAAGTTTGAAGCTCATTAGCTTATTAGAATATTGAGTGGAAGTTGTCTGATCAGTCATATACTCCCCTGCACAACTTGTTTGCATAAGAGTTCATGGACTGATTCTAGTAGGTGATAGTGTTTAGTGATCCTAGATCTTGATTGTTTTGAGTTCTCTGGCTGGTAGAGTAGTAGTAATTACCTTTAGTTTCTCTGTAGTAGCTTATATCATCAGCTTATTTAGTCCTTTTGTTCATTGCTTGTAGCTGATTTCTGATTTTATAAGTAGGTCTGCTAGTTAAGAGTTGTGCTTGTTTCTATGTTTCTACTTTTTATTTGTGATCCTTCTGAGTTTAAATAGCATTGTGTTTGGTCTCTTAGTTTCTGTGTGGACTTGTGCTTATACTGAATAGCTTATTGAGCTTATATCATTGCTTATTTGCTTCCTTTATAAGTTTCTGAGTGATTCTGTGCTTTATTACCATCATAATTCGTTGCATTTGAGGTTTATACAACCTTAGTGGTCTGTGTTCTTAGTTTCATCAAGTTTTTATCACAAGTGCTTATTAATAAGCACTTGTGATAAGCAGTTTTGCTTGAATAAGCAGTCCAGCTTTTCAATTTTTCTTCAAAATTTTATTTTAAGTTCTTTTTAATATTTTTGATTTTCTGGAATTTTTCCAAATTTTTCTGACTATTTTTACTATTTTTAATAATTTCTTTTGATTATTTTCAATTTTTAAATAGTTTTTAAATTCCAAAAATCAATAAAAAATACAAAAAGGTTCTGAAAAATACAAAAATAATTTTTAAATTTCTTTTATAATATTTTAGAATTTTTAGAATTTAATTTTCATTTTTCAAATTTGTTTTTCTAATTTTCTCTATTTTTAATTCACTTTTAATTAAATAAATAGTAAATAAATTCTAGAAAATAAAAGAAAAGTCTAAAAAATATTTTTCTTTTTCTTAAAATTCTTTTTATTAGTTTCAAATTTTTAGAAAATATTTTCAAGTACGTAGGATTATTTTTCGTCATACGTTACGTTTTAATTTTAACGGTTGCGTTTCCGTTTTTACGTTTTTCAAATCGGTGCATAGTTAGTTTATACTCTCTGCATGCTTTATTATTGTTTGTGAATAATTGAATTCCTTGATTGCTATTTTCACTCTATCACTTTTTCACCACTCACTTTCACTACACGATTCCCAATCTGATAATTCAAATTTTCCATTTGAGCTTTCGTTGGGAAGAACGACCCGGGAATTACTTTAACAGGTATTTCCTCGGAATATTATTATACTATAATTGACACGAATCAAAAGGATTAAGATTATCAGGCTCTATGCTTTTATATGATTATCTAACTTTATTGGATACATGAGTAATTGAGTTTCCAAGCGTGTCGTCAAACCAAGATTCTACGCTTTGTGTTTATTCTCTTGATAGCATCTCTATGCAATTTAAAAGGTACGCATTACTTTAACTTAACTTTGATTGTCTCTTGTTTGTAGCATTATGTGTAGCAGTATATATTATTAGTAGTATTCTAAAGTGTTTACCTGCTATTAGTAATAACAATGATTAGATTCTCTAAGACAAGGTATTTCGTCATTAGTACTAGTAGGAGATATAAGGTGTTTCGGTTCTTTAACCGTCAAGAGATAAACACGAGAATACTCTTGAGTAAGTCTCACTCAACTCGTGCTTACAAGTGAGCTAACTAAGAATTTCCCAAGTGTTAAAATTTCTAACACTTTTGTGATGCTTGCAAAACAAACCTTTGTAAAACAACATTCTTAAACACCATACCTTGGGTCTTAAATTGTGTTTTACTTCAATCACTCTTTTATGATAATTTCACATAAAACATACAAGGTGAAATAATTCCCATTAGCATACATTAGGATGTGTGGAAGAAAATGAGTTTTCAACATCTAGGATTTACACATCAAATGTGACACTTAGTCTTATGATGTTGTACCTCTTGGACTTTTTCAAAACAAATAGAGTTCATAGTGTCTTAAGTAAGAAAACCAAAGAGTCGAGGAGTCGTTGAATATAACATTTAACGAGTGTTCTCCTCCTTCTAAGATATCATCTTTGGTAGATGATGACTTAGTCGAAAGTCCAATGATAGCAAGACAAATATGTTGTGTAAAACATTAAGAATAAAAGTACAAAATAACATCCTCTCACCTTGAGTCAAACATTGAATCAAGCAAAAATGACATAAGTTATAAAACTTGATTTATAGGTCATAGTTGTGTCTAAACAAATTCAACAAAAACATTTTTTGAAATTTAGAGTAAAACAACTAGTGAAACAAAATAGATTTTTCAAAGTAATCAAGTGATTATAGTGTCAATTTTTGAAAGACTTTTTGATAATAAAAGCAAGCCCCAAAAGCAAGGGATTTTAACTTAAAGACATTCCTAGTTACTCTCTTGTTCTCAATGGTTAAGTTATTGATGACTTATCAAGAATGAGATTAGTAAATCCATAGGTAAAACTAAACGTAGAGAAATGTTCGGAAGACTACTTGTTCTCATAACAATTAGATCCAACATTATGTTTAGTGTTTGTCTATGTGCTCGTTTTAGAGAAGATCCTAAAACAACTCTTTAGGAAGAGCTTGTTTGGATACATCAAAAGGTACTACACAACTAGGATTATGGTATCCCAAAGGAACGGGAATAGAAACCATAGTGTATGCCAAATGGAATTTTGTAGGTAATAAGTTGATAAGAAAAGCACAAGTGGTACTTGCACTTTTATACTTACTTACACATTGATTCTTCAAAAACGCGTAAGGTTCTCAAATTTGTTTCGGATGGAGAAGCACATCAACAAGCTCCGCTTGAACATGCAAATTCGTGTCAACAACGGAATTCTTTTATCAACATTGTTATCCCTTCAACAAAGGAATCATTGACTTCGGCGACAATTCAATTCATTATGTTATTAATCGACATATTGTGATCCATCATCATCGCCTTGGTAAGAATGTTCATTGAGGAACGTCTTAACTAAGAAAGTCTTCTACGTTAACCATTCTATCAACGTTTTCACAAAACCTCTTGAATGAGAAGCATTCATCATCCCTAGGCTTAGTCAAAGACTCATAAGACCTAAAACCCTAGTTTTGAACATTAGGATAAAACCACAAAAATCAAGACAATCCCTTTTGAATTTTTTCCTGCAGTTCCCACGGAACCCTCCCTTTGGTTCCGCCAAAGCTGCAGGATGTTTTATTTTTAATTTCAAAACCAAACACCCTCTTAACTTAATTATTCACTTTTCAAACAGCCATCACCCTCTCAAAAACACATAACCATACGAAATTTAGGGCTTCCAATCTAACCTCTTTAAATCCAATCAACTTTGTAAGTGTTCTAATCATAATTGCATTTTTGAGTCAAGTATAACATTCTCATTTACATTCATTAACCAGAATCTTAGGGTTTATGCATAGAACTTTTTGATTCATGAAAAACTTGGTTGCAAACCAATCATGTCTTCCATTAGTTAAGAATTGTATCCTTTTTGTTGTTATTTGCCAAACACACCAAGTGCATTGTCTTTCAAAAATTGCAATCCACAACTAGAACATAACTCTTCACCACATTGTTAAAACAAATAAAAAAAAACTTCATTGTAACATCACTTGCATATTGTCTCTTGAATGCTAAAGGAAATACATAACTAATATGTATTTTCGGGTACATTCAATCCAAGACACATTCAATTAGGAGAATGTTGGTTATCTTTTGTTTTTATAACAAAACTTGCATAACAAAACAATTTGGGAATCAAAATGAGTCAAGATAACCAAGTCTCCACATTGTTTGCATATAGGAACACATTAGAACATCCACATTGTTAAAAGTTATTAACATATAATTTTGTGTTTTCTAGGAATCAACATGCCTCCCGCAAATTACTCTAATCACAAGGAAACCCTTAAGTACTTGCCCAAACACCATAGGACCAAAGGTCTCAACAAAGTTCAAGTAGAAACCTTTAAGGCATTAGAAAAACACTATGTTCACGAAGGTAGAACAATTGATCCATCCTTTCTAGAAGGAACATCTATTCGCCAAAGCTTTGCCGCAATCAACTTTGATTGTCTCCTTGATATCGATGAGCCAATTTGTCCTAGGTTCATCTTAGAATTCTATGCAACTGTAAACCTGTCCACAAATGATTTTGGTAAGATATCATTAAACTTCACAACCAATCAAATACCAAATTTCATAGATTTAAAAGACTTAGCTATCATTTTTTGTGTCCCAAATGCGGGTACTTGTCTCTACACGGATAAGTGGCCCATTTCAAGCCTTGATTCGATTGAGCGTTTTCAGCCATACGACAACCCTCTAGCTAGTAAGGAAACCATTAAGGAACATCTCTTCGTTAGAACCTCTACCACTAGGAAGAATCGTTCGGGGAATATTGTGGATAAGGATCCTTTTGGTATGGATCTCAATGAGCTTAAACCACAATTTAAGAAGTGGGAAGAAATTCTTAGAGCTAACGTCATAAGTACCATAGGAAATAGAGATCATGTCAACACATGCCTTTGCTACATGCTCTATAGCATTTCCACCGGTCAACCCTTTAACTTAGCCTATTACCTAGCCAAAAGAATGGCCGACATACCCTTTGTTGGAACAACCGCTCTTCCTTATGGAATGCTTCTTACCCGCCTCTTTAGAGCAATCTCACCCATTCCTCCTAACGATAATGGAATGTGCCTTGACTATTCTCTCGTTCCTCACATCTTCATTCCTCTAAGTGATAAACGAGTTTTCAAAGGTAAGGGCAAACGTACTCGCTCACCTACACCATAATCATCATCATCCGACATGAGCGAGGACGATAAACTTCCTAACTCTAAGTTACCTCCTTTAGAATACCTTCAAGAACTCCCCGTCATTGACAATGCATCCGAAGAGTTCAAGCAAACCAAAGGAATTTTCAAGTGCTTTGGAAGGTACCAAAGCAAGCTCAATAAGAAGATAGACCGGTTGTGAGAAGCGTGATTAAGGAGTGTTTGGCTTATGAAGTTTTTAGAACCTTGTAGGTGTTAAACTATGTGATTTTTATTGTTTTTCACGTTCATGCTTTATTACGTTTGTATAAGCTTTTATGCATAATAATAATATTTGAGGTGTTTGTCAATTTTTATGCTTATGGTAAAATTTCACTAAGTTTAGTTAATATTCGCGACCCCCCGATCAAAGTCCTATGATATGTGTGTTTACATGTCCAATTTTTGCATTGCCTAACCAGATATGCATTATCTTTTTGATTTTAGGAGTTTTCGAAAAATTTGAAAAACGTCTTGCGGGTCAAAATCGCGGACTTTGTACTTTTTCAGGTCTGGCGGATCTGGCGGCACCCTAAATTGGGTTCCGCCAGTGTAATTTCTGGGCAACCCAGAATTGGCCCAACGAACCAGACGGAACCCAAAACAGGGTTCCGCCTGTGTATCACGAGGGTTCCGCCAGTAACCTGCAGAAAAATTTTGTCAATTTTCTTAAGTTCAAAACTTGTAAAGTGTCAAACCATTATCCTAAGTGAGAAACATCTTCCATTAACTCCAATAACCATATTAGGACAACTCTCACTCACTAAAACAATTAGGAAGTCACTTCCCTCCAAAAATTCAAATTCAAACATAACTAACCCAAGGAACCCTTTTAAAGGATCCTTCAAACCATTGAAACATTTTCAACCAAATCACACCCATGATCACAAAGCATTGAGTGCATATGTTGGTCTTTCACTCCACCTTATTCCATTGGATTGACATCCAATGATTTGGCATGTTCATGAAAACTTTGTAAATCATTTGAAACCTCAATCTTTGAATGGTAGAACATCAAATCCAAACACCCATTTCAACATCTCTTCCACCCTATAAATTTGAAAGTTTTGCAACAATTCAAATCACACCATCACCATCATAATTTCTTCTCTCAAAACATCAAAACCACACTTTTGAAATGACTAAATCTAACACCTCATCCGAGTCATCGAAATCCTTCTCAAAAATCACTAGGATTAGTGTTAAACCTTGTTGCTTCAACAAAACCGTCAAGTCAAGCTCATCATCTTCAAGTGATGCTTCACTTAACATCTCATCACCTATCCAAGATTTACTCAATCTCACTACCTCAACACCATCCTCAACACATTGCAATACCAATGTAATCACCATTCAAGATTTGCTTAATCCTGCTACTCCAACACCTTCTCCAACACATTGCAACACCAACATAGCCACCATTCCTCCACCAACTAGACCTTCAAGTGATTCAACATCACCTTTTCAACAAGCTCAACCATAAAAAACTCCATCACCTCAATCACCAACACTTACACCAATGGAACTTTTCCATACACCACCAACATCACCACTACCCTATTTGGAAACATTGGAAGACCTATCACCCAAATCATCAAGTCCACAATCCTTATCACTCTTTGACACCATTGCTCAAATGGAAACCCAACAACAACCTAGTGAGCAACTAGATAATGAACCCCATCAACCATCATTGGTAGAACGGTTGGCTTACCGTTATGCTAGACCATCAATTTTTCCAAATGATCAAGGTCATACACACTCACAATCATTTGTGTTTCACCCAATTTACAAAGACCTTCATGGTAATCCTTCCGGCGAACCAAGCTTCCGCCATTTTGTTCAAAACCAACAACCACAACAACAACAATCATCGCCACAAGAACCCTCTCATCAATTTGAATCTCTACTTTCTTCTTATAAGAAAATTGAAGCATCCATATGGGAAAAACCTCAAAACCTTAATGATGAGACTGACACTCATTTAAACCACCTTCATGCCTTCAAACGTATGGTTGACTCTCAAATCAACCATATTACGGTTTTACAAACAACGCTACACTCAACTAATGAAGGAAGCAAAAACACCTCTCAACCATCAACATTTGCTCCTTCAAGTTCAAACCATCCACCACCAACAAATCAAACCTCTCTTCCACCAAACTTTCCCCGCCATGGTTGCGGACATTGCGAAAGAACCGCTCACATTAGTGAAGGGTGTCGAACGGAAATTCGCGAGCTATCCGAAGAAATGAGGTTTATCCTAAACTACATTTTGGACCATCTACAATCCTTGTCTCACCCACCTCAACCTTAGAGTCTCCAAAATGAAACATAACCGTTTCTTTTGGAAAATGTTCCCCACTTAAACCAACAAACCAAAACCGTGTCATCCTTTCAACCTTCAAAATAAAGCCCGCTACAACCTCCAACACACATTTTCATCCTTAAACAACCTTAACCTTGTTTTTGGAAAATGTTTCTCATTAAGGAAAATGATGATTTCCTGGTAGCTTTTTATGTTCTTAGTTTATTTTTAGTTTTTCTTTATTTTTAAGAAGTAGGATGATGTCATCCTAATTCCTTGTATTTGACTTTCTAAGAGTCAAAATTTTCCATGAAATGAATTTTATTCTACTACAAGGTTTGCATTGTTTGTTTACCATTTAAGTATGATGAGTGAACTATACCTTAATATGGTAGCATACATATATCTTGTGTTTTAGAAACTAACATTTCTTTTTGTAGGATCATTATCCATGTTTTCCTTCCTTGATACTCCATTTAGGGGAGTAATATTCAAGGGAGAGCATGAGTGTTGCATTATTCCACTTCACAACTCTTAGTTGTGTTCTAGACATGAAATACTTTCATGACTTGTCTTGTGTGACAACTAACATTTTGTTTTGTAGGGTCAAAATCCATGTCTCCTCTCTTGGCACTCCATTTAGGGGGAGTATTGTCCAACGGGGACCAAGTGCATACTTCCGCTTTGCTACTCTTCTTTTTGTTTTGACAAAAGGGGGAGAATTTATAATATAAACTTGATATATAAACTTGTTTAAAAAAAATTTTTTTTTGCATATCACATCATCTTAGCAAAAACAAGTTTTTTTATACTAACTTCATAAGACTTAACACTAAAACTAGTGACTTACTTATAAATAAAGTTTATGTTTTGTCATCCACAAAAAGGGGGAGATTGTTAATACAAATATCGCCTAAAAACGTTATTTATATTTTACGATCTTTGCTAAGTTTTGTTAATGACAAAGTATTAACTTTAGCTAAGAGTAAATCATCACTCTAAGTGTTTAAGTCTTGTTTAACTAAGGTTTACATTTCCTTTTAAACAAAACATTGTTTTTATTTCTTAAATTAGAAAGTGTCTTGTCACATCACATTTATTTCTTTAAATAGAAATATCACATCACATTTATGGTAAGTTTGTCACTATACATTTATGGAAAGAAAGTGTGTTTGACTAACCATAAGTTTTCTTGTGCAAGTTTGTGTTTGACTAGTATTCATGTGATGTGACCTTGTTTGGTTTGGAAGATTTATTGCAAAACAAACTGCAGCCCTGACGGAACCCTGGGGGTATACGAGCGGAACCCATCTGAGGGTTCCGCCGTATCCGCCAGACCTGCAGAATGGTTTGCTATAAATACCAAACCACTTGTTAGTTTTGAGTCATTGATGTGTCTCGCGACTACTAGTTTTAAATTTATAATATGAATTACCGGATAAAGCTAAGAACACACGGGCAAGTATGACCCTTTTGTATGTAGTTAGTTTTGGTTGGTAAGCCGAGGTCGTTCACTAGGATTTGGGTGTTTTCAATTGTGAAGAATCTATGTAACAATAAACAATAAAAGGGTGGTAATTGGTTGTCACGATCCAAAATACCATATAAGCAATAAGTAACACGAAAATGATGGTTATGTAAATTCAATAAGATTAAAAACTACACTTGCTTAGACTAGTTTACATCCTTGATAAGCATGATTGTGATAACTCTTCTTAACATGTTGGTTATGACGATTAGTTGGGGTTCTAATCAATTGTTCTTACAAATTAAACCTTGGCCAAAATCTTAGTTTATAAAAACAAGCATTAAGTTTAACCAATCAATTCAAGATCAATTCAAGGTTCATAAGGTTGGGTTAACAATCTTAAACACAAAAATAATCTTTTGTTTTATCAAATACTCTTAAGAAATGGTCAATACAAAAGGTAACCGATCATAGACAGAAGGTTACAATTGATTGCAAACTACTACACTTTAGACCAATTAGGCCTTTTACAATCAATCTGATTTGATAGACAAAAGTTTTCTCATTACAATCACACTCTAGTTTCTTTGTTTAACCAAGAATAATTTTGGTGAAAAACAATCATTCATAGACAAATGATTATAACTAGTTGAATAACAATTAATCTTTCGACCAGTAAAATCATTAGCAACTAGTTAAACTTGATTCAACAAATGTCACTACGAAACTTAAGCACAATTGGATCTTAGATTTAACTTGAAATTGAATTAAAACATGTTATCACAATCATAAGCAAACAATTAAATAATAAACATCATCTAAGCAAGTGCACAATGGCACTAGCCACTCATAGTAAACATGAACATAAACTCAGAATTTTGAACATTAGAAATCATAATTAAAAGTCTTACAATGATTGAAATAAGATAACAAATGATGTAGTAATGATGCCTCAAGTATTGGTGATGACTTCTTGATGTTTTGACCTCCAAATGATGACTTCTTGGACCTCCAAAGTTTCCTGGGATTTTATGGACGAATTTTGGTATGAAAGGGAGTAATGGTGGTAAGAGAAGTGTTCTCTCAAGTTGTGATAGACAGAATTGGTAAGGGTTGATTAGAAATGCATGTAAAGGTCTCTATTTATACTCCTCTCAAGGCCTAGACTCATTAATACATCAACTTGGCCTCCAAGTAGTTTAGAAGGACCTAGAATACCAAAAAGAATGGCCTAGAATCGGGTAGAATGAGGTAGAATGAGTTTTTGCAAAAGTTTAACGAGCTGACTAACTGATCGGTTACGGGACCATGCTGATTGGTTGGGCAAACGTCATAAATATGAAAGTTGTAGATCTTTCTCTTAGCTTTTCGTGGCCGTTTGAATCAACTAAATCCGAGTTCGTATGCTCAAGTTATGGCCAAAATGGTGAAGGTGTGTCGGGAACAACGAGTATTCCATTAATTCTTCGTTCGAGCTTCTTTTCTTCATTTCACTTCTCGGTTTCCATCTTGTACTTTATTCTTGAGTCTTTTGAGTGACAATTTCATGACTTTTATCTTCTCGAACATACTCCAAGAGACTTTCATTTGTCGGGAATTATGCGTACATGCATAAATCTTCGTTTTTGTTCATTTCTTCGTCTTTTTCTTGGTTTTCTTCGTCATGAACCTAAAATAGAGAATAAACTTCATTAAGTACCATAAGTTCATAAAAGTGACAAAAATATATGCATAAAATCCACAATAACGCTGCTAAAAACATGTTAATTTTGAGCGTTATCAAATCCCCCACACTTGAACTTTTCTTGCCCTCAAGCAAATCTAGAAAAAGAAAAATCGAAACCATACCTAATTGAAAAAAAAAAACGAAAAGAAAATTTTAAAAACTACTAAAATTTGAAAAATATTTTTGGTTTTTTTTTTTTTTTTTTTTTTTTTTTTGAACATATCACAAACAAGCGAAAATGAGATAAATAAGCGAAAATGTGCGCAAACTCCCCCACACTTAAGGGTTTGCTTGTCCTCAAGCAAAAATTAAGTAAAATAGATCCACATGGTGCACAAGTATGTTTAGAAAAATGTGATGCAAATCTACCAAGCACAAGTACAAGATACGATTCATCGTTTTAAGCTTTAGTGGTGAAAAATCGAGATGTTTGACAATACCCAATGATTTTCTTGCTTGATTAACATTTCTAAACACCTCACGAAAAAAATAATCAAGTATAATTCACTCAACACTCATTTTTTAGGTAGTGGAGTATATGTAATATAAAGCACACTCATTGCTCAGTCATGATTTGTTTATTACCATAGGCTTGTACAAGAAACAAAACTCCACCGACATGGCGTAAGCACCAAGTGTAAACATCTAAAGAGGACTTTTATTTGGGTTGTAACATAAGGCTAAAGGGTTTATACCAGGCTCATATTCAAACATCTCATACAAAAACATAATAGATTGCTGGCACGAATTCTTGATTACTCAAAAACCGGATGGTCACTACAATATTCATGCACTTGATATTCTCACAAAGCCATTACAATATCCGTAGAGATAAAGTAATTTGGTAAGGGTAGGGATAAGGCATGGGAATATTTATGAAATTGGTTTTAAAAGAAAAATAAAGTCAAGTCTAATACCCATTGTTGCTAGTCAACGAACAAACCACGAACCCAAAAATGATTATAGTTACAATCTTCTCTTCTTCACATATCGATACATTGATTTGCCATAACAATATTCTTCATACATAGCACAGTGGCTAACAACATATCACCTAACTTTCTTTCTTCATATCCATACATAATATAGCACATATGCCTTATAGTTGCGATGACTTATTTTCACTTATTTTTTTTTCAACCTCCTTTTTTTTTATACATCACATCTCCCCCACACTTCGCATAAGCATACACCACAAAAAATACAAATAAGAAGTATGCATCCTTCGTCTTTGTTGGAATGGCACACACGAATCACAAAGTGTGGCTAACTAATAATCATAAAAAATAATCCAACATACCAAGCAACTAGCAACCCACCGTTTAGACATTGACAAAGGGTAAGGCTAAGGTTTAAAGTGTAAAATATTTTTGTATTTTTCTGGATGTAACAAAAACGAAAAGGATGGCTCAAAGGGTGTAACTAGGGGTATCTAGCGCTAAAGATGAACGCTAACAAAAGGGTTCCAAATACGAGGATAACTAACCGATGTGGTTAGCAAAAATTTGTTTTGTAAACGAATGGCCATTTGGTTTTATTCCTAAGGGTGCCTCTTTATCACACAAATACACTTATATCACACGAATGCGATCTTACAACGGTCTGGTAATGATTTACAAGTACAACTTCTAGAATAAATAAAATCACCGGCACACTCATAGCAAAAGATTCAAGCATAAAAGATGTATGCTATATATGAAATAGGCTCAAATCCTCACAATTTAGTGGTAATGGGCTATAAAATGTGCTAGCAAATGTTATCGATCCCAGTATGGATTGCAATATTAATCGGGACACATCTCAAATTTTTCAAAAATTACAGATTTCACCAGTGGATTATCAAGTTATTCTAATATATTACCCTAAAATCGTGAAAACAACTAGATCACAAGGGCAAACAAGTGTAAAAAATTTATTTTCAAATTGGCCCAAAAATTCGGAAAGTTAAAAATGAGTTTCGTTTTCCACTATTTTACTTCCCCCCACACTTAAGTTAAGCATTATACTCAAGGTGAAAAATAAACTTTTAAGCATGTAAAATAGGGAAAATAAATAAATAGATAGTCCAAGAGAAACGAAACTTCCCGGGCCAAAGAAATCGCGATCAAACTCCATATGATAAGATGCTAAGCAAATGCTAGCATGAGCTTCAGATCCAAGAATTCTCCTCCATCACCTGTTGCATTTATTCAAACAAAAACAAAACAAAACAAACAAATTTCACACAATAACAGGTTAAACATTACGAGCATGTAACACCCCCACACTTAAGATCTTCCAAGTTTTGAAAAGAAATCTTGTAAAAAGGGTGTACATGTTTATTTCAAACAACTAAAAAGGAGCTCGGGTTGCCTCCCGAGAAGCGCTTAATTTATTACTGAGTCATTAGCTAGACTCTTCCCCGGATTAGGATACTTTGACAATACGGTTCAAATGGGGAATTTTTGTTCTTAAACATTGAGGGTATGGGATATTTGGTATGTACTCCACAAGTGATGGACATTCTTTGGATTTGACCACGTGATAATCCCTTTTTGTTATCTTGAACGGTTCATCGAGTTTATTAGAAACGAAGACAGGTGGCGAATCTTTTTGATTTTTCAAAGGTTCATCAGACTTTCCACTCCTAGTGAATACGTCATTTAAGTTCTCAATGTGAGCTGGAGGAGGTGGGTTAGTCATACTATTTTGTTTTGAAGAAACTGGATTTTGCGGCTTAGACCATTCGTCTATCTCCCTTTCCCATTCTCCATTCCTCGAGGGTACCTTTGACACTTCTTTAATCTCTTTTTCTTTCAAGACTTCATTTCCAACGTCTCCAATTGCATTGAGTTCCTTGTTACCAACATGATTTGACACTTCATCGTGTGTAAACATCTTCTCTTTCACTAAGCATTCAGTGGACAGGATGTGCACGGTGCAATCCTCAAGAAAAGGTGAAACGGTTGGTGAACTAGATATGATTTGGTTCGGATTAGGCATGGTTGGAATAGATTCAGTTTCATCCTCCTTGATAAATTCGACATCACCCTTATCATGTTCATTTTGGATTGAGGGTGGTCTGTAGTCAAATTCATGTCTTGGATTGGAATCTGTTGTATGAGGAAGTGATTCTGTATGATGGACTTTTTGCTTCTCTTCCATGTCTTGGATTATGGCTTGGTGGTTTCTTTTTCCATGATCGATTTGTCATTCCAATTCTACCACCTGGTCTTTCATACTCTCATTTGCTTCCATCCATTCTCTCATCATCTCCTCCGGTGAGGTTTTGGTTTCTTTGTTTTGTCCAAAATATTGTGATGAAAGTGGTGTTTTATTTTGTGGCCAGAAATGAGGATGATTATGGTTCGGGTTTTGGCTTGAGTAGGAGTATGAATTTTTCAGCTTTTGGTTGTGATATCCGTTGTGATATCTTGCTTCATTAGGTTCAATCATCAGCATGTCATTATCCGTGTGGTATTCTGAAGCATTGTCATCTTCATCATCTCTACGAGCATCTCGTATCTCCTTCAACTCTTGCCTTATCTTCTTGAATTCAACGTCAATATGTCTGGTGAGAGCTTCTAATTTCTCAATCAATGTGGAATGATCGGCATTGGTGTTGCTTCCACCGGCGGAAACAACGGTTTTTGGTTTGGGCACGATTAGAGAATTTTTCGAGAAATCAAGCTTGAGTTGGACCTTGTCCTCAAGGATTTTGTAAGCTTCGTTGGGAGTATTATAGAGGAATATTCCTCCGGCATCGAGAATTCCTTGAGTTTGATTGTCTAAACCATGATAGAATGTTTGAATGATCGCTCCTTTGGTTAGACCATGTCCGTGACAAGTGCGAAGCATATCTTTCATACGGAGGCATCAATGAGAGTTTCGTGATCGAATTGTTGAAAGTTGTGAATGTCATTTAGGAGACGTTTAAACTTTGCGGGAGAAAAGTATCGTCTAACAAAAGCTTCTCTCATCTCTTCCCACGTAGTAATTGTTCCTTCATTTAATTCGTTCAACCAATTCTTGGCTTCTCCGGACAATGAGAAAGGAAAAGTCCTCAATTTAACCACTTCCTCTTGATTTTCACCATAATGGAATAGGTTACTAATCTCAAGAAAATCAGCTATGTGTCGGTGAGAATCGGATCGGATTCTCCCATCGAATTGATTCTCCCGAATCATTTGCATGTAGGTACCCTTGATATGGAAATTGTTTGGAAAAGGGTGTTGAATAATAGCGGAACTAGGTGTTGGTGCAACGGTCCTAGTGCTTGACCACATGGGTTGGTCATCGGGATCAATGACGGTTACAGGTAGGGAATCGGGTTGAGTTTCAACTTTCTCTTCGAATATGTCGATTACCACAAAAAGTTCCTCGATGAATGGTGATTTTGGATAAAGTTCGGTTGATTAGATCTTTAAGGGTAAGATTGGTGTCTTATCGGGTTTACGAGTCCTCTTTTTGATTTTACGTTTAAGCTTGTAAAGTGGACTAACAAGTTGTTCACTTTATGAGTGTGAGTTTATACAAACCCGGAGCGATTCGTAAATTATCACAAAAAGTAAAAATAAAAACATAATGAAAATGAACACTAAGAAATATCTTTTTGTATTTTTTAAAGTTGAAGTAAACAAAAATAAGCTTAACTAAGATAAGAAAATCGTTACTATTATAACTACTATAAATTTAAGAAAAATAAACTAATTACGACCAAACTATTTAATAGACTTTTTTTTTAACTTTTAATTAAAAGACGTTCAAAAATCTAAAAAGCCAATTTTATAAAATAATTTACTAAAGAAACAAATAAGAAAATAAAATAACAAGAACACAAGAAAAATAAATCACTCCTAAGGGTGGGTTGGGTGGTGTTTTTTTCGAACTAAGGTGAAAAGGTAAAAATGGGGTTTGAAAAAAAATGGACGAAATGATCGAACCGAATCGGATACATGCTCGTACCAATCGGTTGGATTAGGTTTTTGGGTCTAACCGATCGGTTGGATATCAAACCGGTCGGTTGGATGACTCGGTAAAAATGATTTTGTTCAGCCGATCGGATGGATGTTCAGCCGATCGGTTGGATGGCTCGGATTTTTTTTCGAAAGTAAAAGCGACACAACTAGGGAATGATTAAAGCAGAGATTCAAAGCAAACAAAAACACAAACAAATCCCCGACAGCGGCGCCAAAAACTTGATGTGTCTCGCAACTACTAGTTTTAAATTTATAACACGAATTACCGGATAAAGCTAAGAACACACGGGCAAGTATGACCCTTTCATATGTAGTTAGTTTTGGATGGTAAGCCGAGGTCGTTCACTAGGATTTGGGTGTTTTCAATTGTGAAGAATCTATGTAACAATAAGCAATAAAAGGGTGGTAATTGGTTGTCACGATACAAAATACCATATAAGCAATAAGTAACACGAAAATGATGGTTATGTAAATTCAATAAGATTAAAAACTACACTTCCTTAGACTAGTTTACATCCTTGATAAGCATGATTGTGATAACTCTTCTTAACATGTTGGTTATGACGATTAGTTGGGGTTCTAATCAATTGTTCTTACAAATTAAACCTTGGCCAAAATCTTAGTTTATAAAAACAAGCATTAAGTTTAACCAATCAATTCAAGATCAATTTAAGGTTCATAAGGTTGGGTTAACAATCTTAAACACAAAAATAATCTTTTGTTTTATCAAATACTCTTAAGAAATGGTCAATACAAAAGGTAACCGATCATAGACAAAAGGTTACAATTGATTGCAAACTACTACACTTTAGACCAATTAGGCGTTTTACAATCAATCCGATTTGATAGACAAAAGTTTTCTCATTACAATCACACTCTAGTTTCTTTGTTTAACCAAGAATAATTTTGGTGGAAAACAATCATTCATAGATAAATGATTATAACTAGTTGAATAACAATTAATCTTTCGACCAATAAAATCATTAGCAACTAGTTAAACTTGATTCAACAAATGTCACTACGAAACTTAAGCACAATTGGATCTTAGATTTAACTTGAAATTGAATTAAAACATGTTATCACAATCATAAGCAAACAATTAAATAATAAACATCATCTAAGCAAGTGCACAAAGGCACTAGCCACTCATAGTAAACATGAACATAAACTCAGAATTTTGAACATTAGAAATCATAATTAAAAGTCTTACAATGATTGAAATAAGATAAAAAAAATGATGTAGTAATGATGCCTCAAGTATTGGTGATGACTTCTTGATGTTTTGACCTCCAAATGATGACTTCTTGGACCTCCAAAGTTTCCTGGGATTTTATGGACGAATTTTGGTATGAAAGGGAGTAATGGTGGTAAGACAAGTGTTCTCTCAAGTTGTGATAGAGAGAATTGGTAATGGATGATTAGAAATGCATGTAAAGGTCTCTATTTATACTCCTCTCAAGGTCTAGACTCATTAATACATCAACTTGGCCTCCAAGTAGTTTAGAAGGACCTAGAATACCAAAAAGAATGGCCTAGAATCAGGTAGAATGAGTTTTTGCAAAAGTTTAACGAGCTGACTAACCAATCGTTTACGGGACCATGCTGATCGGTTGGGCAAAAGTCATAAACACGAAAGTTGTAGATCTTTCTCTTATCTTTCCATGGCTGCTTGAATCAACTAAATCCGAGTTCGTATGCTCAAGTTATGGCCAAAATGGTGATGGTGTGTCGGGAACAACGAATCTTCCATGAATTCTTCGTTCGAGCTTCTTTTCTTCATTTCACTTCTCGGTTTCCCTCTTGTACTTTATTCTTGAGTCTTTTGAGTGACAACTTCATGACTTTTATCTTCTCGAACATACTCCAAGAGACTTTCATTTGTCGGGAATTATGCGTACATGCATAAATCTTCGTTTTTGTTCATTTCTTCGTCATTTTCTTGGTTTTCTTCGTCATGAACTTAAAATAGAGAATATACTTCATTAAGTAGCATAAGTTCATAAAAGTGACTAAAATATATGCATAAAATCCACAATAACGCTCCTAAAAACATGTTAATTTTGAGCGTTATCAGTCATCTCTTTAGGACATATTTTCATATACTCTCTCAACTAACTCAGTAACATTTGACCTGTGTGATCCTCTTATGTAGCTAGGGACTTCACAAGATCATTAAAGAAGTTACAAGCTTCAACTCTAAAGTTGCAAGTCTTGTTAGCTTTGTCATGTATAAGCTTTGGTAGTTTATACTTCATTTGTATCATATGTGTAGAAGTGATCGATTAGTATTTTAGGCCTTAAAATACATAGTGTGTCGGGAGTTGTTGTACCCTTGTAAAAGAACTAACGGGAGTGGTTGTACCCTTGGTAAAGAACTCGACATCTAGCTTAGTGTCGGTAAAAGTGTAAGCGACGATGGGAGTGGTTGTACCCGTGTAAAAGAACTCGACATCTAGCTTAGTGTCGGTAAAAGTGTAAGCGACGTTGTAAAGGTTTCTCCACTGGGAAAGGAGCTTGTTGATTAGTGCTTATAACTCTCGAGTTGAAAACTCGGGGCATGGACGTAGGGCAAGGAAAAAGAGTCCTTGTAGTCGAACCACGATAAACAATCGTGTTGTGGTTTGATCGTTTCTTTCTTTATCCTTGCTTATTACATATTGTCTTTAGCTAGAATTGCTAATCACACGTAAAGCTTTTCAAAGAATTAAACAAGTAAAGTTGTGTTTATATCTTTAAACAAACGTAAAGCTTTTCAAAGAACTAAACAAGTAAAGTTAGGATTGTTATTCACACGTAAAGCATTTAAAAGAAGTGAACATGTAAAGTTGTGTTTATATCTTTAAACAAACGTAAAGTTTTTAAAGGATAATCAAGTTAAAAAGATTTTAAAAGCAGTAAACTATTCAACCCCCCTTCTAGTTTTTCACACTTGTGTTACCTTACAACATGCTCTAACGACCCAAAACTTAGGTAAAGTAAGTTAACAAAACATTTGTCTAATATTAAAAATGTAACACGCAAAAATATATTAACCCAAAAAAAAATCTGAATACTTCAAAAACCTATTAAAAGATTACAATTTCTTACGATGTACCGAATACTCATATTCAATAAGTAACTTTTTTCTTTCATACAACCAGCTTCTTTTTTATCCAAATAAAATATAGCCAACCAAATTTGTCAATAAGGAAATCTTCCTAGAGCAACATGGTTCAATCATAACCATGAAACTTAACATAACATCACATATTATATATAGGAAAACATCTGTCCCATAACATGCAAGGAATCATCTGCACCAAAAATATAAATAAAATAAAATAACATGCAAGGAATCACGGTCTCCCAATACATTCAAAAGCAATCATGAAAAAGACAACCTTCTTCGCTAAGTAATGACAAAAAAACATAACATAAAATATAATTTAAAAATTAATTGTTTAAAGATTTAGAAAAACAGATATTTTTTAAAAATCCCATATATGATACTATATCATAAAAAAATGTTACTCCACGTAGTAACGTGTTATAAAAAAAACTAGACTGGCATTAATCCGCCGCATTGCGAGCGGGCCTGTTTTTTTGTCGAGGCGATTTTGCATAAAAATAAAGTAGAATATTTAGGCGTTTGTAATATGAAAAGCTTCTTGGTCCATGACGAGGTGTTTGTCAGTTCGATAATACAGTTTGAGCTACTCACAACCCGTTTGACCCGTTTCTGTTTTAGCGACTTGTTTTTTTGTTTCACTAATAAGACCCATTAAGAATAGACCGACAAATGTGTAGGTATTTACACCTAAAAATTGTGTATTTTACCTGCTGCAAGAGTAGCTCTACCCAGAAGTGGTCTTGAAGCTGCCTCGACGTCTGTACATGGGCCTCAAATATTGGCCCCATACGGTGTATCTGCAAGAACAAAAGAAATAAGATACCTTACACATAAATTCTTTTTCCATTGTGTGAATTCCCATATAAAACCTAAGAATGAAACTGTAAACAACAACATCATAGTACCTTCCAGTGGTCTTTTCCTAATGTTGTTGGTCAGCCATTGCACATCGTTATTACAACTTCGGAAGTGTTCAAAGTCATCAGCATCATCACTAAATCAGCGCTTGTCATTTGGCCAGTTGTGTGAGTAGCTACATCCCAAGTGGTGTGTCAATCGTGTGCAAACTATGTACTTATGAAAGCAGCTGTAATGATTACCTTGGGATAAAGAAAGAGGTTGAGAGTGCAGGTGTAAGCACGTATCGCCAGGAGTGTAATACCAGAGTTTCGTTTCCTGGTTTTCTGCTTCCCTTTCGTATTCACACAATCTTCAACAGAATAAGGCACCGTCTGACGAACCTGCAGTCATAGAAACCCAAACTGGTAACCACTTTTCAGTAGCCCAAATTCATGACCTGCTACTGAAATGTGGCATCGGCATGTTCGGGTGTTGCAGAAATTTAAATTTTGGAGTCAGAAACCATAAAGAGTCACAAATAAGTAATAATTCAAAGATTTGCTCATATGTAAATGCTGGGCTTTGCCTTGCCTTCTAAATATATTTTTGTTGGTTTAATTCAGTGAGACCTGCTCCAAAAAGTCAATACCCGAAAGCGAAAGACATTATCGAACTTAAAGCGAACCACATGAGCCAAAAAGTCTTTACGATCTTGAATAAGTTCAGCTGCAAAGTCGACATCGTCAACTAATGATGATGATATCATATTTGTTTAATTACATTTAACGAAGTTCATTTATTTTAATAACTAACCCCCATTGAAATTAGGAACAGAAGTGCTGGGCCCCTCTCCAACGTTAGTTGCAACAGAAACATGAAAAATGAAGCTAGCATGTGAAACGACAATAATGGTTACAGAAAAATGATACCGATATTTTTAACGGAGGCTCAGATATGGTGTATTCATGTCATCATGGGCTAATAAGCCATGGCTGCAATCACAGTTGCAAATGCCATATTTTTCAAGTAGCAATTACCATCTGGATTGCCTAGCCAAGATACATATCAACTTCTAAACAGCTTTTTGCTTACATGTACATTTCATCATCACGGCCTCCGTTATTTCTACAAATAAATAAAGGATACGAACAAAAGTTACCAAGGCAAGATACATACCAAGATACATAGCTGCTTAGAGTTGTAAACTTACGACACCACTGCATAACGCAAGATACACAGATGTGAGTTTAATAAGCTCACCCTCTCGCAAAAAAATTAGGTACCAAATACCCAAACACTTGCAAGAACACTCGAAGAATCCATTTCGCCAACACTTAGATACAAACGGCATCACCAAAGTAAGTCGGCAAAGATTATCAACACCCTTAGCTGCAAACAGCATAAGCAAAGTAAAACCTCAAATCTTGTCAAGAAATTCATCAAACACATGGAAGCGAAGTCAAACAACCTCTATAGCTGCAGCCACAGTTTAGATGTGGCTGGCCCGCCAAGATACGGTGCTCAGTAAACTATAATTACAAAACACACAGAGCTTAAAATTTTCTAAATTTTTAGCAGAAATGATACTAAAAAATAAGCAGATAATCAGTTGTGTTTGAAAGGGTGAGTATAATAAAAAACAACACTAAGGCGGGTCATATTAGTAAGGTCCGAACAGGACCTTCAACAAACTAACGAATTAAGTCTGAGGCTCAGATAGGGAAGAAATGTGGCCACATCCAGCATGGCTGCAAACCTAATAGGTTACCCCACCAAGATCCGGACGGTGTCAGCTTCAACCAATCTAATGGTGACTCATCATTGCCTCCTTAATATTTTTTGTATACTAATTATATGACACACAACACGGACATCACAATCTCCTCAAACATTTAGTCAGATATATACATTCAAATGAGATCAACAAACCGTGATCAAAGCGAGGCTCAGGCAGGTAAGTGACCGAAAAAAGGATACACCCGACATGGCTGCAAGTGTAGCCATTTGCCACGCCAAAGTGCGAAGAATCTCTGTTGGGAATTATATTTATTGATTTGATGATACAAAACAAAAAGAATGAAACATGAAGGGCTTGAAGTGACAAGAAGGGAAACTACAAAAAGATGGAGGATTTGGAAGATTCTAGAAGAATATTTAGTTTCCTAATTGTATTATGATTCCTCTTATAAACCCTAGATGTCTCTAGTATATAAAGAGACATAGGGTCATTAGTTTCAGAGTACGTACAAGATGTAAACATCAAAGGTGTGTGTATGTGGGAACCTAGGCATAGGGATTTGGGAAAACGCCTAGGGTTAGTTTTATTAGTTTAGTATAGCCTCAAGGTCGTTCTACCTTGATCAAGTAGGATTGGGGCTGTAAATTTTTAATATATGTTAGAGATGATGACGAAGAACCTTGTTGATAATAATAATAATCTTTATGTTATTCCGCTGTGCTTATTATTATCATTGTGCTTATAGTTTATCCTAGATCAATGTCTAAACAACATGGAGTCCAAAACGGTCCTAGAACTTATAGAAGATGGTGTGCATGAGTTCTATCAAGTGGTATCAGAGCAAGGGGGCTCTCGATCTAGGGATCTACAAGGTTTTTCGAAGAAAAGAAGGAAAATTCGTAACTGGTATAATTTTCGTAATCTTTCTGCAGGGCTGTTTTTAAACAGCGATATCTCCTTCGTTAACCGTTGGATCGGGCTGAAATTTTTTGTGAAGATTCTTGGTATATCTAGCTATTATCCCACCATAGGGATCTTCGATCTGAGCGTTTATGCGAAAGCTCTAGTGTGTCAAAAACTGCTGCAGACAAGGTTTTTGTAAGTCGAATTTTTAAGGTTTCTTTGATATTCAACTTCATGAATTCGTGTTTTACTTGTTATGATTCATCATGGAAGTTGGATATATGTTGTTTGCTGTCTATAATTCATGATAGAAGGGCTTTGAAGTCGATTAGGGTTTCATACTTTTGGAACCCTAGTTATTTAGGGTTTGTTCTTCATGGTTTGCTACTGGTTTTGGGGACTTGAATATGGTTTCAAGGATGATCCCTAGTAGTAAACTACTCTAAAAACCCTCAGCATGCTGCAAAGAGAGATTAAAGTTCTGCCAAGAGAGATTACTGTTGCAACGTACTGCTCATGTACTTCAAAGTACTGCCCGTATTTTTCTAAAGTACTGCTGCAGCTGACGTTGAATTGGTTTGTGGTACTGGAGTTTAAGGTTACTGGCTATCAAGGTACTGTTTGAGTAAGGTACTGTTCGAAGGTTTGAAAATTCAAAGTACTGCTTCTACGACAAAGTACTACTCGAATGAAAGTACTGCTGCTATCTCCAACGTACTGCTCGACTTCTCAAAGTACTGTTCCCTAATTAAAGTACTGCTGCTGCTTGTATACTTTCAAAGTACTGCTCACCAAGTTCATTCAAGGTACTGTTGTTCGTCTATGATTGAAAGTACTGCTCGCTCATTCTTTGAAAGTACTGCTCGATATAGTAAAGTACTGCTATGCTTCAAGGTACTGTTCATGCAAAGTACTGCTGTGTTTAGAGGATTTATGGTTCAATATTTATGCATGATTTACAAGCAGTGAGGGGAAGCTGAGATGGGTTTTTATAAGATTGGTTCTACTTTGGCTCTCGGCTAATTATGAGCAGTTTATTAGTTTACACACACAGGTTGTTAGTTTCACACACACAGGAAGAAGTTTATGTTCTTAAAGGTTTCAAAAGGCTCGTATTTGGTTTCTTATGGATTAATTGATTACGAAGAAGGTTGAATATCATTTATTTGATGTTGTAGTTGAGTTTCATAGGTTTGTGTTCTTATCATATAGCTTGATGAATCTAGCAATGTGTGATTTTTCTTATGATGCTCTATGCGTACATTGGCTATCACTTAAAAGAGTTACATTGTAGTGCTCAGTGTCTCATATTAGTTGAGGATTTTATCAAGGGATTGCGGTCTACTTATATTTATGGTTGGGTATAAGTATGGAGTTACATGGATAGTAAAGATTTAAGACACAAGTTTGGGTTATTTTACTTCTTCATCAAGTTTGTTGTATTTGGTTTTCTTCACATGTGATCATTACAAGGAGCTTACAGATTTGAAGAATCATGAAGATGGTTAACACATTGATTTCAGGGGCAGCTTATTGTTTAATTGTTTAACCATCTACATGCGCCACTCAAGGGGAAGTTGTTGATTCTTACTACTGTTAGTCATTATTACTACTGCTAGTTGGAGTTTCTACTGTTTTGGATTCATTTTTAGTAAGCACTTTGATTGTTCTTCATCGAGGGTAATTTGAAACATTGGAAGGCTTTGAATAGAAGTGTGGTATTGGTTCGTAGTGGTCAAGATCATTATTTGCATACGTTCCCTATTTGTTGATAACGAAAAGGGGAAGAGATGTTTGAAGAGATGTTGGAGTGGCATGGCATGGCTTAAGGGAAAGACATAATTGTTTCATTCATGGTGAGATTTAATTATCTCAATTTCTCTACTTCATCCAGGGAAGTTCGTACAAGAAGGTGTTTGTTTTGTCATCATCAAATAGGGGAAGATTGTTGGGAATTATATTTATTGATTTGATGATACAAAACAAAAAGAATGAAACATGAAGGACTTGAAGTGACAAGAAGGGAAACTACAAAAAGATGGAGGATTTGGAAGATTCTAGAAGAATATTTAGTTTCCTAATTGTATTATGATTCCTCATGTAAACTGATGAGTGTCTTAATACTCATCATTTTATACTAATCTGAACTGCCAAAACATACAAAAACACTCAAATATGCATCAAAATACTTAAAATATCTTAGAGGTGTGTTTTATATGTTTCAAATGCAAAATATGCAAAAACAGATGAAAAACGTACAAAGTTTGCATAATTGGCAGTTTCAGTCCCTCAAGTTTCATAAATTGGCAAAACTAGTCCCTGGTTATTCTAAAAACATGAAAAAGTCATCAAAGGTCCTTTTTAATCATAAAGTTACATGTTTAGTCCTTTGGTGCAAAGTTTCACAAAATTACAAGTTTAGTCCCTATACTTTGGAAATTGACATAAATGGTCCCTGGGATGTAAAAACTTTGAGAAAATCAATTTTGGTCCTTGTACTAATAATATTTTGCAGGAATGGTCCTTGGGTGATAAGTTTGGTGAATTTACATGATTGGTCCCTGAAGTTTCACAGTTTGGCAAAACAGGTCCCTCAAAGTTTCAAACTTGACAGTTTTAGTCCCCGGGTGTTCAAAATGGGAAAATTATCATTAAGGGTCCTAAGGAATTCATAATTATCACTATTAGTCCCTGGATGAAAAGTTTGGAGTAATTACATGTTAAGTCCCTGGAGTTTCAGTTTTGGCAAAAATAGTCCCCGGTATTTAAAAAAAAAATGAAAAACATCAAAAATACCCTTGTACTATTCACCCTTGTCAAAGTTTGGTCCCTATGAGAACTTTGATAAACTTACAAAACCAAACCTTCAACTTTGCATTAATTACAAAAATGGTCCTTGTGTGAAATAAAACCAAACGGACCCTTTTATATTATCTAAACCAAAACCAAATCTAAACTAAACTACCCCTTTGGCCCTTTTTGTGATCTAGTCCACCAGGCCCAAAATCCAGTCCACACCTTAAATAAAACCGGGTCAAACACCCTGGTCAAACCCACTCCTCTTCCACCTTTTCCCTCCCAATACCACCACCACCACACAGACCTCCAAACCACCATACCAGCCCACAGTATTCACCTCCACCTGTCCATAACTTGCTCCTCACCCTTCCATCCACCTCACACATCCTTCCACCTCAACCCCCCACTTCTCCACGCAAAACACTGACACAAGACAACTTTGGAGCCAAGTATTAATTTAAACGGTGGATATGAGTTTGACTAAATCAATGGCTAAAGATTGGTGGGAAAGGTCATTGTGGGTCCCACAAGCTCAGAAAAACTCTACAAAAGGAAAAAGGAAGCAGAAGTGAAGAGTATTAGTTGTAGCTTAGGAGTAGTGTAACGTAGGTAGTGTAAACTTGTATTTCAGTTGTATTTTCAATTAAAAAAGCTTGTACTCAGTTAAATTCATGTACCTTAATCTTTAATTTAAGTTAATTTCAAGTTTCAAATGCTATCTTAGTTTATGCCATTTACTCTTATTTCAAAAATCTCAAAAAGTTGTCTGTTATTGTTAGTTGTTGTTAAGTAAGTTCAGAAGCTCATATAAGCTTTGACAAAGCTTAAATAAGCTTTGGAAAACCTCAGTTATCTGTTTAGTTCACAAAAGAAAAATACTTGAAAAATTAGAATAAAAATAGTGAAAAATATAAAAATCTAGTTACAAGCAGTTTGGAAGCAAGGAGCAGGGTGTCATTTGGATGAACATGGTTTAGAATCCTATGGGGGATACTAGGTTATGATCACTGGTTCACTTTGGTTCTCAGTCTTTACAATTTGTAAGTCAATAGTTTGATTTTTTACATTTAGCTTTTCTTGTTATTAATAATTACATTTTATTGCTTAAATAGCTTTAAATATAGTTATTCAGTTGGTTAAGATCAGTAGTTGGGAATTTTTAGGTCTAATTCTAGTTGAGTTAGTATAAACAATCTGTTAAGGGGGTGTTTGGTATTGCCCTGTTCACTGTATTCAAGTTGTTATTTGTAGTAATTATAGGTTTAGACAATTTAGTTTAAGTCATTAGAACTTGTTTAAGTCATAAAACAGTAGGTCATTACATCTAAAAGTCAAAATCACCTTCAAACATCATTGGCAGTTAACTGTTTGGACTTGACATCTCCATATCAGTCATACTTGCTCACATTTTGTTATAATAGCCTAATTAAGTCTTAATATATCATATTACATCATAATCAGTAGCTAGATTAAGTTATAAGTTCATAAAAGTCAAACTAGTTGATTTTCATCAAAAGTCAAAATTACATTCCTCAGGTTTTGACAAAACTTCAAGGATTTGTTTTGAATTATGTGATTAGACCTAGGAGCTAAAACTTGTTGTAGTAATAGTTTACCAGTTCATCTTTGAGATCCAATCTTTGTTACATTTTTAAGATTTTTGTTGTGGACCCCACTCACCCTCAAAGTAACCTGCAGGGAAGACACTTCCCCTGCACACCAGATATCAGGCCACCACCACAACTTTGTGGTGGTTTTGTGACCAACTCAGTGGGCCCCTCACCTTATAATCAGCTTCTTTGAACCCCCTCCTACCAGGGAACCTAGATTGACCTTTTGTTTGACCAGAATCCTAGTGGACCCCACCTAGAATAAGCCCTCAAGTCTGTCCCCATTCTGAGTTCAATTTAAGTTTTGGAATAGCTTATTTGTGCTTATCAGCTTATCTACTGAGCTTATTTGACCAAATTGAGTTTTGACAAGTCCAACTGACTTATTTAGATCAGAATATACCAAGGTGGGTCCCACATAAGCTCATTTGAGCTTATTTCTCATTTCAGTCAACCAAAGTCAACTGTGGTAGCATTAAGCTTCCACAGTGCTTATTAATAAGCTCTAAATTATTTGTTTTCACAAAAGTTGTTTATTTTTATATATAATATAGTTTTGTAAAATAAAAATCCAGAAAATACAACATAAAAATAAGTGATAGTTTCTATTTAATTTAATTTAATTTTAATTTTCATTTTTATATTTTTATTAAGTAATTTGTGTTTTTATATTTTTATTAATTTCCTTTTAGGTTAAAGTAATTATAATAATTTTTTCAGATTTTAGTTTTCTAATTTAGTATTTATTATAATTAATAATAGTTTTATTAATAATTAATAAATAAATAAGTTTTTAATAGCATAATTAATTTTTATATAGCAACACCTAATTTTTATATTTTTCCTAGATTTTATAAGTTATAAAATAGTTTTATAAATTTTTTCATAATTTTCTAAGTTAATTTAGTATTATTTGTAATTTAAAATAGTTTAATTAGTATAAATAATATAAATAGTTTTTAATTAATAAAAAGCTCATAAAAAGGCAAAAACATTTATTTTTATTTTTTATACTTTCTTCAAGTTCTATTTTAAGTTTAGAAATTATTTTTGTAAGTTTTTAGCTTAATTTGTAGTATTTATCATTTTTAGTTTTATTTAAATTAGTTTTTAATTAAATAGTTAAATAAGTTTTTAATTAAATAATTAATAATAAATAATAAAATAATCTAAAAAATAGTTTTATTTTTAATTAAATTTTATTTTAAGTTTAAGTTTATAGAATTTTCATTTTTAACCCTTATAGTTTATTTTTTTTTAAAACTCACCTTTTTCTCAGTACGCAATCGCGTCTGATTTTAAATTGGTGTACGTTTAAACGTTTTAGATACCTAGCTTTCACGTAATCGTTAAGATAGTTTATAATAGTCATTTTATTTTATAAAACCCTAGTGTAATCACACACACACACTTTTATACCTTTCCTGTTCACATTCACTAATCACAGATTCGTTTTTAATACCATCACAACCTCGTTGGGACATTACGACCCGGGAAAACACTGTATTTCACGGAAGCATTTGACTTGATTAGTTTGACTTTACTATTAACCATTCACAAGTGGTTGAGAAATAAAAGATAGCTAGTTTAAGGCGAATCAAAATTTGGCGCCGCTGCCGGGGAGGTTGTGCGCTTATTCTAACGATTTTGCGTATTAGTGAATCTGGATATACATCCATTGTATATTTACCATATTTTATCCATATTTTTATAAAACAAAACACAAAAATATTCACCTTTACACCCCTACCTATTTGATTCTTCATTTCTCATCCCCAAAACCCTTTGATTCTACCTTCTTCCACTTATCTCATAATTGATTCTAATGGCATCTCTTGATGACGATTTCTTTAAACAAAGGGCCTGTAAAAGTAAAGTTGAAAAACTTATGGCCTTGTCAAAAATGTCGAGATGTTATTTTGATTATGATGGACCTTCGATTCCTATTCCCTCTCCGGTAAGGGAAAGAGATCATGAAACCAAGGTGACAAAGGACCTTGTACTTTCCTCTAACGATGGAGGTGCTAAATACGTCCAAACCACGGTTGTCCAAAAACCTGAGCTCACAAATGCTCCTAAACCTTCAAGAATCAATCCTGATCTTTCACGGTTTACGGTTAAAAGTTTGTCAAGCAAACGTATAGAGCTTAGGGTAATTACTGAAAAGAACGATTTGCCTAATCTTCACAATTATCAAAAACAAAAACCCGAGACCACAACGGAAGTGGTGGAAATTTCTAGCTCTCAGAGCACACCACTTGTCCCACCTCCAGATTTTGTTCCTTGTGACGGTTGTGGTGAGCCGCTTTTCGGTTTTCCATGTCGTTGGTGTACATGTGAATGTGGTAATGATATTCAAAACGGGAGTTGTTTGTTTTGTGGATCGAGTAATTCATTTGCTTATGATCCTAATCAAAACTCATTCAACAACTCCTCTAATTTTTCAAACTACCCATCACATTCATACGAGCAAGAATCATATTATCCAAATATCAATGATGCTTCGTATCAAAATACACCAAACCAGACTCAACAGTTTTACTGTTGCGAGTACTGTGGAGGTCCACATTTTAGCTCTGATTGTCAAACAAGGAATCCATTTCCTTGTAACAATTACGACTATTCGTTTCAAGGCCCACTTCCACAATACCAAATGAACCAAGCAACTCCTCAAAACCAGCAAGACCCTTGTCTAGAGGTTCTTGAAAAACTTAAAAACATTAGGGAGGAGTTAGCTAATATGTCGTCTCACAAAGATCCAAGTTCTTCTTGTGTATATTGTGGGGGTCCTCATAAAGATGATCAATGTCAACCTTCCGGTTTTGACACATCCACACCTCCACAATTTCCACTCATTCAAAATTCTCGTGATAAATCTATCGCAGAATTACTTGCTGAAGAACGAGATTCTGGGAAAAGCATGGAAGATTTAATTGCTGAGCAAAGAGTAGCCAAAATACGTGCCAATATTCGCTATGCTGCTTTTTATGAGTACGATGATGACAGTGATGATGATGATAGCATTATTATCATTCAAAAAGATTCATCGAGTTCATCCATTGAGACTTCTTCCATAGAAATACAGGGAGAAAAGAATATAACTGAATCACCAGCAGTAGAAATAATGGAACTTGTAGACTCCATTACTGCTAGTCCTTCTCATCTCCCTGAGTATGATGTTATCACACCCGAGGTTCCCACTCACTTTCTGAACATGGGGGACGAGCATCTTGACACTGTTCCTGCAAAGGAATCGGACGAATTTATAAAGTCTAGTGTTGAGAACCTTGTCCCAATCCCAAGTGAGTCACAGGGAATTCTTGATCATATGTGTGATATCCCTCCCCCTCTTGTCTTTCCAAATAATCATACTGAGATGTTCTCTGATTCTGATGAGAACTATTCTTTATCTTGTGGAGACATAAGTTATGTGGGGGAATTACCTTCTGAACTTGTCAACTCAGAAGAAGAGAATGAGGAAGAAATAATCCAAGACGAATCTCTTCGTCTTACATTATTAAATGCTAATCTTCTCATTTCTAGAATCGAGGCTTTTAATGAAAAGCCTATTTCATCTCCTATCCCCGTCAAGGATAGTGAGGTTTTGATCAATGATTCTATTCCTGAATTGCAAACGTTCCATTTTGATCTTTCGGGAGAGAAGATAAGTGGTATCACCACTTCTCATTCTTATAATTCTCTTCCCATTTATGAATCATTTACTTTTGAGGAGTTCCCCAATGAACTCACTCAAATCAATCCCGAATACGAATCATTCACCTTTGAGGAGTTCTTCTGTGAACTCACTCATATCATATCTCTACCGGAGTATGATAATTTCTATTTTGATCTAGACATACCCATAATATGTCTTGATCAAACGAGCTTAAATGAGGAGATTCATGAAACAATGAATTCTCCTATTGAAGATGAGGAGTTAATCATGATTTTCATCATGACTTTCTTTCTTTTCTTCATATATCCCGTGGCTTATCCTATTCTTCACTCTTTCGGGAGTGAAGACATTATCTTTGATCCCGGCATTCTCATTTATAAATTATGAGCCGGTTACTTGTCTCATCGGTGTGGAACTTTCACGTGCTTCAAATGTTTATCCGAACATCTTGAATTAAAGTCCGATTGAGATTGTCTCTTCCACTTACTTCCCCATAGATTTTTAAATTGCTTTTTCTCCAGGTCTGTTCAGGACTTCTTTATTACAGTTAACCGTTCACAAGCGGTTAGCTTGCGTGGTAAACCTGACAGTTTGGGAGAAAAGGAATCAAATACGGGGTCGAGTCAAGCTAGTGACTCGGGAATAAAAAACATTAGCAAAAACATGGGCTTGTCACCCGTGTGTAACACCCTAGTGTGGGGGAGATGCCCCACATGTTGTATATATATATATATATATCCTCTTGAAAAAAAAAATGTACATATAGTGATAGCTTCTATTTAAGAAGTTTTATCTAAAAAAATAATTGTATGTATATACATCTTAAATAAAGGCTATAGAGTATTTCCTTCGTACGTTCTAAGTTCGGTTTAACACCCGGTACTTTGAATATTGAGGACAATATTCAGTTCTAAGTGTGGGGGGAGATTCGTTATTCTAACGAATTTAAACACATGTTCCATCAAGAACCCCCATTTTAGCCAAAATTTTAAAATTTTTCTCACTTAGAACGCAATAAATGGTTATCAGTCCGCCATGTCTAACCCACATAAGGATTGGCTAATTCAGGAGCAAACGGTTCTTGGTAAAGATAACTCAAACCCGTTGATGGCTTGCAATTTGCCCAAAATTGTATGGTTCCTCAGCTCCCCATATCCCATAAAGCGAATGAGTTGGCTAGCCCGCAAGATTATGGCTTGTGGTAAAGGCCGTGGAAAAACCATAATTGGTAATCAGCTCACCAAGATGTTGACTATTCCATCAAGAGTTGGCTAGTCCAGAAGCAAACGGCTTTTGGTAAAGACTAATCAAATCCGTTGACAGCTGGTGATTTGCTCAAAATCACACGGTTATCAGGTGTGCCACAGTTCTTACACCTGTCTACTCCAGAAGTGATGGCTTTTGGTAAAGAGTTTTTCAAATCCATAAAGTTTTTCTCAAATAGATTGCTAGGGACTAGCAATAGTTTAGTGTGAGGGATTGATGAGTGTCTTAATACTCATCATTTTATACTAATCTGAACTGCCAAAACATACAAAAACACTCAAATATGCATCAAAATACTTAAAATATCTTAGAGGTGTGTTTTATATGTTTCAAATGCAAAATATGCAAAAACAGATGAAAAACGTACAAAGTTTGCATAATTGGCAGTTTCAGTCCCTCAAGTTTCATAAATTGGCAAAACTAGTCCCTGGTTATTCTAAAAACATGAAAAAGTCATCAAAGGTCCTTTTTAATCATAAAGTTACATGTTTAGTCCTTTGGTGCAAAGTTTTACAAAATTACAAGTTTAGTCCCTATACTTTGGAAATTGACATAAATGGTCCCTGGGATGTAAAAACTTTGAGAAAATCAATTTTGGTCCTTGTACTAATAATATTTTGCAGGAATGGTCCTTGGGTGATAAGTTTGGTGAATTTACATGATTGGTCCCTGAAGTTTCACAGTTTGGCAAAACAGGTCCCTCAAAGTTTCAAACTTGACAGTTTTAGTCCCCGGGTGTTCAAAATGGGAAAATTATCATTAAGGGTCCTAAGGAATTCATAATTATCACTATTAGTCCCTGGATGAAAAGTTTGGAGTAATTACATGTTAAGTCCCTAGAGTTTCAGTTTTGGCAAAAATAGTCCCCGATATTTAAAAAAAAATGAAAAACATCAAAAATACCCTTGTACTATTCACCCTTGTCAAAGTTTGGTCCCTATGAGAACTTTGATAAACTTACAAAACCAAACCTTCAACTTTGCATTAATTACAAAAATGGTCCTTGTGTGAAATAAAACCAAATGGACCCTTTTATATTATCTAAACCAAAACCAAATCTAAACTAAACTACCCCTTTGGCCCTTTTTGTGATCTAGTCCACCAGGCCCAAAATCCAGTCCACACCTTAAATAAAACCGGGTCAAACACCCCAGTCAAACCCACTCCTCTTCCACCTTTTCCCTCCCAATACCACCACCACCACACAGACCTCCAAACCACCATACCAGCCCACAGTATTCACCTCCACCTGTCCATAACTTGCTCCTCACCCTTCCATCCACCTCACACATCCTTCCACCTCAACCCCCCACTTCTCCACGCAAAACACTGACAGAAGACAACTTTGGCGCCAAGTATTAATTTAAACGGTGGCTATGAGTTTGACTAAATCAATGGCTAAAGATTGGTGGGAAAGGTCACTATGGGTCCCACAAGCTCAGAAAAACTCTACAAAAGGAAAAAGGAAGCAGAAGTGAAGAGTATTAGTTGTAGCTTAGGAGTAGTGTAACGTAGGTAGTGTAAACTTGTATTTCAGTTGTATTTTCAATTAAAAAAGCTTGTACTCAGTTAAATTCATGTACCTTAATCTTTAATTTAAGTTAATTTCAAGTTTCAAATGCTATCTTAGTTTATGCCATTTACTCTTATTTCAAAAATCTCAAAAAGTTGTCTGTTATTGTTAGTTGTTGTTAAGTAAGTTCAGAAGCTCATATAAGCTTTGACAAAGCTTAAATAAGCTTTGGAAAACCTCAGTTATCTGTTTAGTTCACAAAAGAAAAATACTTGAAAAATTAGAATAAAAATAGTGAAAAATATAAAAATCTAGTTACAAGCAGTTTGGAAGCAAGGAGCAGGGTGTCATTTGGATGAACATGGTTTAGAATCCTATGGGGGATACTAGGTTATGATCACTGGTTCACTTTGGTTCTCAGTCTTTACAATTTGTAAGTCAATAGTTTGATTTTTTACATTTAGCTTTTCTTGTTATTAATAATTACATTTTATTGCTTAAATAGCTTTAAATATAGTTATTCAGTTGGTTAAGATCAGTAGTTGGGAATTTTTAGGTCTAATTCTAGTTGAGTTAGTATAAACAATCTGTTAAGGGGGTGTTTGGTATTGCCCTGTTCACTGTATTCAAGTTGTTATTTGTAGTAATTATAGGTTTAGACAATTTAGTTTAAGTCATTAGAACTTGTTTAAGTCATAAAACAGTAGGTCATTACATCTAAAAGTCAAAATCACCTTCAAACATCATTGGCAGTTAACTGTTTGGACTTGACATCTCCATATCAGTCATACTTGCTCACATTTTGTTATAATAGCCTAATTAAGTCTTAATATATCATATTACATCATAATCAGTAGCTAGATTAAGTTATAAGTTCATAAAAGTCAAACTAGTTGATTTTCATCAAAAGTCAAAATTACATTCCTCAGGTTTTGACAAAACTTCAAGGATTTGTTTTGAATTATGTGATTAGACCTAGGAGCTAAAACTTGTTGTAGTAATAGTTTACCAGTTCATCTTTGAGATCCAATCTTTGTTACATTTTTAAGATTTTTGTTGTGGACCCCACTCACCCTCAAAGTAACCTGCAGGGAAGACACTTCCCCTGCACACCAGATATCAGGCCACCACCACAACTTTGTGGTGGTTTTGTGACCAACTCAGTGGGCCCCTCACCTTATAATCAGCTTCTTTGAACCCCCTCCTACCAGGGAACCTAGATTGACCTTTTGTTTGACCAGAATCCTAGTGGACCCCACCTAGAATAAGCCCTCAAGTCTGTCCCCATTCTGAGTTCAATTTAAGTTTTGGAATAGCTTATTTGTGCTTATCAGCTTATCTACTGAGCTTATTTGACCAAATTGAGTTTTGACAAGTCCAACTGACTTATTTAGATCAGAATATACCAAGGTGGGTCCCACATAAGCTCATTTGAGCTTATTTCTCATTTCAGTCAACCAAAGTCAACTGTGGTAGCATTAAGCTTCCACAGTGCTTATTAATAAGCTCTAAATTATTTGTTTTCACAAAAGTTGTTTATTTTTATATATAATATAGTTTTGTAAAATAAAAATCCAGAAAATACAACATAAAAATAAGTGATAGTTTCTATTTAATTTAATTTAATTTTAATTTTCATTTTTATATTTTTATTAAGTAATTTGTGTTTTTATATTTTTATTAATTTCCTTTTAGGTTAAAGTAATTATAATAATTTTTTCAGATTTTAGTTTTGTCATTTAGTATTTATTATAATTAATAATAGTTTTATTAATAATTAATAAATAAATAAGTTTTTAATAGCATAATTAATTTTTATATAGCAACACCTAATTTTTATATTTTTCCTAGATTTTATAAGTTATAAAATAGTTTTATAAATTTTTTTATAATTTTCTAAGTTAATTTAGTATTATTTGTAATTTAAAATAGTTTAATTAGTATAAATAATATAAATAGTTTTTAATTAATAAAAAGCTCATAAAAAGACAAAAACATTTATTTTTATTTTTTATACTTTCTTCAAGTTCTATTTTAAGTTTAGAAATTATTTTTGTAAGTTTTTAGCTTAATTTGTAGTATTTATCATTTTTAGTTTTATTTAAATTAGTTTTTAATTAAATAGTTAAATAAGTTTTTAATTAAATAATTAATAATAAATAATAAAATAATCTAAAAAATAGTTTTATTTTTAATTAAATTTTATTTTAAGTTTAAGTTTATATAATTTTCATTTTTAACCCTTATAGTTTATTTTTTTTAAAACTCACATTTTTCTCAGTACGCAATCGCGTTTGATTTTAAATTGGTGTACGTTTAAACGTTTTAGATACCTAGCTTTCACGTAATCGTTAAGATAGTTTATAATAGTCATTTTATTTTATAAAACCCTAGTGTAATCACACACACACACTTTTATACCTTTCCTGTTCACATTCACTAATCACAGATTCGTTTTTAATACCATCACAACCTCGTTGGGACATTACGACCCGGGAAAACACTGTATTTCACGGAAGCATTTGACTTGATTAGTTTGACTTTACTATTAACCATTCACAAGTGGTTGAGAAATAAAAGATAGCTAGTTTAAGGTGAATCATAAACCCTAGATGTCTCTAGTATATAAAGAGACATAGGGTCATTAGTTTCAGAGTACGTACAAGATGTAAACATCAAAGGTGTGTGTGTGTGGGAACCTAGGCGTTGGGATTTGGGAAAACGCCTAGGGTTAGTTTTATTAGTTTAGTATAGCCTCAAGGTCGTTCTACCTTGATCAAGTAGGATTGGGGCTATAAATTATTAATATATGTTAGAGATGATGACAAGAACCTTGTTGATAATAATAATAATCTTTATGTTATTCCGCTGTGCTTATTATTATCATTGTGCTTATAGTTTATCCTAGATCAATGTCTAAACAACATGGAGTCCAAAACGGTCTTAAGAACCTATAGAAGATGGAGTCCAATACAAGTTTTTACTTTCTTGATAGAACTTGATAGAACTATAGTTCCCAATCTAGGGATCTATAAGCTCAAATATGATATCAAGTGGTATCAGAGCAAGGGGGCTCTCGATCTAGGGATCTACAAGGTTTTTCAAAGAAAAGAAGAAAAATTCGTAACTAGTATAATTTTCGTAACCTTTCTGCAGGGCTGTTTTCAAACAGCGATATCTTTTTCGTTAGCCGTTGGATCGGGCTGAAATTTTTTGCGGAGACTCTCAGTATATCAAGCTAACTTTTCACCGGAGGGATCTTGAATTGAAGCTTTTATGCGTAAGATATAGGGTGTCGAAAACTACTGCAGAAAAAGGTATATTGTTTCGAATTTTAGGGTTTTCTTGAATTAACTTCATGATTTTGCTTCCACTCTCATTCATTAATCATGGAAGTTAGTTTGTATGATGTTTGAAAGTTTGTTAAGGATTGGTTAAACCTTGTACTATTAAATTGATTGTGACATCATTAGCATGGAATCTTTGGCTCAATTTGAATATTATTTGTTTAAAGGTTAATGGGTCGGTGTTTGTAATATTCTGGTTTAAACAATCACGTGTGGGTCAATGGTATTAATGATCAAGGTGTCGGTGTGAATTAATTAAGAACCTCGTACATATTATTCATACTGAATTGCTCGAATATTCTCCATCATGAACATGGGTCGGTGCTTCAAATTTATTAAATAGTCGGTTCTAATTGTTTGCACGTGAGTGGATTTAATGATATTACTTACAATTCACTTTTGAAGTTTTTGCTGCTGTCGTTCATTGGTTGGTATGTGGGGTACAAGTTATTTAAAGTCACTATATGCTGCTATTGTGGTCACGTGAGGATGAGATAGTGGGAAAAGAGCAGGGTGCTTTATTGATTTTTCTATTATTATTGCTTGCGTTAAGATAGGTACTGCTATGTTCAACATACTGCTCCAACGTATATGACTAAGGTACTGCAGCTAGATGTGAATTTTTAAAATACTGCTCCATGATTTTGAAAGTACTGCTCAGTTGTATCAAAGTACTGCTAGCTGCTGCACGTTTTTGTTAATGATATATAAGTTTATAGTACTTCTATGAGCAAAGTACCGTTGTTCAAAAGGTATGTTTTTCAAAGTACTGCTCTCTCGAATTGAAAGTACTGCTACTGCACTCAAGGGGAAAGTTTGATTCTTACTACTATTGATTAGTATTACTACTGCTAGTTGGAGTTTCTATTGTTTTGGATTCATTTTTAGTAAGCGTTTTGGTGTACTTCATGGAGGGCAATTTGAATCATTAGAAGACTTTGAATAGGAGTGTGGTATTGGTTCGTGGTGGTCAAGATCATTATTTGCATACGTTCCCTATTTGTTGATAACAAAAAGGGGAAGAGATGTTAGAGTGGTATGGCATAGCTTAAGGGGAAGACAAGATTGTTTCATTCATGGTGAGATTTAATTATCTCAACTTTTCTACTTCGTCTAGGGAAGTTCGTACAAGAAGGTGTTTGTTTTGTCATCATCAAATAGGGGAAGATTGTTGGGAATTATATTTATTGATTTGATGATACAAAACAAGAAGAATGAAACATGAAGGGCTTGAAGTGACAAGAAGGGAAACTACAAAAAGATGGAGGATTTGGAAGATTCTAAGAAGAATATTTAGTTTCCTAATTGTATTATGATTCCTCTTGTAAACCCTAGATGTCTCTAGTATATAAAGAGACATAGGGTCATTAGTTTTATGGTACGTACAAGATGTAAAACACCAAAGGTGTGTGTGTGTGTGTGGGAACCTAGGCGTAGGGATTTGGGAAAACGCCTAGGGTTAGTTTTATTAGTTTAGTACAGCCTCAAGGTCGTTCTACCTTGATCAAGTAGGATTGGGGCTGTAAATTATTAATATACGTTAGAGATGATGACGAAGAACCTTGTTGATAATAATAATAATCTTTATGTTATTCCGTTGTGCTTATTATTATCATTGTGCTTATAGTTTATCCTAGATCAATGTCTAAACAACATGGAGTCCGAAACGGTCCTAGAACTTATATGATGGCGTGTGCATGAGTTCTATCAAGTGGTATCAGAGCTTTGGACTCCATGTTTGAAAATTTGAATGGATGACCTTTGCTCAGGCATACCATTGCAGAAGCAATAGTAGCACTAAACTCATGCCACCCAGAAGTTTTAGGACTCAAACAATGAAGGAGAAGGTGTACCAAAAACTTGTATTGGAGAAGGGTTCGCTGACGTGTCAGATACTGTTCCAACGGTCAGATTTGCGGCTAACAAACTTTCGAAAGATATGGGGATAATTACTTCCAAAAATAACGGTAAAATTATTAATTAACCGTGATTTTTTGTATCTTATCCTTATATAAACCTCATATCTTTTCTTTTTATTCACCCTTATTCACCTTTCTTGTTATTTAAACTCATTCCTACTTTACATCAATCATAACTTTTCTCACTCTAACCCTAATCACCATGGCAAATCGACATTGGGTATGAAGGTCCTTTGACTAAGCTTACTTTTCAGAAGGCTATGGTTAGTCCTCATTGGAAATTCCTTATTCATGTTTTGCTTCATTGTTTGAGTCCCAAAAGTACTGCTTGGGATCAGTTTAGCCATTCCATAGCTTCTGCTTTTGTTGGTCTTATTACAAATCAACCCTTCAATTTCTCATACATGATCCATGAAGGTATGCTTACTCATATTAAGGCTGGCAAACCTTTTCTAATGTATCCTAGATTCGTTCAATTCTTTTTAGAGAATCCATTAGATGGGATACCCAAACCTCAGGATTATGTACCTACCATTAGGATGCCACCTAAAGTGTTCACTTTCATGTCTCATAAGGGAGTAAATTTTTCGGGTAGGAATACACCTCTAAATGCTTATATGTTAGAGGTTGCTCAAGCTGTTAGGGATGAAGAAGACAATAGTGGTTCTGCACATTCTAATAATGATGTTCAACTTGATTCTGCTGAGCATTCTGCTTCAGTACATACCCCTACACCACCTATTGTTTCCCCTCAGCATGTTGTTTCAAGTGAAAGGACTCCCTCAGTGACAACTTCCTTGGATACATCTGTTTCTGCTCAAGGTACTTCTCCCCAAAGTACTTCTTCTAAAGGTACTGCTTCAGAGGATTCACAGGTGCCTACTCCCAATGATTATACTTCCACAGGTGGGCTTCAAACACCTGGAGGAGATGAGGGGATTGAAGGTGCTGTGAGTACTTCTGATTTGGCTAAAGAATTGGAGAAGATGAAGACAACTGTTAATGCTCAAGCTGCAGAAATCCAGAAGCTAAGAAGGAAGTTCAGAAGATTGAAGAAATTTGTTTGGCCTCGTTCAGAATTTTCGGCTTTATGTGAAAGAAAAGAAGCAGTCTCGGAAGCCAAAGTCAAAATTTTCAAAGAAGTATTCTAAATCCAAGAGGAAGCATAGGAGGTCATCATTTACCAAATTGGGGAGGAATCAAGATGAGAATTTGGATAAAGATGATGCTGATGTTAAATATTCAGAAGATGCTCATTTGTGGCAATATCCAGAAAGTCCAAAGACTCTTGTACCAGAAGATGTGAATATTGCACAAGAGAAAGAGAATGAGCAAGAAGATGTTGAGCACGAAATTGTTAAGCAGGATGTAGATGCACAGAACATTCAAAGTGCTGATGTTCAAAGTACTGCAACAGAAAACATAAGTCTGCAAGGTACTGCTGAGCAAGGTACTTCTTCTAGGAATATTGATGAAAGTGAAGTCACTGCAGCTGGACCTTCTACAATAAATTATGCAGATGAAGCTGGTCCTTCCACTTTTGTACATGAAGAAGAAGTAAGAGTACATACTGCAAGTGATGATGAATTTGAGAAGACCTACTGGAGGAATACATATTTCTGAGCCTACACAAAAAGATGTTGAAAGTACTTCTGAATCTGAAGAGTTGGATCCTAAAGATAAATGGAAAAGGATAATGGTTCAGAAAGATACTAAGAAGAAAAAGAAGAAATTTTCTCTTGCTCAGATTAGAGAGTTAGAGATTGCAGAAGATTTAGAGCTTGCTAGAAAGCAACAAGCTGAATATGATATTAAGTATTTGGAAGAAGTTAGTAGGCCAATTACAAAGAAGCCAATGACTAAAGCTCAGGAAAGGAACTGGATGATAAGTTTCTTGAGAAGAAAGGGATACAAGAATTTACATAAATAGAGGTATCCAGAAGTGAAAGCTCTGTGGGATAAAGTACAAGAAGATATCAAAAAAGAAGTAGAAAACTTTGTGCCCATGGAAGTTGATAGAAAGAAGAAATTAGAAGATATCAAAAAGGAACAAGCTGAGGAAAGAAGATTGAAAAGGAAGAAAGCAGTTCAAGATGATCAACTGTCAAAAAGGCTGAAGATGATTCATGAAGATACAGTTGATGAACTTAGAAACTATTTCAGAGTTGTTGACTTTGAGAATAAGAAGATTGAAGATTTTGGAAAGAAGTCCAAGATAATCTCATTTTCTATGGTTGAATCAAAAGAAGGGAATTACTTTATGATTCACAGAGAAGATGAAAGCTTCACAACATTCAATATGTTATGGGATGTGTTGCATTGTATTACAAGGGCAGATTTGTATGACTTATATGTGCAAGTGCAGACATACTATGCAGAGATTGAAGCTTCAGAAGTGGGATTAATTTTGCTTGGAGACTTAATTACCATTTGGGAAACTGAAGAAACAAGTGTTGATCCTCTGTGGAATGATCAAGAGAATTGGGAAATAACAAGATGGAGATTCTTTGAGTCATCAGGAGTTCATACACTAGAGATGGAAGATGGTACCATGATTCATATGCTGGCTGAGAGGAGATATCCATTGATTAGAGAAATTATGCTCAGAATGCTGGATCATGGAATGGAACTTGAAGATGAATCTGAAGTAGCTTTGGATGTTATCAAGCTATTTATCAGATGGGTCAAGTCTAAAGAGTAATATTGCATAATACTGGTATGATTTGTTTTGTAAAATAAAGTATTTTTCAAGGTACTGCAACAATAAACAGTACTTTAACAAAGTACTGCTTGCTGATATAAACCAGTATAAGTCCTTTAAAATATAAAATGTTTTGATGTTTAAAAGAAAAGGAAAAAGGATTTGAAAAGCAACACATGGTGTTAGTATTTATACTGCACAACAAATGGTAATCAACTCACCATGTTTAACAGACAAGAAAGAGTTTGACTCATCATGAGGGTACGGCTCTGATGTGATAATCAAATCCGTTTATGGTTGATAGTTTACCAAAAACTATATGGTTATCAACTCACCATACTCCAAGTGATCAAGAGTTGGCTAGTCCATAGCAAACGGCTATTGGTAAAGACTAATCAAATCCGTTGATAGCTGATGATTTGCTAAAAATCATAATTTTCAATGATTCACCTCTCACAGGAGTTAACACACCTGGAAGTGATGAGAATAGTATGAAACTTTTAAGATTTGATGATCACTGTACCAAAATGTTGTTGAGTTGCTGAGAAGATATATTGAAAGACAAGATGCTGATGAAGAGTACTTTGACACATGACAGATAGAAGACAAAGAAATAAAGAAACAATCTTTCTGAATGATTAAAGATTTGAAGATTAAAGATAACAAAGAAACTTGAAATCAAGCAAGTGGAGTTCAAGTTAGGGGAGGATTGTTGGGATATAAAATATCAAAGTACTTCTGTATGTCAAAGTACTGCTGCATGAAGAATTAAGTCAAAGTACTGCTGAAGGAAAAAGTCAAAGTACTGCTGTTATTGAAGAATGTTTAAAGTACTTCGAAGGAAACAAGGACTGATGTGCAATATTAGATAAGGATTAATGTGTAATATTGAACGAATATGCTAGAATTAGTTAGGGATAATGACTTGTCATTCAAGGATTATATGTTGTAAACCGACTTAAGGTTATCTATATAAAGAGCCTTAAGAGGTATTAGTCGATACAAGTGATGAGTATGTAAATACTCATCATTTTTACCAATTCTGAACTGCCAAAACATCCAAAAACACTCAATAATGAATCAAAATAGTGAAAATATCCCAGGAAAGTGTTTTACATGTCTCAAATGCAAAAATACCAAAAACAGATGAAAAACACATAAAGTTTGCATAATTGGCAGTTTCAGTCCCTCAACTTTCAAAAGTTGTCAAATCTAGTCCCTGGTCATTCTAAAAACTTGAAAAAAGTCACCAAAGGCCCTTATAAATCAAAAAGTTACATGATTAGTCCTTTGGTGAAAAGTTTCACAAAATGTCAAGTTTAGTCCCTGAACTTTGAAAATTGTCAGAAATGGTCCCTGGGATATGGAAAACTTTGAGAAAAACAAATTTTGTCCTTGCACTAATCTCTTATGGCAGGTTTGGTCCCTTGGAAGAAAGTTTGGTGAAATTACAAGTCAGGTCCCTGAAGTTTGGTGAATTGGCAGATTTAGTCCCTAGGGTATTATAAAGTAAAAAAATTCAAAACCTAACCTCATACTATTCACACTTGGCAATTCCAACCCTTATAATAAATTTTAAAAGTTGCCAAACCACACCCTTCAAAATTCAGGAAATTGCAACTTTGGTCCTTGTGAAATGTGATAAACCAAACGGATCCTTAAGTTATTTAAAACCAAAACCAAACAGCCCACCCAAATTAAACCCCAAGCCCATCCAAGCCCAGTCCACTCCAATCTTTGACCCGAGTCCATGTTGACTTCGGTCAAATACCACCAAACCACCCCTCTTTCCCTCTTCTCCCTCACCACCCCCCTCAGACCAAAACCACCATGGTTTTACAGTCCACCACCCCCCACTTGCACCTCAATCATCACCATCCCACCCCCTACACCTACCCCTCACCTCAGCATTTAATGCTCCTTCCCCTTACACGTTATCAGAGCCAATTTGAAGAAAAACAATTTGGCGCCAAAAACACGTGTCAACACAGGAGTGGACCAAAGTAATCAAGTGATGGTGGGATATGCTCAGAGAGGTCAAGGGAACCCTAATGTGCAGCTATAAAAGGAAGAGATGCAAGAAGAAAGTTTTTTAGTTTTAATTTTAGTTTAGTTGTGTCGAATTTAAATTATCAAGCAAATTAGTGTAATCCTTTTCAATTCAAGTGTTGTAATGTCTTAATTAATGTATTAGAAATCTTTTGAAGTTATAAAATTCAAGCTTTCAATCTGCATTGTGTTTTGAGTATTCTGAGTTTCATTTAAGATTATGCATTACTTATAATGGTTGTTATGGACTGAAATTTAGGCTCATATAAGTTCCATTAAGCTCATTGAAGCTATTAGAAATCCTAAAATCCAGTACTAGTAGAAGAAAATCAAAAAGTTAAAAAAGTCAACATTAGTCAACTGTTTGCATGTTTGATGTTTGTTTCAGGTTTTGAGCTTGATTGAGGAGCTGGTTTGAGTTGGAGATTGCCTATCTAAAGATAGGCTACAAAGGAAAATCCCTTGTTCATGCTAGGGATAATCTTGTAAGTTTTCCATATTTGAAATTTCACAAAAATCCTAAGTTCCTAGTTGATGCTCATTTGTTGGCTTAAATGTGTTAATGTATGCTTGTTTATGTGTTTTAATTCTTGTTTAAGAAGTTTATAACTCAGTAAGATTACTTGTTCAATAGAATTAATAGTTATCTATAATTTCATATTTCAACTGTCTAGATTAGCTTTAGAATAAAACTTGTGCTATTATAGTAATAATCTGTTTTTAAGTACTTTAACATGGTCACTCAGTCATAATAAGTAGGTTGGAATCAAGAGCTTGAACCCTAGTTACCACTTGCTTTGAAAATCATTAACAGATAACTAATAAGGTGTGTTTGGTTTAAGAGATTGCTTGGTGTTCCATTGGTTACTTGTTGTTATTGCTAGTTCATACATGTTTCATTAGGTAATATTAGGTTACTCAGACCATAAAACTCAGTAGGTTGTAGTTAAAAAGTCAAAATCATACTCTAATTTCCCACACAGTTAACTGTGTATGAGTTAGGAGTCCATAAGCTCATAATCTGATAAGGAGTTGTTAATTTAGCTTTTAGTAAACTTATATTAGCTTAAAACATCATAAACAATAAGTTAGATCACTTAGAATCTCACCAAAGTCAAAGTTTGAGTGTTCTTGTCAAAAGTCAAAAACTACATTCTCAGGTTTTTACCAAAATCCAAAGTTTAATTTTGAGCTGTGTAATGGATTCTAAGGTTTGAAACTTTGTGTGATTAAAATCTACCATCTGATCTATAAGCTTGATTTTTTGCTTGATTTATTTGGAAGCTTAAGTGGGTCCCACAGACCATCAAAGTGACCTGCAGGGCTAGGTTGTGCCCTGCTCACCCAGTCACCCAGTCACCACCATCACTTTGGTGGTGTTTTGTGGCCACCACAGTGGTCCCCACTCCTAGATTTTAGGTTTTTCCAACCCCCCTCCTACCAGAGTCTCACCTTTGACCATTTGTTTGACCCTTAGCCTAGTGGACCCCACCTGCATTTGCTCACCAAGATTGTCCCAAGTCTGTGTTCATTTTCAAAGTGCAAAGTGCTTATTTGCTTGTGTTCAACTTATTTGAGCTTATTTCTTGCTATTATCTGTTTGTTTAAGCTTGTTGAACTTATTTGCATCTGATTTCACCATTGTGGACCCCACCCAAGGCCATTTGACCCAGATTGACCAAATAGTCAACCAAAGTCAACTGTATAAGTTAAGGGGGTGTCACAGCTTATTTATAAGCTAATTTTAAAAGTGTTTTCATTAAATTTTGTCATTTTAAGGTATTAAGTAGTTCTGAAAAAGAAAATTCCAAAAAAATCAAAGTTAAAGTAAGTGATAGTTTCTATTTAATTCAAGTTAATTTTAATTTTCATTTTTATATTTTAATTAAGTCACTAGTGTTTTTATATTTTTATTAAATACCTTATATAGTAAAGTAATTTTGATAATTTTTCCAGATTTTTATTTTGTCATCTAGTGTTAATTAGATTTAATTTTAATTTTCTTTATTATTAATTAATATCAAATATTAAATAGCTTAATTAGTTTTTATAAGGTTAAATCTAGTTTTTATAATTTTCCTAGTTCTAATATAGTATAATAAGTTTTTAGAAAATAAATTTTGAGATTCTACTATTCATTTTCTATTTTTCTTATTTTATTTGTTTAAAATAGACTTAAGTAATTAATAGGTAAATAATTAGTTGTTTAATCTTAAAACATAATTTTTAGAGTTTTTATAATTTTGTAGGATTCCAGTGATGGTTAAGTAATTTTATAAATTTTATCTTAATTTTCTAAGTTAATTTAGTATTAATATAAATTAAAAGTAGTTTAATTAGTTTAATTAAGTTAAATAGTTTTTAATTAATTACAAAACCACAAAAAGACAAAAATATTATTTTTAATTTTTTATACTTTCTTCAAGTTCTAATTTAGGTTTAGAAAATATTTTTATTAATTTTTAGTTTAATTTAAATCATTTGTCATTTTTAGTTTATTTAAATTAGGTTTTAATTTAGATTTTAAATAGTTTAATTAATTAAATAATAGTTTAATATTATTTTAATCACTTTTATAATTTCTTTTTCATTTTTAATTTTAAGTTTTGAAAAGTGTCAAAAGCACCCCCTGTAGTTTGATAATTACCAAAATCCCACTTTTCCAGTCCGATACGTGATCTTAATTGTGAATTTGTGCATATATCTGGTATCTGATTATTGTGAATATTATATCTGTTTACCAATACCAAAATAACAGTAGCAAAATCAATTCCATATCATCTGGGCTACTGTCCTCAGTCCCACTCACTCATAAACGATTTCAAAAGCACCATTTCAATCTCGCTAGGACTTTTACGACCCGGGGAAACACTACACTATCACCGGAGTATTGATTCTAGGCTATCTTTGACTTGTTGACCTTGGTCAATAATAATTAGACGGTTCAGGCTCAATCAAAATTTGGCGCCGCTGCCGGGGAGGTTGTTGCGTGTTTTAAAATCGTTTTAGGTTTAGTGGTTTTCAAAACCCTCCCTGTAAAAAGTTTTGTAAAAACAAAATCATATCAAAAACGTTCATTAACACTTTTCCTAAAGTGTTAAAAACACCAAAAAAATCAAAAACAACAAAACAAACTGTGAAGTTAAATTACTTCGTTTTCTTTAAGATTACAACCTGAAACAGTTGGTTTAAGGTAAGTTCTGACATTAAATTGCGAACTGAAGAGGAAACCTATTTACTTCCTCCCGCCAGCCTGCGAGTAATCTTAAAAGAACGATTTCGGTTAACGAATCAGTTCCAAAAATAATTCCCAAGTTTTCTGCACACACACCCGTAAGCCTAAAGCAGATTTTTCAAATTAATAAATACATAAAAGCTTACCACCGCAAACCAAGGCTGAACACCTACCAACTGGGGGTGTGAACATAATAAGTTCCCAAACTTAAGATTTAAAACTTGCCTTTGTATCCCTGTGAGTAGTGTACCTTTTTCAAAGAAGCTACTCACTTGTGATTATTGGTTTAAGTTCACTGTGGATTTGCCTCGAATTTGTGTTGAAAAATTGTTTTTAGTGCATGCGCACTCGGTCTCAAGCAAAGAAAAAAAAACAGAAAGACGTACCCGAGCTACGTTCTAACACAGAAACCGAAATGGCCGCTGGCCTACCACCACCATTACCACCCCCTGACCCTAATAGGGATGAGCCAGCTCCCGATCTCCGAACTATGGAGGAGCTGTGCCAACCTACCATGCAAGGGCGGGGTGGGCCTATTGCGCCACTCACTATTGGGGCTGCGGACTTTGGCCTCAAGCATCACATGATCCAACAAGTCCAGAATTCGTGTCAATTTCACGGATTACCGGGTGACGATGCCAACAAGCATCTTGACAAATATCTTACGGTCACCCAAAGCATGAAACAGCATGGTGTCACCGATGATGCCCTTCGGCTGTACCTCTTCCCCTATTCTCTCGCTCATCATGCCACTGCATGGTTTGACCGACTCCCAAAGAATTCTATTCGAACCTTTGATGAAATGGTAACCAAGTTTTTAGCAAAATATTTTCCACCATCCATGGTTACCAAGTTACGAAATGATATCAGCAACTTCCGGCAACTTCCCGATGAGTCTCTTTTTGAGGCTTGGGAGCGTTATAAGCTAGCCATTGATCGGTGCCCTAACCACAATATGTTACAAGTTACCATCATAGATACCTTCTATAATGGTCTGACATTGAGGCACCGAGACATTCTCAATGCTGCTGCTGGTGGGACCTTTATGAAAAGACGTCCCGAGGAGTGCTATGACTTAATCGAGAACATGACTGCCCATCATAACTTTTGGGATTCCTCTGCGGAGAGGGAAGCGTCATGTCATTCCGTTACTCCCTCATCATCATCTCCTGAAATAATCGCTCTTACCAAAAAGATGGACGATATTTCTACGGCTGTGTTGAGAATGAACCAAACGATACAACATCAGGTTCAAAATCAACAAGTGAAAGCCGTGGCCCGAAGTTGTGAAACTTGTGGGGGCCCACATCTGTATTCCGAGTGTCCAGCTACTGCTGAATTTTCTCAAGAGAACGTTTATGCTGCTAACGGTTCCTACAACACGGGGGGTAATTCTTACCAACCGCAAGGGGACCGTAATCTCTTAAGCTATCGTTCCAACAATTTTCTCGGACCTCCCGGTTTTAACCGTAACACGAATCAGAATTTTAACCAAGGTCAAAACTCAAATTTCCAAAACCCGAACCAAAATCAAGGCCAGTTTAATCAAAACAATTTTCAAAATGGCAATCAAAACCAAGGTTTTCAAGGAAATTTTCAAAGAAACCAGAATCAAGGGAATTACAATCAGGGTAATTTCAATCAGAGAAACACTTTTCAGGGTAACAACAATCAAAATCAAGGGAATTTTCAAAACAACCGTGTTCAAAATCCCCCTGTTCAAAATCAAAAAGTTGTTCCACCTCCGTCTTCCTCCGATGCTGAAATTAAACAATTCATGAAAGCACAAGAGGAAACAAATCGGTTATTGATCAAGACTATCTCTGAACTTCAGAAGTCTTTAAATGATCGACCCTCGGGCCCGGGTACATTACCAAGCAACACGATCGCTAACCCGAGGGGCGATGTCAAGGCGATCACTACCCGAAGTGGGGTATCATACAATGGACCCTCGATTCCCTCTACCTCTTCTTCTCCTCCTAAGGTAGCGGAACGTGAACCTGAGGTCACTACGGACAAGGTACTTCCTACTAATAACGGAGGTACCAACAACGTCCAACCTCAAGTTGTCCCGGTCCCGGCTCGTAAGCCGAAAATTGTATTTGATCCTCCTGTGTGTCCTGATGAAATCTCAAAGAATAACCCTAAGCCGTCAATTCCATATCCTTCACGAGTGACTGAACAAAAGAACCGCGAAAAAGCTAACCATCAGATGGAAAAATTTTATCAAATTTTCCAAGAATTACACTTTGATATTAGCTTCGCGGACGCTCTTCTTCTCATGCCTAAGTTTGCTTCAACAATCAAAAATCTGATAAGCAACAAAGAAAAACTTTGTGAGATGGCAAAAACTCCTCTTAACGAGCATTGCTCAGCAGTGCTCTTGAAAAAGCTTCCCGAAAAGCTTGGAGATCCCGGGAAATTTCTCATTCCATGTATTTTCCCTGGGATGGTTGAATGCTTTGCCTTGGCCGATCTTGGCGCAAGCATTAACCTGATGCCTTACTCAGTCTGGAAAAGGCTTTCTCTGCCTACTCTCACTCCGACCTGCATGACACTCGAGCTTGCAGACCGTACCATATCCCGTCCTCTCGGCATTGCCGAAGATATCTTCGTGAAAGTAGGAAAGTTCCATTTTCCGGCAGATTTCGTGATTGTTGATTTCGATGCTGACCCAAGAGTTCCTCTCATTCTCGGGAGGGGATTCTTAAGAACGGGGTCGTGCTTTGATCGATGTATTCGAAGAAGAAATCACTCTACGTGTTGGTGGCGAAGCCATCACATTCAATCTTGATCAGACATCAAGATACTCCTCCAACTATGACGCTGAAACGGTTAACCGTATTGATATCATTGATGTTGCGTCTGAGGAGTATTCTCAAGAGGTCCTTGGTTTCTCATCCAGTGGCAGTCTTTCTACTGACCCTATCATTTCCGACTCTTCCCCCTCCCTCACTCCGTTTGAGGGAGGTGACTTCCTTTTGGAAGAGCTCGAGGCTTTTCTTGCTCAAGATAGCTCAATTCCCGATGGAGTTGATGAAAACTATCTTGACCCGGAGGGGGACATTCTTCTCCTTGAAAGATTGTTAAATGACGATCCTTCACCCTCTCCGTCTCCACAAATACTTCATAAAGCGGAAGTAAAAAATGTTGAAATAACTGAAGACTTTCCCGAGGTTGAGCTCAAGGACTTGCCTCCTCATCTAGAATATGCATTTCTGGAGGGTGACAATAAATTACCCGTCATTATTGCCAAAGACTTAAAAGATGAGGAAAAGGCTGCACTCCTAAAGGTTCTTAAGTCAAACAAGCAAGCAATTGCTTGGAAACTCTCCGACATTAAGGGCATAAGCCCGAACTTTTGTACTCATAAAATATTAATGGAGGATGACTTTAAGCCAGCTGTGCAACATCAGAGAAGGGTAAATCCCAAAATCCACGAAGTTATCAAACAAGAAGTTCTTAAACTTCTTGATGCGGGATTGATTTACCCTATATCTGACAGTCCTTGGGTTAGCCCAATTCATTGTGTTCCCAAAAAGGGTGGCATTACCGTTGTCACCAACGAGGATAACGAGTTGATTCCAACTCGTTTGGTCACGGGTTGGCGTGTTTGTATTGACTATCGAAAGTTAAATGAAGCCACCCGGAAAGACCATTTTCCTCTCCCTTTTATGGACCAAATGCTCGAAAGACTTGCGGGGAATGAATACTACTGCTTCCTCGATGGCTTCTCGGGTTACTTCCAAATCCCCATTGATCCCCAGGATCAAGAGAAGACTACCTTCACATGCCCCTACGGAACTTTTGCTTACAGACGTATGCCTTTCGGCTTATGTAATGCACCAGGCACGTTCCAGAGATGCATGATGTCTATTTTTTCCGACATGATCGGGAAAACTATGGAGGTATTCATGGATGACTTTTCAGTCATCGGGGATTCATTTCAGACTTGCCTCTCCCACTTGGAACAGATGCTTAAACGTTGCAAAGAAACGAATCTAAGTCTCAACTGGGAGAAGAGCCACTTTATGGTCAAGGAGGGCATTGTCCTCGGCCATAAGATTTCAAAAAACGGGATCGAGGTTGACAGAGCTAAAATCGATGTCATTGCCAAATTACCTCATCCCACCACCGTAAAAGGTGTTAGGAGCTTTTTGGGTCATGCCGGCTTCTACCGTAGGTTTATCCAAGATTTTTCTAAGATTGCCCGGCCTATGACCCATCTCCTCGAAAAGGATGCTCCTTTCATCTTCTCTCCTGAGTGCATCGAAGCTTTTGAAACATTAAAGAAAAAGCTTACCGAGGCACCGATTCTTGTTGCCCCCGATTGGGACCAACCTTTTGAGCTTATGTGCGATGCTAGTGATTTTGCCATAGGTGCGGTCTTGGGGCAACGAAAAGCAAAATACTTTCAGCCCATACACTACGCAAGCAAAACTATGACTGAGGTTAAAGGTCATTACACCACCACTGAAAAAGAACTCCTAGCTGTGGTGTATGCCTTCGAGAAATTCCGGTCATACCTAATCTTGACTAAATGCGTAGTGTACACAGATCACTCGGCTTTGAAATACCTATTTGCAAAACAAGATGCAAAGCCGAGGCTTCTTCGTTGGGTTCTCCTCCTTCAGGAATTTGATATCATCATCCGTGATAAAAAAGGAGCCGAGAACCTTGCTGCTGATCATCTCTCACGATTAGAGAACCCTCATCAAGATGTGTCCGAGAAAAAGGAAATAAATGAAACATTTCCTCTCGAAACACTCAATGCGGTTGCTTTTCGTGGTGACTCTACTACCCCATGGTTTGCCGACTTTGCAAATTACCATGCGGGTAACTTCATAGTGAAGGGGTTAACGTCCCAACAAAAGAAAAAATTCTTCAAAGACGTTAAACATTACTTCTGGGACGACCCCTTCCTCTTCAAAATCTGTGCCGATCAAGTCATCAGGCGATGTGTATACGGACAGGAAGCCACTGATATTCTCAAGGCTTGCCATGCTGGACCCACCGGGGGCCACCATAGTCCTAACTACACCGCCAAAAAGGTGTTTGATTCCGGTTTCTATTGGCCCACAATCTATAAGGATGCCCACGAGTTAGTCAAAGCCTGTGATGTTTGTCAGCGTCACGGGAATATTTCACAAAAGAACGAAATGCCGCAAAATGCTATTCAAGTTTGTGAAATCTTTGACGTCTGGGGCATTGACTTTATGGGGCCATTCCCATCTTCTCGTGGAAACAAATACATACTCGTGGCTGTTGACTACTTGTCAAAATGGGTTGAGGCTAAGGCCTTACCCACTAACGATGCCCGAGTAGTTGTGAAATTCTTGAAATCCCTCTTTGCCCGTTTTGGAACCCCACGTGCCATCATTAGTGATCGCGGTACTCACTTTTGCAATGATCAATTTGCAAAAGTCATGCTGAAGTACGGTGTTACTCATCGTCTTTCTACCGCATATCACCCCCAAACAAGTGGGCAGGTGGAGGTTTCCAACCGTGGTATTAAACGGATTCTTGAGAGGACAGTAGGTGAAAACCGTGCTTCCTGGTCGGATAAACTAGATGATGCACTCTGGGCCTTCCGTACAGCTTACAAAACACCCATCGGGTGTACTCCATACAAGCTTGTATACGGGAAGGCGTGTCATTTACCGATCGAGCTCGAGCACAAAGCCTACTGGGCCTTGAAACATGCTAACTACGACCTTCATAAAGCGGGTGATCACCGTAAGGTTCAAATCAATGAATTAAACGAACTTCGTGATCAAGCCTACGAGAACTCTTTGATCTACAAAGAAAAGACAAAGAAGATTCACGACTCTAAGATTAAGAACCGAGTTTTCAACGTCGGTGACAGAGTCCTTCTTTTCAATTCAAGATTAAAGATCTTCTCGGGGAAATTAAAAACCCGATGGACTGGACCATTCACTATTGCTAAAGTATACCCATACGGAACTGTTGAGTTATCTCAACCCGAAGGTCCCAACTTCAAAGTGAATGGTCACAGATTGAAACATTATTTTGGAGAGGACACACCACCCATGGTTGTCCCGGATCTCCAAACTTTCCCCATGGACCAATGAATTCGGGGATCGAGTCAAGCTAGTGACTCGGTGAACAAAAATTAGCAGCATATATGGGTTTTCACCCGTATTTCTGACTTCTTTCTACTTTCTACCACCCTAGTGTGGGGGAGTGGCCATCCCCCACCGTTTCAAAAGTAAATATTTTTCAAAATTCAATAAACATGTTTTGTATATATATTATGTCATTCAACTCCCGGGCTGTCAGGGCAAATTTATTACAGTTAATCATTCACAAGTGATTAGCTAGCATGGTAAACCTGACACAAGCCTGGGAAGTGTATGTATATTATATACTTTATTATTCAACTTCCAGGCTGTCAGGGCAGATTTATTACAGTTAATCATTCACAAGTGATTAGCTAGCGTGGTAAACCTGACACAAACCTGGAAGGTGTATGTATATTATAAACTTTATCATTCAACTCCCGGGCTGTTAGGGCAAATTTATTACAGTTAATCATTCACAAGTGATTAGCTAGCGTGGTAAACCTGACACAAGCCTGGGAGATAGTGATTCCCAAAAAAAAAAAAAAAAAAAAAAAAAAAAAAAAAAGATTGTATGTACAGATAAAATAAAGTGAAAAATAGAAATTTCCACAGTTAGAATCGAATATTAGCTTTTCCATTCAGAGATTCGGCATAATAGCCGGGACTTTGAATATTGAGGACAATATTCAGTTCTAGTGTGGGGGGGGGGGGGGAAATTCTTACGAATTTTATCACAAAACTTTCCAAGTACCCCCATTTTAGGCCAAAATTTTTCAAAATTTTTCACTTTATTCCAAAATTTTTGTGGTTATCAGTCCGCAAAAGTCTAAATGACAAAGGGATTGGCTAGTCCAGGAGCAAACAGCTCTTGGTAAAGACATCTCAAACCCGTTGATGGCTGGCAGTTTGCCAAAAATTGCATGGTTCCTCAGCTCCCCCGCACCCTCATAAGCAAATGAGTTGGCTAGCCCACAAGATTATGGCTTGTGGTAAAGGCAGTGGAAAATCCATAATTGGCATTCAGCTCACCAAGATGTTGACTTAGTCCATCAAGATGCTGGCTAGTCCAGAAGCAAACGGCTTTTGGTAAAGACAAATCAAATCCGTTGACAGCTGGTGGTTTGCTCAAAATCACACGGTTATCAGGTGTGCCACAGTTCTTACACCTGGCTACTCCAGAAGTGATGGCTTTTGGTAAAGAGTTTCAAATCCATTAAGTTTTTCTCAAAAGATTGCTAGGGACTAGCAATGTTTTAGTGTGGGGGATTGATGAGTGTGTAAATACTCATCATTTTTACCAATTCTGAACTGCCAAAACATCCAAAAACACTCAATAATGAATCAAAATAGTGAAAATATCCCAGGAAAGTGTTTTACATGTCTCAAATGCAAAAATACCAAAAACAGATGAAAAACACATAAAGTTTGCATAATTGGCAGTTTCAGTCCCTCAACTTTCAAAAGTTGTCAAATCTAGTCCCTGGTCATTCTAAAAACTTGAAAAAAGTCACCAAAGGCCCTTATAAATCAAAAAGTTACATGATTAGTCCTTTGGTGAAAAGTTTCACAAAATGTCAAGTTTAGTCCCTGAACTTTGAAAATTGTCAGAAATGGTCCCTGGGATATGGAAAACTTTGAGAAAAACAAATTTTGTCCTTGCACTAATCTCTTATGGCAGGTTTGGTCCCTTGGAAGAAAGTTTGGTGAAATTACAAGTCAGGTCCCTGAAGTTTGGTGAATTGGCAGATTTAGTCCCTGGGGTATTATAAAGTAAAAAAATTCAAAACCTAACCTCATACTATTCACACTTGGCAATTCCAACCCTTATAATAAATTTTAAAAGTTGCCAAACCACACCCTTCAAAATTCAGGAAATTGCAACTTTGGTCCTTGTGAAATGTGATAAACCAAACGGATCCTTAAGTTATTTAAAACCAAAACCAAACAGCCCACCCAAATTAAACCCCAAGCCTATCCAAGCCCAGTCCACTCCAATCTTTGACCCGAGTCCATGTTGACTTCGGTCAAATACCACCAAACCACCCCTATTTCCCTCTTCTCCCTCACCACCCCCCTCAGACCAAAACCACCATGGTTTTACAGTCCACCACCCCCCACTTGCACCTCAATCATCACCATCCCACCCCCTACACCTACCCCTCACCTCAGCATTTAATGCTCCTTCCCCTTACACGTTATCAGAGCCAATTTGAAGAAAAACAATTTGGCGCCAAAAACACGTGTCAACACAGGAGTGGACCAAAGTAATCAAGTGATGGTGGGATATGCTCAGAGAGGTCAAGGGAACCCTAATGTGCAGCTATAAAAGGAAGAGATGCAAGAAGAAAGTTTTTTAGTTTTAATTTTAGTTTAGTTGTGTCGAATTTAAATTATCAAGCAAATTAGTGTAATCCTTTTCAATTCAAGTGTTGTAATGTCTTAATTAATGTATTAGAAATCTTTTGAAGTTATAAAATTCAAGCTTTCAATCTGCATTGTGTTTTGAGTATTCTGAGTTTCATTTAAGATTCTGCATTACTTATAATGGTTGTTATGGACTGAAATTTAGGCTCATATAAGTTCCATTAAGCTCATTGAAGCTATTAGAAATCCTAAAATCCAGTACTAGTAGAAGAAAATCAAAAAGTTAAAAAAGTCAACATTAGTCAACTGTTTGCATGTTTGATGTTTGTTTCAGGTTTTGAGCTTGATTGAGGAGCTGGTTTGAGTTGGAGATTGCCTATCTAAAGATAGGCTACAAAGGAAAATCCCTTGTTCATGCTAGGGATAATCTTGTAAGTTTTCCATATTTGAAATTTCACAAAAATCCTAAGTTCCTAGTTGATGCTCATTTGTTGGCTTAAATGTGTTAATGTATGCTTGTTTATGTGTTTTAATTCTTGTTTAAGAAGTTTATAACTCAGTAAGATTACTTGTTCAATAGAATTAATAGTTATCTATAATTTCATATTTCAACTGTCTAGATTAGCTTTAGAATAAAACTTGTGCTATTATAGTAATAATCTGTTTTTAAGTACTTTAACATGCTCACTCAGTCATAATAAGTAAGTTGGAATCAAGAGCTTGAACCCTAGTTACCACTTGCTTTGAAAATCATTAACAGATAACTAATAAGGTGTGTTTGGTTTAAGAGATTGCTTGGTGTTCCATTGGTTACTTGTTGTTATTGCTAGTTCATACATGTTTCATTAGGTAATATTAGGTTACTCAGACCATAAAACTCAGTAGGTTGTAGTTAAAAAGTCAAAATCATACTCTAATTTCCCACACAGTTAACTGTGTATGAGTTAGGAGTCCACAAGCTCATAATCTGATAAGGAGTTGTTAATTTAGCTTTTAGTAAACTTATATTAGCTTAAAACATCATAAACAATAAGTTAGATCACTTAGAATCTCACCAAAGTCAAAGTTTGAGTGTTCTTGTCAAAAGTCAAAAACTACATTCTCAGGTTTTTACCAAAATCCCAAGTTTAATTTTGAGCTGTGTAATGGATTCTAAGGTTTGAAACTTTGTGTGATTAAAATCTACCATCTGATCTATAAGCTTGATTTTTTGCTTGATTTATTTGGAAGCTTAAGTGGGTCCCACAGACCATCAAAGTGACCTGCAGGGCTAGGTTGTGCCCTGCTCACCCAGTCACCACCATCACTTTGGTGGTGTTTTGTGGCCACCACAGTGGTCCCCACTCCTAGATTTTAGGTTTTTCCAACCCCCCTCCTACCAGAGTCTCACCTTTGACCATTTGTTTGACCCTTAGCCTAGTGGACCCCACCTGCATTTGCTCACCAAGATTGTCCCAAGTCTGTGTTCATTTTCAAAGTGCAAAGTGCTTATTTGCTTGTGTTCAACTTATTTGAGCTTATTTCTTGCTATTATCTGTTTGTTTAAGCTTGTTGAACTTATTTGCATCTGATTTCATCATTGTGGACCCCACCCAAGGCCATTTGACCTAGATTGACCAAATAGTCAACCAAAGTCAACTGTATAAGTTAAGGGGGTGTCACAGCTTATTTATAAGCTAATTTTAAAAGTGTTTTCATTAAAGTTTGTCATTTTAAGGTATTAAGTAGTTCTGAAAAAGAAAATTCCAAAAAAATCAAAGTTAAAGTAAGTGATAGTTTCTATTTAATTCAAGTTAATTTTAATTTTCATTTTTATATTTTAATTAAGTCACTAGTGTTTTTATATTTTTATTAAATACCTTATATAGTAAAGTAATTTTGATAATTTTTTCAGATTTTTATTTTGTCATCTAGTGTTAATTAGATTTAATTTTAATTTTCTTTATTATTAATTAATATCAAATATTAAATAGCTTAATTAGTTTTTATAAGGTTAAATCTAGTTTTTATAATTTTCCTAGTTCTAATATAGTATAATAAGTTTTTAGAAAATAAATTTTGAGACTCTACTGTTCATTTTCTATTTTTCTTATTTTATTTGTTTAAAATAGACTTAAGTAATTAATAGGTAAATAATTAGTTGTTTAATCTTAAAACATAATTTTTAGAGTTTTTATAATTTTGTAGGATTCCAGTGATGGTTAAGTAATTTTATAAATTTTATCTTAATTTTCTAAGTTAATTTAGTATTAATATAAACTAAAAGTAGTTTAATTAGTTTAATTAAGTTAAATAGTTTTTAATTAATTACAAAACCACAAAAAGACAAAAATATTATTTTTAATTTTTTATACTTTCTTCAAGTTCTAATTTAGGTTTATAAAATATTTTTATTAATTTTTAGTTTAATTTAAATCATTTGTCATTTTTAGTTTATTTAAATTAGGTTTTAATTTAGATTTTAAATAGTTTAATTAATTAAATAATAGTTTAATATTATTTTAATCACTTTTATAATTTCTTTTTCATTTTTAATTTTAAGTTTTGAAAAGTGTCAAAAGCACCCCCTGTAGTTTGATAATTACCAAAATCCCACTTTTCCAGTCCGATACGTGATCTTAATTGTGAATTTGTGCATATATCTGGTATCTGATTATTGTGAATATTATATCTGTTTACCAATACCAAAATAACAGTAGCAAAATCAATTCCATATCATCTGGGCTACTGTCCTCAGTCCCACTCACTCATAAACGATTCCAAAAGCACCATTTCAATCTCGCTGGGACTTTTACGACCCGGGGAAACACTACACTATCACCGGAGTATTGATTCTAGGCTATCTTTGACTTGTTGACCTTGGTCAATAATAATTAGACGGTTCAGGCTCAATCAACAAGTTTTAGAGAAGTTCTCATAAGTTTTAGAGTCGATCAAAGTTGATAAATAGTTAGGGATTGTTAGTGAATCTGTGTAACAAAGCAGGTTCAAAGTTTGGTTAATATAAAAGTTCTTCTTAAGCTTTGTGTTAGTAGATTCCGCATACTTTACAAGGTAAAACAGTGTTTCAATATTAATAGTGTTGAGTTTACTCAATATTGTTAAACCCTTACAAGCTACAAAGTAGTTTGGTCAGAGTATATCGATCCAACAATCTCATTTTCAATATCATATCCCCTGTAAACTCATCACAACCTCTTGTAATCAATGTCAGCATAGTTATACAACTGCAATCATCCATCATCATCGGCAGAAATATCATACACTATATAGGAACAAAAGTAGATCATAGAAGCAGGGTAGGAACAAAAGCAGATCACAGAAGCAGGCTAGGGTTAGCCCAGTAATTTTTGCGGGAAAAGCACAAAGCACAACAGTGTACATTGAATTCCATGACAGGAAATGCAATCGCTTGCCCATAGCCTATCTGATACACACGGAATGCAATGTATAGAGCAAGTGATTGCATTGCAACTAATACGGCTATGATTCAGATCATGCCATTGCAACTGATACGGGTTCCCAGCTAAAAAGTGTTTGACTTTCAAAGTCAACAGGTCATTTGCGGCAAAACTTAGGCGACAACAATAAACATTATTTTAATCTGAGTTTAGCAGGTAAAACGACAACGTTTTAAAGCAACGAAAAAATGATACCGATATTTTTAATGGAGGCTCAGATATGGTGTATTCATGTCATCATGGGCTAATAAGCCATGGCTGCAATCACAGTTGCAAATGCCACATTTTTCAAGTAGCAATTACCATCCGGATTGCCTAGCCAAGATACATATCAGCCTCTAAACAGCTTTTTGCTTACATGTACATTTCATCATCACGGCCTCCGTTATTTCTACCAGTTTATAAAGGATACGAACAAAAGTTACCAAGGCAAGATACATACCAAGATACATAGCTGCTTAGAGTTGTAAACTTACAACACCACCGCATAACGCAAGATACATAGATGTGAGTTTAATAAGCTCACCCTCTCGCAAAAAAATTAGGTACCAAATACCCAAACACTTGCAAGAACACTCGAAGAATCCATTTCTCCAACACTTAGATACAAACGACATCACCAAAGTAAGTCGGCAAAGATTATCAACACCCTTAGCTGCAAACAGCATAAGCAAAGTAAAACCTCAAATCTTGTCAAGAAATTCATCAAACACATGGTAGGCAGCAACAATTAAGGGTCGGATCGAGTATAAACGTGGGTAACAAAAACCCCCAAAATTAAAACCCTAACTATTGTGTAACCGAAACTTTTCCCACAAAAAAACCCCTCAAAATCCGTGTATCCATCACAACCGCTGTGGATTATCAATAATCATCAACATCTTCAGATAGTAAATGTCACTATGTGTTATCAGATCGGCAAAGCGGGTTCTAGAAAGGAGTAGAAGCTGAAACGGGGCGATATCAACAAAAGCAGATCATAGAAGCAGGCCAGGAAGAAAAGCATATCATAGAAGCAGGCTAGGGTTAGCCCAATAAATTTGGCGGGAAAAGCCCGCACCAAAACGGCGTCGTTTGAACGGGATTTAATATAAACTTATAATGAAAGACATAATAAGAAGAAAAAAAAAAGCAACAACAATGCTTCACTTCATTTAATTTAGATGCACCTTCAACTTAAAGAACAAAACATAGAAAACCATCTCATAAATTATTATATATAATAAATCAAAACATAAAACCACAAATTAACGATTACAAATTCATCAGCGCATCTACCAATAAAAGCCCAGAAAAATATGAGTTACTTACGCACCCAAGAATCGTTTACACGTCTATAACACAGGGTACAATACCAAGAAGATAGAATATGAAAAAAAGGGCAAAACATATCTTCCTACTACATGTAAAATTATTAAAAAGACCTTCAACTTTTAGTAACCACCACCTTTTTCATATCACTTCTTCTCCCGCAAAAGCCTTAGCATTTTTATATCGCAACTTTCATATATGAAAAACCTAAATACGCCATTCATAGGCGAGGCCATCTCAAAAACACTAACATAAGACAATAATAAAGCAACAAACAAACTACCAGCACTATCATACAATAACTATTAAATCCATTATATTTTTTCTGCTAACACTCAGATTAACAATGTGTAAAAAGAAAGAGGCATTTATAGCTAAAATAAAAAAATAAAATAAATAAATAAATAAAGGAAAACAAATAACGTAAAAACAGAAGATAGATAATCAAATATACTTATGGCCCGTTTGGTTTGTAGGTGGATTTAGGATTTTGATTTGGATTAGGATTATGATTTGGATTTGAATTAAGATTTGGATTTAGAAGAGAGAGAAAAAGAAAATAAATATGTATTTTATATATATTTTTAAATGTATATAATAAATTTGATTATAACAAAAGAAATAAAAAATTATATATGAATGGGTGAGGATAAAGTTGGGCCCACTTTGAGAATAACAATCAACAAAGTGGGGGAGTTACACAACATTTGCAGATACCATATTTTTGGTGATTACTCCCAATCTTGGGACCCACGAATTTGCACCAAACAAATAATATTGGGCTTCATCCCCAACTTTAATGCCTAAGGGTAGCAAATAAACGGCACCTTACATATAAATGTATGTGCAAACGTAAACTAGCGTTTACAAATTATGATAACCACGGCCCAAAACTTTAACAACCGCCCATTCTAGTAAACAGTTTAAACTTTAAACAAACAAAAATCACTAGCAAATAAATAATTAACAAACCGTGACAACCAAATCATCAAAGACCCACTCATGAAACTCCATCAAGCGCACATGACGCCCCTTCTCAATTATACCTTTACGAACCTCAGCAAACAAGTTAGTTAACACATCAACATGAACAAACTTTTCACAACAAGCAAAGATGTTCAGTAAAGTAATGTAATCAAATAAGAGTTAACAATGTACCACTTCTGTAAACCATTAACGCAGGCATTAAAAAACCAAATCAACTACTACCGAGACATAAAACAATAATCATCATCCATAAAAATACATATTTTATGGGGGATGCACCCACAGGTACAATTAAGCTACAAAAAGCAAAAACTACAGGATACACCTACAATGCTAATGCAGATAGACAAACCTAGCACTATCACAAAAACTAAACTGTTGGGTTTTGAGATTCTATTGCTCAGAATTTAACTAAGTGTCAAACTGCTGCTGATGAGAATCTGCTGCTAGTATAATGAATCTGCTGCTAGTGTTAACAAAATGCTGCTAGGTGAATCTGATGCGGAAGAATTTGCTGCTTAACACGGATGGATAATTATGGAATAGATAGTGTGTATATCTTATACGATTAGGAAGATGTTATCTTGTGTACAAAGTTATTGTAAACCTAATAGGACTCCTTAGTCTATAAAAGGAGGTGCCTATGGTTAGAGTATGTACGTATTATTTTATTCTCGTTTCACTTCAAGGTTGTAAAACCCTAGCATTATTGAGTGCTCGTATAATTAATATATTGAAGTGTTGAAAGTGTTTAAATTTGTTATTCTTAAGTTAAGCTTTAATATTCCGCGTTATAGCTTAAGTGTTAATTCAAGTCAACTTCTATAAGATCGTTTGCTCAACTGGGATCAACAAGTGGTATCAGAGCTTGTGATCTAGAAGTTGTAATCAAGAAGGACTTGTTCCTTACAAGTTAACTGTTCCAAATCTACTGCTGAAGATGGGTGATGACACACACATGGTAACTGCTTCAAAGGTTCCCATGCTCAAGCAAGGAGAGTATGAGCTATGGAAGATGAGGATCAGACAGTACATTCGCATGATTGATTTCAACATGTGGAATGTCATTGTGAATGGTGACTCTCTACCACAAAAAGGTCCTGATGGGAAAGAGATTCCTATAAAATCTACAAAAGAAAACTCAGTAAGAAAGATGGAGATCAAGGCTCATAGTATTCTCTTTATGGGAATACCGAATGATTTTCAATTGGACTTTGATGGTTGTGAGACTGCAAAAGATCTGATGGATGCTGTAGAAATCAGATTTGGATGTAATGATGCTACCAAGAAGTCAAGGAAGAATATGTTGAAGCATCAGTTCGAAAACTTCTCTGCTACAAGTGGAGAAAAGCTTAATGGTACATACAACAGGCATAATCAACTTGTTAATCACTTAAAGCTTGTTGGTTATGTTGTTCCTCAAGAAGATGTAAACCTTAAGTTTCTTAAAGTCTAGCACCTGAATGGAGCATGCATACAGTTGTTTGGAGGAATAAGCCTGATTTTGAAACTATGAAGTTAGAAAGCCTCTACAACAATTTGAAGGTGTATGAACCAGAGCTGAATTTTACAACTACTTCATCTTCTGCTACTCAAAATCTTGCATTTGTGTCCTCAAAGACTAAAGGATCTCAAGAATCCTACTCTACTGCTTATGGGGTATCTGCTGCTACAACTGATGGATATGCTGCTAGTTCTACTGATAATAATTCCATCAGTGATGTTGCCATATGTGCATTCTTGGCTGATCTGACATCAAACACAGAGTCACAGGTTCTCAATCAAGATATGGATCATATTGGTCCTGATGATCTTGAAGAAATTGATCTTAAATGGCAGATGGCTATGTTGACCATAATAGCAAGAAGATTTTTGAAGAGGACAGGAAGAGAAGTCAAGTACAGGGCTAAAGAAAAATTGGATTTTGATAAGTCAAAGATGGAGTGCTACAATTGCAACAGAAAAGACCACTTTTCCAGAGAATGCAGGGCTCCAAAGAAGAATGCTGAAAATCCAAAGAAGGCCTCTGAAGAATCAAAGAATACCACAACTGCATTGGTGTCTTGTGATGGGTTGGGTGATTATGATTGGAGTGACATGGCTGAGGAAGAACCAAATTACTCTCTTGTGGATGAAGCCAAACCTAAAGTGCATAACTTTGCACTTATGGCCTATGCATCATCATCTTCTGGATCTGACTCTGAGGTATCTAATGATTCTGACCTATCTGTGTATTCTTTTAAATCATGTGCTGACACTGTAGAAGAACTTAAGTCTAGGAATGAGAGCCTTAGAAAATAAGTTGAACACCTAAAACTTGATAACTTAGGTTATAAAGTAGGTATTCAATATGTGGAAAGAAGATTAGAATATCTCAAACAGTGTGAACTAGAATATGTGGATAGAATTAACCAACAGGATATTGAGATCTATAAGAAAAATAGTGAGATTGAATTTCTCAAGAAAAAGCTAGAAGAAGCAGGAAAAGATAGGGATGCAGCTCTTGCTGAAAAAGATAAACACATAGTAAGGGTTGAACAACAACAATTTGCTTCAGATCTAGTAAATAAGTCTATTGAGAGTCTATTGATGAAAAATGGAAGTGGAATAGGCTATAATGAAGTTGCTCCCCCAGTTAAGAGTGCCTATGCTCCACCAGGAAAAGAATTGTCTTTTATAAGTGATTTAGACATGGAAAAACCTGTAGGTGAAACTAGTACTAGTGTCACAGAAACACCTAAGGTTGAAGTTAGAAAATTTCCTGATGCTCCTATTATTGAAGACTGAAATTCAGATAGTGATGAGGAACAGGATGAACAAAGTGTGAAAAAGGAAGAAATTCTTGCAAAAGTTGAACCTAAAGTTGAACAGGTTGAGTTTGTGAAACCTGTGTTGGGTAATGATGAGTGCTCAAACACTCATCATTTTTGTCATATTTAAACTGCCAAATCATACAAAAACAATCAAAAAGTTATCAAAATACTTAAATTATCCCAGGGATTGTGTTTTATGTGTTTTAAATGCAAAATGAGCAAAAACAAATGAAAAACGATCAAAGTTTGCAACATTGGCAGTTTCAGTCCCCCAAGTTTCAAAACTTGTCAAAATTAGTCCCTATGCATTTATTTTGAAAGGAAAAGTCAACCCAAGGTTTTGAAAGTCAAACATCACAAAATATTACACTTGGGTCATAAGTTTTCCAAAATTACATGTTTGGTCCCTGAGATTTCAAATTTGGCAAAACAAGTCCCTGGGAATTTTGAAAATTGGAAAAATGAAAAATTGGTTATATGACTTTGGAATCTTGGCATTATTGGTCCTCATGAGCAATTTGGGGAGTTTCATTTTCAGTCCTCAAAGTTTGGTAAAATTGCAAAATTGGTCCTTGTGATAACTAATAACCAAACGGACCCTTTCTTATTATTATAACCAAATCCAAAATCCAAACCAAAACCAAAGCCCTGATCCAGTCCACCCCTAGGCCCAAACTCCACCCAAGCCCATTGCCCTTTTAATAAAAAAGCAGGTCAAACAGTCAACGCGGGTCAAATCCCTTTGACCCGTCTTCTTCCTCCCAACCGTATCCCACAAAACCAGGTTCCATGTTCCCCCTCCTCTTCACCTTTTTCACCCATAGCCCCCCACAATTAATGATAACACCAACCCACACCAACCCCCACCACCACAATAAATACACCCAAACCATAACACTCAGTTTTGCACCATCTCGGCGGGAAAATGCAATCCAAGGCTAGGATTCATCAAAACTCAATTGGACGATGGGGATTTGGTCAAGGGTCAATGGAGATACCAAGGAGAGTGCAAATTTTCGAAGGGAAGCCATGTGGAAGCTTAGGGTACCTAGTTTTTAGCTCGTATATATATTAAGCTCATGTAAAGCCTAAGAGGCATGTAGTATTGTAATTTTTTAGCTTAAGTAATGTTTTAGTTCTCTTTGTACTCAGTTTTACATTAATGAAAGCAAGGTTTTAAGTTTATTCTCTGTTTCAATTTTCAAGTTCCATTCAAATATTCCAAGTGTTAATTTAAAGTTCAAATGTCTGTATAAGCTATTCATAAGCTCATGTAAACTCAGAAAACAAGTTTTAGAAGCTTTACAAGCTTGTGCAAACTTCCTAAACTCAGTTTCAATAAATACTAAAAAATTTAAGAAAAATGAAAATAAAATGAAAAAGATGGACAAATGTTGAAGAAGCTGAGAACTTGGTTGATTCTGGATTGCCTTGGGTATTAGTGGTTTGTGGAAACCAATAGGAGTTTTACTCAGTTCATGGTTCATTTGGTTTGACAGGAAAATACTTTGTAAGCCACTTATTCAATCTTTGCATGTTGATCACAGTTGAGCTAATACGATCTTATATAGAAGTTAACTAAAACAAATACTCAAGCTTAAACGCGGAATATAAAAGCTTAACTTAAGAAGATTTAGAATTCTCTTTCAACACTTCAATATTATTAATACGAGCACTCAATAATGCTAGGGTTTTACAACCTTGAAGTGAATAATAATACGTACGTAATCTAACCCTAGGATCCTCCTTTTATAGGACAAGGAGTCCTACTAGGTTTACAATACCTTTCTCTACAAGATAAGAATAATCTAAATAGATAAACTATACAAAAAATCTATTCTATAATTATCCTATCGTATACAATGTTAATCCATTCAGCAGTAGTTTCACCAAGCAGCAGATTGTCTTCAGCAGCAGAGTCATTAACACCAGCAGCAGTTTCATTGTAGCAGCAGTATTACTCAGCAGCAGAGTCTTATAGCAGCAGTGTCACTTGGTCAAACCCAACATTGCATAATCACTGAAGCATTGCTTATTAGCTTATTTTTCTGTGTTTTCAAGCTTATTTGGTATTGCTTAGTTCATCTGTTACTTTAAATTAGGTAGTTGTTCTTTGGATTTGCTTGTTGCTCAATTTATTTATTTAACTGTCATTTTAGTCTTTTTAGTGAATCCAAGTATTTACAGTTGAAACATGTGTTTTTAGGTTTTTAATAACTCACTAGAACATAATAAGTCAGTAGGTAATGGTCTTGTAGGTTTGAATCTCATTTTGCTTAACAAAACTTCAAATCAGTTCTAGTTAGGGGTGTTTGGTTTAAGCTTATCTGTGGTGCTCTTGTTGCTTTTTATTATAACTCTTGGTCTCATCAAGTCACTGAGGTTGATACAAGCTCAGGGAAACCATTTCATTAGTCACAAATACACCAAAAGTCAAAATCATTAGAAAACTCATCACCACAGTTAACTGTGGTGATTGTTGGATCCAAAACCCATCAAATCTCTTCACAAGTTTGTGTTTTTGCTTAAATTGGTCATTTTATAACTTAATATAACAGATTCAAGCAACAAAAGTGATTTGAGTTTCATAAAAGTCAAAATACCAAAGTTTTGCAAAAAGTCAAAAGTGCATTGAGCAGAAAAATCCATTTCTTGCAAGATTTATCTAGATTTTTGTACTAGGTTTGAGACTTTGAAATTTGTTGTGGTGATAGAGTATCAATAGAGCTACAAGACCCCATGGTTGTCTTATTTTAGTGATTTTTTCTCAAGCTTGTGCTTAAGCTCAAACTGAGCTACAGGGCAAGCCCTTGCCCTGTGCACCAGCAGACCTAGTCACCACCACAAGTTTGGTGGTTCATTGTGGCCATCTCAGTGGGTCCCACTGACCCAATTTGGTTTCATTCAACCCCCTCCTACCAGGGTTGAGGTTTTGACCATTTGTTTGACCATAGGACCTGTGGACCCCACCTGGAATTGCCCCGAAAGGTTGTCCCTTTTCTGTCTCAGAACCAAAATAAGCAAGTGCTTATTGTGGTGTTTTGGCTTATTCAAGCAGCTTAATTGAGTGAAACTTGCTCAACTCTGTTCAAGACAATAAGCACTTAAAGTGCTTATTCACTTGGTTTCAGCCTTAAAATTGCTTAAAATCATCTACTAAGTAGGTTTAAAAAAGAAAATTCCAAAAAAGTCAAACTTACTAGAAGTGATAGCTTCTATTTAAGCCAATTGGCTTATTCTTCAGCTTATTAATAAGCAATTTTCATTTTTATATTTTTCCTAGGCTTCTTGTATATAAAAATAATTTTTGCAATTTTTTCAGATTTTTCTTGCAATATTTAGTATTTTTCTTAATTTAAATTAGTTTTTAGTAATTATTAAATAGTTAATAATTAATAATAATTAATTAGAAAATCAGAAAAATATAAATTAAATTTCAAAATTAGTTTTTAGTTATTTTTAATTTTTCCAAATTTTATTTTCAATTTTCTAGTGTAATTTAATAATTAATTAGAATTTAGGTTAATTTAAATAAGTAAAAAGTAATTAATAATTAGTTAATAATTAGTAATAATTAATTAAAAAGTCTTAAAAATATATTTTCATTTCTAAAATTAGTTTTATAGTATTTTAGATTTTTCTAAGTTTAATTTTTATTTTTCCAAGTTAATTTCATATTTATTTGTAATTTCGGTTAATTTAGTTAATTAAAATTAAATAGGAAATTTGTATTTAATTAATAGTAATTATAAAATTAGTGTAAAAATTAATTTTAAATTTCCAAAAATTTTCTTTAATCATTAGATTTGTAAAAATACCATTTTCATACCAGTAGCCTTTTCAGATCACCTCATTCACTTTTTCTCGTACGTTTGTTCACGTTTTCAGCAAACGTACGGTTTTTAGGTTTTAGGTAATTTCTTCTCAATCTAAGTTCCAGTAATCAATCACATAGCTTTCCTAAGCTATTTCTGTTAATAATTTCCAAATAATTCTCATAACCAACCTTTTCTGTGAATAATCACCCGATCACAAAGCACGCTCAGTCACAATTCACACCTTGTCGGGATTTAACGACCTGGTGATACCTTATATTACCCGAAGCATTGGTCTAGGTTATTTGACTTTGTTGACCATTCTTTGGTCAATATAAGTTGACGGTTTAGCACCAATCAATTTTTGGCGCCGCTGCCGGGGAGGTGTGCGCGTTTCTGCAGCGTCTTTTGAGATTAGTGTTATCTCACCATCATCACTGTACAAATACCACCACTTGTGTAAATTTTCAAATCAAAACACAAAAAAGTCATTAACACTTTTCCTAAAGTGTTAAAACACCAAAAAAATTAAAAACAACAAAACAGATCGTAACGTTTTCTGATTCGGTTTTCTTTAAAGGTGATTCTTAAAGAAAAACGATTTTAGATTACGGGACGATACCATAAATATTGTCCAAAAAGTTTTTATCCCTAGTGCATGCGCACTCGTTCTTCAAGGTCCACTAGCCCATTACGTGAGCTTGTCCGGAAACCTCGAAGACCTTGTAGACGTTCTGCACCAACAGTCGGATCTGAGATCCGTACTGTTGCCACACCCACTGTCACCATGGCGGAAGACCGCCCCATGTGTGAGCTTCTCCAAGCACCCATCGAGGGTTACGGAGATGCCATTGTTGTTCCAGCCATCGTGGCTGATAATTTTGAGCTCAAAACAGGGTTACTCAGTCTTGTAACCTCAAGTCAATTCTACGGTTTTGAGAGGGACGATCCTCATGCTCACATTCGATGGTTCAATAAAATCACTTCGACCATCAAGTACAAGAATGTCCCTTGTGAAGCAATAAAACTTCTTCTCTTCCCATTCTCCCTGGAGGGACAAGCCCGGATTTGGCTTGAAAAACAACCTCCTAGATCTATCGAGACATGGGAAGATCTTGTGAAAAAATTTGTGAATGAATTCTTCCCACCTTCCAAGACCACGAGTCTTAAGAACGAAATCACCAAGTTCACTCAGAAATATGATGAATCTTTTGGTGAAGCGTGGGATCGTTTCAAAGAATTACTTCGCAAGTGTCCACATCATGGTTTCTCAGAGTTGATGCAACTCGATACTTTCTACAATGGCGTGAGCCAAGCTGATCAGGATTCTCTCAATGCCTCCGCGGGAGGTAATTTCTTGAGTAGAACCACAAAAGAAGCTTTACAGATCATAGAAAACAAGTCCAAGGTCCGCTCTACATGAAGCAAACCGATTGTTTCTCAAATCAATGCGGGTCCTTCTTCTTCATCTTCTGTGGGTCAATCTAGCACGGATGCTAAGCTTGACACGCTCACTGAAGCGATCCAAGCTTTGGTTCTCGCCCAAACAAAGAAAGTTTCATTTCCACAACATCCTCCCCCTGCTGAGGTTAAAAAAGTGGAAGTCTGTGTGACTTGTGGTGGGCCGCATGCCTACTACAATTGCACAGCTACTAATGGTACTCCATATGAAGCTCATGCTGTTGTCGGGTCCCAGAATCAAGGAGGCAATCAATACCGCCCTCCTATGGACCCGAACTATCGTCCTCACCATTATCCTGGACCTCCCGGTTTTAATCAAAACCAAAATGTCCAAAACCGTGGCCAAAATCAAAATAGAGTGAACCAAGGTTATCAAAACCAAGGTAACTTCAATCAGGGTCACGGTTTCCAAAATCAAAACCAAGGTTTCCAAAATCAAGGTTTCCAACACCAAAATCAAGGAAACTTCAACCGGAACCAAGGTCAGGGTAATTTAAATCCCGGGAACTTTCATGGAAACAATCACCAGAATCAAGGGAATTTCCATCATCTAAACCAAGGAAATTTCAACCAAGGTCCAAATCCGAACAATCGTGCTCAAAATCTTCCTAATTCGAATCAAGCCATTGTTTCAACCGGGCCTTCATCTGATGAGTTGTTAAAACAATTCATGAAGTCCCAAGAAGAGTTGAACAAGTTGCTGGTCAGCCAGATTTCTGATATCAAGAAGTCTTTAAATGATCGACCCTCGGGCTCAGGTACTACTTTACCGAGCAACACGATCGCTAACCCGAGGGGCGATGCTAAGGCGATCACAACACGAAGTGGTGCTTCATATGATGAACCCGCGATTCCTACTACCTCTTCTCCTTCTCCTCCTAAGGTAGTGGATCGTGAACCTGAGGTGACAAAGGAAACGGTGCAAACTCCTAGCCCACGAAGTACATCACACGTCCAACCTCAGGTTATTCCTGAAACCAAATGTAAGCCTGGAGTTATCTTTGAACCACCAGAATCTCCAGTGGACAAATCCAAAACTTCTATTCCTTATCCATCACGTCTCAATGAACAAAAGCTCCGCGAAAAGGCTAGTCACCAAATGGATAAATTTTTCCAAATCTTCCAAGATTTGCACTTTGACATTAGCTTCGCGGACGCTATTCTCTTGATGCCCAAGTTTGCATCAACAATCAAAAATCAGTTGAGTAATAAAGAAAAACTCTTTGAGATGGCAAGAACTCCTCTGAATGAGCACTGCTCAGCAGTTCTCTTGAAAAAGCTTCCTGAAAAGCTTGGAGACCCCGGGAAATTTCTCATTCCTTGTACGTTCCCGGGTATGGTTGAATGCTTCACCTTAGCCGATCTAGGTGCTAGCATTAACCTAATGCCATATTCTGTGTGGAAGAAACTTTCTCTTCCCAAACTCACTCCCACATGCATGACTTTAGAGCTTGCTGATCGTTCGATTTCTCGTCCTCTTGGCATTGCCGAGGACGTATTCGTTAAAGTGGGAAAGTTCCATATTCCGGCAAATTTTGTGATTGTTGACTTTGATGCCGATTCTAGGGTCCCTCTCATTCTTGGAAGGGGATTCCTTAGAACTGGGCACGCTCTTATCGATGTATTCGAGCATGAGATCACATTGCCTGTTGGAACGGAAGCCATTACCTTCAACCTAAATCAAACTTCGAGATACTCCTCCAATTATGACTGTGAATCGGTGAACCAAATAGATATCATCGATGTTGCTGCTGAGGAGTATGCTCAAGAGGTTTTAGGTTTCATTGATGATTCTTCGAGTGAAAACCTCACTCAATCTTCTCATCCCATCATGGCCAATTCTTCTCCTTCCCTCACTCCGTTTGAGGGAAGTGACTTCATCTTAGAAGAAATTGAGGCCTTTCTCAAAAGTGATTCAATTCCTGATGGAATCGATAACCAAGAGATTGACCCCGAGAGGGATATTCTCCTGCTTGAGAAGTTATTAAACGAAGATCCCTCTCCTCTTCCTGTTCTACGACAAACACTTCATAAGGAGGAAGTCAAAAATGTTGAAAAAACTGATGACTTTCCCGAGGTTGAACTTAAGGACTTGCCGCCTCATCTTGAATGTGCATTTCTGGAGGGTGATGATAAATTGCCCGTCATGATTGCTAAAGACTTAAGTGTTGAGGAAAAGGCTGCTCTCATAAAGGTTTTGAAGTCTCAATAACAAGCAATTGCTTGGCGACTCTCCGACATCAAGGGCATTGACCCTGAATTTTGTACTCACAAGATTTTAATGGAGGACGACTTCAAACCTGCAGTCCAACAACAAAGAAGGGTGAATCCAAAAATTCACGAGGGTATCAAACAAGAAGTTTTAAAACTTCTTGATACCGGATTGATTTACCCTATCTCGGACAGTCCTTGGGTTAGCCCAATTCATTGTGTTCCAAAAAAGGGTGGCATTACTATTGTCACAAATGAGGAGAATGAGTTGATTCCAACTCGTTTGGTTACGGGTTGGCGCGTCTGCATTGACTATCGTAAGTTGAATGATGCCACCCGTAAAGATCATTTTCCTTTGCCCTTTATGGATCAGATGCTCGAGAGATTAACGGGGAATGAGTACTATTGCTTCCTCGATGGTTTCTCGGGTTACTTTCAGATTCCCATTGATCCATAAGATCAGGAAAAGACCACTTTCACGTGCCCCTATGGAACTTTTGCTTATAAACGTATGCCATTTGGCTTATGTAATGCTCCGGGCACGTTTCAAAGATGTATGATGGCATATTTTCCGACATGATCGGGAAAACTATGGAGGTCTTTATGGACGATTTTTCGGTCATTGGGGATTCGTTCCAATCATGTCTCTCCCATTTAGACAGCATGTTAAAACGTTGTGAAGACACAAAGTGTTGATCCCAGTTGAGCTTATACGATCTTATATAGAAGTTAACTTAAACAAACACTTAAGCTTAAACGCGGAATATAAAAGCTTAACTTAAGAAGATTAAGAATTCACTTTCAACACTTCAATATTATTAATACGAGCACTCAACAATGCTAGGGTTTTACAACCTTGAAGTGTAAACAAATACGTAATTCTATATCTTCTAAACTAACCCTAGGAACCTCCTTTTATAGGCCAAGGAGTCCTATTAGGTTTACAATACTTTTCTCTACAAGATAAGAATAATCTAAATAGATATACTATACACAGAATCTATTCCATAATTATCCTATCGTATACAATGTTAATCCTTTCAGCAGTAGTTTCACCAAGCAGCAGATTTTCTTCAGCAGCAGAGTCAATAATACTAGCAGCAGTTTCATTGTAGCAGCAGTATCACTTGGTCAAAACCCAACAATCCTCCCCTAAACTTAATATTTATTTCTAAATATTCAAGTTTCTTCAAAGCTCAAAATATTACTAGGAGGATGCTTCCAAACACTTCAACCCTTGAGAATTCAGTTGATCAAATATCTTCTTATACTTTGACAGCAAATTGAATGCTTGATCATCAGAATCATAATCTTTCTGCAGCTTAAGTGATCTATTACCATTAACCATCTGATTGACAATATTCCAGTATCTTACCACTGGGTAATCCACTTCAGCTAGCATATACAAAGTAATTGGTCCAATTTCAAACACATGAACTCCAGAGTCTTGAAATAGTCTCCATTTTCTTACTTTGTATTCTACTATCTCTGTCCATTCAGAATCATCCATTGAAGGTTCAAACATAAGTTTAAGAGCTCTCCACAAAACATTATCAGAAGAAGTTAAGATATGATCAATTTGATCTACCTCATACTTTTTACCATCAAATTTCTTAGCTCCAAACTTTGCCTTGTACAACTTCCACAAATCTTCAACATCCTCTCTATCAAAGTAATGTAGCATCTGTTGAAATCTAATAAATCTATAAGACTTACCATCAGATCTCTGGACATCATGAAATGCTCCAATATTAGTATCATAACCTGTAGTTACTTTGATAATAGGATACTTGACTCCTAATGGTTTAGCATCAACCACTTCAGGATCTTCCATCTTACCAATCACAGTATAAACCTTCAACTGTTCTTTTTGATGCTCAGAAGGAATATGATCAAGATCAGATTTAAACACATCTCCTTCAGGCATAGAACTACTACCTTCACCTATCTTTTTCTTCTTCTTTGCAATTGACTTTTGAACAACACCTTTTCTTTTGCCACTATGCACAGAAGAAGTAGTATTTGCTGCATCAATATCAAGCTGTTTAACAACATCAGTTTCTTGAACATGCTCTGCTCCAGCTACCTTTTCAGGTACCAACTTCTTGTTCATCTGAGCAATCTGTTCCAAGTCCTCAGCACATCCCATAGGATAGAAAGTATCTGTTCTTTTCTTAGCTTGTTGATATAAATCAAAAACCTCTTTATCAGAATAAGTTTTCAATTCTATCAATTTCCATCCAGCCATATTCTTGAGATATCTTTCATATTCCTTTCTTTGTTGTTTAACAGTTGGACCTTTAAGTATCTTTATCTTCTTTCTAGCAGCATCATTCTGCTTTCTCTTCTTGATAATGAACTCCTTGTACCAGGATTGCATATCAAAAGTTGAAGTTTCATTACCTTCCTCTTTAATCAACTTTTGGAGTTCAATATCAGCATCAATTCTGATCTTCTCATTGGCCCATTCATCATACTTCCTTAATTCTTCAGCCTGCCTTTTCTCTTCTTCCAAGAGTAACTGTTGATCATCATCATGTAATTTAAGTGCAACAACAGAATCATATTCACTTAAAAGTTCTTTAGGCCAAGAATCAAAAGGTATATCTGTGAAATCAATGCCTTTATACATCCACCTCTGAATATCAACTTGCTTGCCTTTACCCTTATCTGTAGAAGATGATATGATTGTCTTCCTTTGAGTAGCAGCAGGTTCTCTTATTGTTATTCCTTTTTGAGGTTTTCTTGTTGCTGATGTTGTGTTAGTTGTTGTGATAGGTTGTGATAATGATTGAGTTGGTAATTGTGGTGTATGGGAGTCAGCAGTAGTCTTCTTACTTAGCAAAACCATTGCCTCTGCAGCAGCATTGTCCATAGATCCAGCAACAGAGTCTTGTACTTCAGCAGTATTCACTATTCCACTAGCAGCAGAACCAGAAAAATTCTTAGCAGCAGAATTATGTTTTACCACTGAATCTTCCAAAGTCTTTAACACATTACCCATCAACCCTGTTGCCTTCACTAGTTGCTCAGACTCCAAAGTTTTAAGAGTTTCTACCACCTTGTCTTGTGCAGCAACCACCTTTTCCATAACAACTTCATTCCCTGACTTATCAGCAACTACAAAGTCTTCATCATTCTAAGGACTATCCACATCCATTTCTTCAATCACTGGAACCTCCCCTGAAACTATTCCAGCATCCATATCTTGAACATTATCAACTTTTTCAAAATTTACCTCCCCTGAATCCATGATAGTTTTATTCCTCCCCTGTTTGGAAGCATCCTCTTCCAAATGAGTAGATGGTTCAGAAGAACTTACAACTTGATTAGTCCCCACTTTCTTCAATCTTTTCAAGGAGGTGAAAGATCTTGATTTCTTAAAGCTCTTAATCTGTTTTCGCATTTTGAGGATGACCTTGTCTTGACCAGCAACAACATCAGATAGATTAAGAACCTTCTCTTCCAAAGACTTACATTTCAACCCCAAAGTGGTACAAGTAGCCGTCAATTCTTTTATAAGTTTCATTGTAGTCTCATCACTTCGACCTGTATTACCTGGTCCGAGAGGTGAATCACTGACATTGTCATCATGTACAAGTGGATCCGTCAATTCATGAGTCATTGGCCTGTCCTCATCACTTCGACCTGTGTGACCTGGTCCGAGAGGTGAATCTTGGGACAAAAACTCAGTATCAAACCTAGTTTGATCATCTGAGCCCCCTATGTTTTCCATTTGGCTAGGGTTACCATCCTGAGAATCAGACTCATAAGAATCCTTTTCTCTAGATGTTGCCTTGGTTTGGGTCTTAATGATGTTATCACTATCCTGCTCTGCTGCTAAGCTAGAAGCAGTAGTGACAGCCCTTGCCAACATGTCCTCTCCATCACCTAGGACAGCCTCATCTGGTACAGCCATACTAATACTATTCTGAGGTAGATTAGTGTTCTTTTTGGTTTTCCTACGTGTATATTGTTTTGTAGGTTGTGTAACAGATGTAGTAACATTGGGTGTGTGATGGGAATCAGTGGGATTTCCTGATCCTTCACCCTGGTTGTTTTGCACAATTTGTTCCATGAAAGAAGTAAGATTTGTATGTGCACCTGAAAAACCTTTGCCATGCTTAATCAAAAAGGTAAAAGTTCTTGAACCCAATTTTGGAGCATCATATTCAGCAACATGGGTTCTTGTTTTAGAAATTTGATTTTCAATAAAGATCTGAAGAAATCTTGGATATAGCAAATAAGAACCATCTTCAACACCTTTAAATAACCCCGCCAATATCATTTTAGAAAAATTAAATGGTTGACCTTTGCACAGACATATCATTGCAGAAGCAATGGTAGTACTGAACTCATGCCACCCAGATGTTTTAGGACTCAAACAATGAAGGAATAGATGTACCAAAAACTTGTATTGAGGACAGTGGAGAGCTTTTTGAAATTTTAAATTGTTATGTTTCCCCTCATACCCCAAATCTTTTAAACCAGCAAAAATAGCAGAATTTTCAAGACAAGTGGTCTCTGTCTCATCATCTAAGAGAAGAGATTCCCTTATAGATGATTCAGTTACACGAACCTTTTGCCCATCTACAAAAGCACTGACATGTTTTTCCCCATTCATAGTTTTGATTTTAGCTGTAAACCAAAACTGTTTGATGTAGGAAACAAATATAGTAGGGTTCACAGTGAGTGCATACCTAAGAGAAGTAGCATTCAAAAACTTGACCATGTCTGTGAAACCTTCAGGAACTAACTCTTCATTCAAAACGACCACACTGTTGTGTTGCTCAGCCCAGATACGTGAAAGCTCCATAAATTAGGTTTTAGAGAATTTGGGGATTTGTGATTATTGGAATGATTAGGTGTAAGGGTTTGTGATAACTTCAATTTAGAACATATGAAAACCAATTATGAAGATCAATTAGGTTTTAAACTGATGGATGAAAGTTACACATAACACCCTCTTACTTACAACCATAGCAGCAGAACCGTGTCATTCACAACTAACAGCAGAGTGATAGAACTAGCAGCAGAGTGAACTGGAGCCAGCAGCAGAATTGACTATAGACCTTGGTCAACGATACATAACAATTAATGCACATATCACTCCGTAATCCCTATAAAACCGGCGAGATCTTTTCCCCAAATTATGCAATCAAACCCTAATCTCTTTCAAAAACGCCACACTCACAATCAATACTATCCATCTTTACAATCAAATCACCAAACAATGAAATCAACACCCGAAATTATCAATATCTCATCCGATTCATCATCAGAGGATGAATCCCCAATGGAACCCTATGTCCCACCTTTTCGTCCTCCACGGTTTGGTTGTAGAACAAAGGAACAAGCACGTAAGAGGAAGCATGATCTTCCTATGTTTAAAGATCTTCTCAACCTAAATCAAACTCCAAGCACCTCAAGAGGTAAGCAACCTATGTCCCCTGAGGCTCCAGCATCATCAGAATCATCAGAAGACCAAGCTTGGATTCCTGTGCAATCACCTCCTCCAGTGCATCATTATCAATCTCCCTTCATTTACACATCATCAGATGAAGATGAGGAAGAACCAGCAACCAATCCACCTGCCACTCCTGAGAGGCCACAATCTTCAAGGCCAAGGCCACAATCTTCAAGGTCAAGGCCACAACCATCACCTGGTCTTTCTCTTGGACCATCAAAACAAAACCCTCCTCTCCCAAAGGATAGAGAGGTTGTGCTTGGGCTTCCATGCCCTAGGAAGTGATGAAGATGTAGGTGTTAGGTTATGATGTCTGCTTTTGTATTTTGTCTTTTGATGTTTGATCTTTGTACTTTTTGAATGAATGAATGATATGAACTTGCTTGTTTCAATTTCTTGCAAATCACCATTCGTATGCCTGCAAAATGTTAGACCAAACACCACAAAGCGAACAACCAACATATGTACTAGCAGTAGAGTTAGAAATTCAAAGAGCAGCATAGTACATTATATCTCAAACATATACTCATTAACAAGCAGCAGAATAACAAGCAGCACATGCATTGAACAAACTTTAACAAAAACAAAGAGATAAGTTTTTCAAAGATTGATCATACCAATGTTTGCAATTAAAAATTGAAACCTCCCCACATCAAAATGTTTAGTGAGAAGATCAGCAACATTGTTATCAGTATGAATTTTAACAATTCGAATCAACTTCTTTTCATAGCAATCCCTTATAAAGTGATGTCTTATCTCAATATGTTTTGTTTTAGAATGAAACACAGGATTTTTAATTATGCAAAGTGTGCTGTTTTTATCAATATGGATTTTAGTATTCATGAAATTGTACCCATAATCCAATAATTGATTCTGCATCCATAAAACCTGTCCACAACAACTTGATGCAGCCACATACTCAGCTTCTGTTGTAGAATTAGCCACCACTGTTTGCTTCTTGCATTGCTATGACACCAACCTGCTTCCAAGGAACTGACAACCCCCTGTTGTAGACTTTCTATCCAAAGAAGCTCCAGCATAATCACTATCTGAGTAGGAAACTAAATCAAATGGTGAATCCTTAGGATACCAAAGGCCCAATTTAGGTTGATGCCTCAAATATCTAAAAATTCTTTTCACTGCATTGAGATGTGATTCCTTGGGACACACTTGAAATCTTGCACAGGCACACACTGCAAACATGATATCAGGCCTTGATGCTGTAAGATACATCAATGATCCAATCATAGACCTGTACAAGTGTATATCCACTTCCTTTCCATATTCATCCTTCAGCAATGGTTTATCTTTGTCCATGGTAGTCTTGGCAGGCTTAGCATCTACAAAGCCAAACTTCTTCAAAATATCATTGACATACTTATCCTGACTGATAAAGATGCCATTTTCTTTCTGTGTAATTTGCAGACCTAAGAAAAAGGTGAGTTCTCCCATTGAACTCATAGCAAACTTGTCCTTCATAAGCTTCTCAAAACTAACACACATAGCTTTGTTTGTAGACCCAAAGATGATGTCATCAACATAGATTTGAACCAGCAAAATATCATCCTTTTGTCTTTTGAGAAACAAAGTTTTATTAATCTTGCCCCTGCTGAACCCAGAATCTAGCAAGTAGGTTGACAAGGTGTCATACCAAGCTCTAGGAGCTTGATGTAGACCATACATTGCTCTATTAACCTTGTAAACTTTGTCAGGATGATCAGGGTCTTCAAAGCCTGGTGGTTGAGACACATAAACTTCCTCAGTAATGGTCCCATACAGAAAAGCACTTTTCACATCCATTTGATACACTACAAAGTCTTTGTATGAAGCATAAGCCAAGAATATTCTAATAGCCTCTATTCTTGCCACTGGTGCAAATACTTCATCATAATCAAGGCCTTCTTGTTGTGTGTATCCCTGTGCTACTAACCTTGCCTTATTTCTTATGACAATTCCTCTCTCATCTCTTTTGCATCTGAAAACCCATTTTGTACCAATCACTCTTTTACCATTTGGCAGTTCAACCAAAGTCCACACTTCTTGCAGCTTGAATTGTAAAAGCTCATCTTGCATTGCTTCTACCCAACTTGCTTCTTGTAAGGCTTTGTAAGTGTTTTTGGGTTCAATTTGAGAAAGAAAACATGCAAACAGGCAATTTTGAAGATCTTTATGACTATTTCTTTGATGCAGAGATTTGGCAAAGAAACTTTGATGTTGAAGATCTTTCAAGGCTTTAGTCATCTGCCTAGTTTGAATGGATGATTGTGGATCACTTAAGATTTGATCTTTTGGATGATCCTTGTGTATTCTTGTGGTAGTTGTAGGACTAACAGGAATATTGAGTTCCAAGTTAGTAAAATCAGCAGCAGCTCCAAATAACTTACCATCAAGTGCATCATTATCTGTGTCATAATAGATATTTTCAAGATCAGGCATATTTGGATCATCAGGATAGATAGTATTATCAATAGATCTACCCTGAGTGTCCAAATTAGGAAACAAGGAAGTAGCAGTAGAGTTAGTAGGCTTAGAAGCAGAATGTGGTGAAGCAGTAGTTGTATCTTTTGGCCTAGCAGTAGAGTCTTCTGAGTCAGCAGTAGAGTCTTCTGGCTGTGTAGGAGAGACATCAACAACTACCTTGGGAACTTCAGGAGTTTCTTGTTCTGCTTCATTAGGTATGACAATACCTTCTTCAGTTTCCTTAGGTTTTTCATGAGAAACAACATCATCTTGAGAGCTTTGTTCCTTCTGAAAGGGTACAAAGGTTGGACCAATCTTCAATTTCTCAATCACAACAAACTCTTCCTGTGGTTTATCAACACTGGCAATTACAGGAACATAGTTCATTGTTTTGGCAAGAATATCAACAACAAATAACCATTCTGGTCCTTTCCCTGCAGAATTATATGTGTTTTCACTAAACTTGATATGCAGATTCTCCTCTACATGTTTGGTTCTCTTATTATATACCCTGAAGGCTTTACTATTTACAGAGTAACCAACCAAATTTCCTTCATCAGCTTTTTCATCAAATTTGCCTAGCTGATCCTTTGTGTTTAAGATAGTAACAGGACATCCAAATGGTTTGAGAAAATCAATCATTGGTTTCTTTCCATGAAATAGCTCATATGGAGTTTTGTTATGAGGCTTGACTACCTTACTTCTGTTTTGCACAAAACATGCAGTGTTCACAGCTTCAGCCCAAAAAGGTACAGGTAGTTTTGAATCAGATAGCATAGTTCTTGCAGCCTCAATAAGTGTCCTGTTTCTTCTTTCTGCTACACCATTCTGTTGTGGAGTTCTTGCTACACTGTACTGTCTAAGTATTCCTTTTCCCACACAGAATTGATTCATCTCACTTTTCTTGAACTCAGTACCATTGTCACATCTGATAATCTTTACCTTGTGATTGTGCAGGTTTTCAACTCTTGTAATGAAAGCTTTGAGTATTCCTGGAGTTTCATCTTTGGTTGCTAGAAAGAATACCCAAGTAAACCTGCTAAAGTCATCAGTGACAACCAGACAATATGACTTCATATTCAGACTTTTTACAAATACAGGCCCAAATAAATCCATGTGTAGCAAGTGTAGTGGCACAGTATTTGTGTTTACAGTCTTGGACTTGAAAGAAACTCTGTGTTGTTTACCCTTTTGACATGCAACACAAGTTTCACAATTCTCAAAAATCTTTGTAGGCATGCCTCTCACAAGATTTCCTTTCACCAATTTGTTCATAGTCTTGTAATTCAGATGTCCCAATCTTCTATGCCATAATTTGTACTCATCAATAGTGGCCTTTGCAATTAAACAAGTCAAAGCCCTCTTAGGAATAATATTCTTAATATGGTCACTGTATATATTTTCCTTTCTAGGGACCTTCAGTAACACAGATTTGTCATCTGGTAATTGAAAATCAGGAGAAAGAATCATACACTCAGTGTCTGTAAAAAGAACAAAATTCTTTTTGTCACACATTTGTGAGACACTAAAAAGGTTAAACTTAAGTCCTTTCACAAGGAGCACCCTCTCAAAGTCCAAATTTCCAGTTCTTAATGTTCCTATTCCAACAATCTTTCCACCTTTTGGATCATTCCCAAAAGCTACATAACCACCATCAAAAGCCTCAAGATCTTCAAGTTGAGACTCATCTCCTGTCATGTGTCCAGAACATCCACTGTCAACAATAACCATATCCTTAAGCTCATCCAGTAGATTGACCTGCACATGAAAAATAGAGAAATCAGTTTCTCTTGATGACCCAAGCCATTACTGACTTGGATCTGCCCTGTGCATCAGTATAATCAAATTTCTTTAAATCACTTGATGCACTACTATTCTTGGAAACAGTATTTGAAACATTAGATTTTGGTTTCCAAGTCCAGCAAGCTGAGGCCTTAACAGCATAAAAGTGATTACCAACAACTGTATTTGGAAGATGTTTTGGCTCAGAAGTAGAAAGTTTTGCACTAGCAGCAGGTTGCTTGCTAGCAGCAGAGTGCATACTGGCAGCAAAATGCTTACTAGCAGTAGAGCCACTAAAAGAACTAGTTGTTGATTTGAAAACACCCTTTGGTTTAGCAGCATAAATAGATCTAGTAGCACCAGATCTCAACAAAACAGCTCTAGGAACCATGTTTCTATTAGGATGTGAGTGAGTTTGTTTTGTAACATATTTGTGATTCACCCTTGTGTATTGATTCCAAACAGGTCTTTGGTGTTCAGGACATCTACCAATCAAGTGGTCAAAGCTACCACACTTATAACAAGCCTTCTTTTGTAATTCAAACTGGTTACCTAATCTTTGTGAAACTAGGTTGTTGAAGTTTCTTTGGTTACCTCTAGGCTTATTATCAAGACATCTCATTTGTTCTCTAGGCACCTCATTGTACTCAACCATTCTCCTAGCAAGTTTATTTCCTAACACAGGCTTGACAAACTTTATCTGTTCTACCTTAGGTTTAACCTGAGTAGGAATCTCTTCCTTTTTAACTGTTAGTTTTGGTTGAACCTGTTCTTCTTCACTATCACTATCAGAATACCATTCTTCAATAATTGGAGCCTCAGGAAACTTTCTAGTCTCAACCTTAGGTTTTTCTATAATACTTGTGCTACTTTCACCTACAGGTTTTCCAATTTCTAGCTCACTAATGAAGGATAGCTCTTTACCTGGTGGAGCATAAGCACTTTTGGCTTGAGGAGCCACTTCATTATATCCAATTCCACTGCCTTTTCTCATCAAGGTGCTCTCTATAGACTTATGAACCATATCAGAAGCAAATTTTTGTTTTTGTACTCTTACTACATGTTTTTCTTTTTCAGCAAGAGCAGCTTCTTTTTCTTTTTCAGCTTCTTCTAACTTATTTTTAAGAACTTCTACTTCACTGTTTTTCTTAAAAATTTCTATATCTCTGAGATTAAGTTGATCTACATATTCTTTTTCACACTCTTTGAGATATTCTAACCTCCTCTCAACATTTTGAATACCTACTTTATACCCTAAGTTATCAAGTTTTAGATGTTCAACTTCTCTATTTAGACTCTCATTCCTAGCCTTAAGTACTTCTATTGTGTCAGAACAAGATTTAAAAGAACATCCAGATGATTCAGAATCATTAGATACCTCAGAGTCAGAGCCTGATGATGAACCATATGCCATAAGTGCAAAGTTATGCACTTTAGGTTGAACAGCAGCAACCAAAGAGAAATTTGGTTCTTCTTCAGCCATATCACTCCAGTCATAATCTCCCAGCCCATCACAAGCTACCATTGCAGACTTTGATTCTTCAGTCTTCTTTGGAACATCAGCATTCTTCTTTGGAGATCTACACTCTCTAGCAAAGTGTCCCTTCCTGTTGCAATTGTAGCATTCAATCTTAGACTTGTCAAACCCTGGACTCTCCTTAGCCTTGTATTTGACTTCTCTTCCAGTCTTTTTCCAGAACTTTCTTGCTCTTAAAGTCAACATTGCCATTTGCCATTTGAGATCAATTTCTTCAAGATCATCTGGATCAATATGATCCAAATCTTGATTTATGACATGTGATCTTATGGTAGTAGTAAGCTCAGCCAAGAATGCACATAAAGCAACATCACTGGTAGAAATCTTGTCATTTGAACTAGCAGCAGATCCATCAGCAGTAGATACTCCATAAGCAGTAGAGTGAGTTTCTTGTGTCTCTTTGGATTTTGAAGACACAAAAGCAAGATTTTGTGTACTAGAAGATGAAGTAGAAGAAGTAGCCAATTCAGATTCATACACCCTTAAATTGTTATAGAGGCTCTCCAACTTCATTGTTTCAAAGTCAGGCTTATTCCTCCACACCACTGTATGCATACTCTATTCAGGTGCAAGACTTCTTAGGAACTTGAGATTCACATCTTCCTGTGGAACAACATAACCAACAAGCTTTAGATGACTAACTAGTTGATTTAGCCTGTTGTATGTGCCAATTATCTTTTCTCCAGATTCAGAAGTAAAGTTTTCAAACTGATGCTTCAACATATTCTTCCTGGACTTCTTAGTAGCATCATTCCCTCCAAACCTGAATTCTACTGCATCCATCAATGCTTTTCCTGTTTCACAATCATCAAAGCCCATTAAGAGAATACTATGAGCCTTGATTTCCAGCTTCCTTGTTGCATTAGCTTCTGCAGACTTAATTGGTATCTCCTTGCCATCAGCACTCTTCTCTGGTTCAGAATCACCATTAACAATCACATTCCACATGTTGAAGTCGATCATGCGAATGTATTGTCTGATCCTCCTCTTCCATAGCTCATACTCAGAAGGATTTAGCATGGGTACCCTTGAAGCAGTCACCATATGAGTTTCATCACCCATCTTAAGCAAACGATTTGGAACAGTAAACTTTAAAGAAAAAAATCTTCTTGATTATAACTTCTAGATCACAAGCTCTGATACCACTTGTTGATCCCAGTTGAGCTTATACGATCTTATATAGAAGTTAACTTAAACAAACACTTAAGCTTAAACGCGGAATATAAAAGCTTAACTTAAGAAGATTAAGAATTCACTTTCAACACTTCAATATTATTAATACGAGCACTCAACAATGCTAGGGTTTTACAACCTTGAAGTGTAAACAAATACGTAATTCTATATCTTCTAAACTAACCCTAGGAACCTCCTTTTATAGGCCAAGGAGTCCTATTAGGTTTACAATACCTTTCTCTACAAGATAAGAATAATCTAAATAGATATACAATACACAGAATCTATTCCATAATTATCCTATCGTATACAATGTTAATCCTTTCAGCAGTAGTTTCACCAAGCAGCAGATTGTCTTCAGCAGCAGAGTCAATAATACTAGCAGCAGTTTCATTGTAGCAGCAGTATTACTTAGTAGCAGTATCACTTGGTCAAAACCCAACACAAAGTTATGTCTAAATTGGGAGAAGAGTCACTTTATGGTCAAAGAGGGCATTGTCCTCGGCCATAAAATTTCAAAAAACGGGATTGAGGTTGACAGAGCCAAAGTGGACGTCATTGCAAAATTACCTCATCCCACAACCGTAAAAGGTGTTAGGAGCTTTTTGGGTCATGCCGGTTTCTATCGTAGGTTTATTCAAGATTTTTCTAAAATCGCCCGGCCTATGACCAATCTCCTCGAAAAGGATGCTCCTTTTATCTTCTCCCCCGAGTGCATCGAAGCCTTTGAAACATTAAAGAAAAGGCTTACCGAGGCACCGATTCTTGTTGCCCCCGATTGGGACTTGCCCTTTCTTTAATCGGGGGCAACAAGAAAAGGCTTCCTTTTCATGTGTGATGCTAGTGATTATGCGATAGGGGCAGTCTTGGGGCAACGAAAAACAAAACATTTTCAGCCTATACACTATGCCAGCAAAACTATGACCGAGGCTCAAAGTCATTACACCACCACTGAAAAAGAATTATTAGCTGTGGTGTATGCTTTCGAAAAATTCCGGCCATACTTGATACTGACCAAAAGCATAGTGTATACGGATCACTCGGCTTTGAAGTACCTCTTTGCAAAACAAGATGCAAAGCCGAGACTACTCCGTTGGGTTCTCCTCCTACAGGAATTTGATATCATTATTCGTGATAAAAAAGGAGCTGAGAACCTAGCTGCTGATCATCTCTCCCGTCTTGAAAACCCTCACCAAGATGCTTTCGAGAAAAAGGAAATAAATGAAACATTTCCTCTCGAAACCCTCAATGCGGTTTCATTTCGTGGAGACTCGATTACCCCATGGTTTGCCGATTTCGCAAACTACCTTGCGGGTAACTTCGTTGTGAAAGGGATGTCGTCCCAATAAAAAAATAAATTCTTCAAAGATGTAAAACATTACTTCTGGGACGACCCCTACCTGTTCAAAATTTGTGCGGATCAAGTCATCCGGCGGTGTGTGTATGGTCAGGAAGCCACTGAAATTTTAAAGGCTTGCCATGCTGGTCCCACGGGGGGCCACCACAATCCCAACTACACCGCCAAAAAGGTGTTTGATTCTGGATTTTATTGGCCCACAATCTACAAGGATGCCCAAGAATTGGTCAAGTCCTGTGACGCTTGTCAACGTCACGGGAACATTTCACAATAGAATGAAATGCCTCAGAATGCAATTCAAGTTTGTGAGATTTTTGACATCTGGGGCATCGAATTTATGGGGCCATTTCCGTCTTCTCATGGCAACAAATACATACTCGTGGCAGTTGACTACTTGTCAAAATGGGTTGAAGCGAAAGCTTTACCCACTAATGATGCCCGAGTAGTTGTGAAATTTTTAAAAGCTCTTTTTGCCCGATTCGGAACTCCACGTGCTATTATTAGTGATCATGGTACGCACTTCTGTAATGACAAATTCGACAAAGTCATGCAAAAGTACGGTGTAACTCACCGTCTTTCTACTACGTACCACCCTCAAACAAGTGGACAAGTAGAAGTTTCCAATCGGGGCATTAAAAGAATTTTAGAAAGAACCGTAGGTGAAAATCGTGCATCGTGGTCGGATAAACTAGATGATGCACTTTGGGCTTTCCGTACGGCTTACAAAACACCCATTGGGTGTACGCCTTACAAACTTGTGTACGGGAAAGGGTGCCATCTTCCGATCGAGCTTGAGCACAAAGCCTATTGGGCTCTCAAGCATGCCAATTTTGACCTCAAAACTGCGGGTGATCATAGAAAAGTTCAACTAAATGAATTAAACGAACTTCGTGATCAAGCTTACGAGAACTCTTTGATCTACAAAGAAAAGACAAAGAAGATTCATGACTCCAAAATCAAGAACCGCGTTTTTAACGTTGGTGATCGAGTCCTTCTTTTCAACTCTAGACTCAAGATCTTCTCGGGAAAGCTAAAAACCCGCTGGACTGGTCCATTCACTATCGCAAAAGTTTATCCTTATGGCACCGTCGAATTATCTCAAAATGACGGTCCTAATTTCAAAGTGAATGGACATCGGTTGAAACACTACTTTGGAGAGGACATACCATCCATGGTTGTCCCGGATCTCCAAACTTTCCCCAAGGACAATTGAATTCGGGGATCGACTCAAGCTAGCGACTCGATGAACAAAAACAATAGCACAATACGGGTTTTCACCCGTATCTCTGATTCTTTCTACTTTCTACCACCTAGTGTGGGGGAATGGCCAACCCCCCGCTGTTTGAAAAATGTATATATGTATATAAGCCAAAAAAAATGTGTATATATATAGAAATAAAGTGAAATATGGTGTTTCCACAGTTAGATTCGAATATTAGCTTTTTCCGTTCAAAGAGTCGGCATAATAGCCGGGACTTTTAATATTGAGGACAATATTCATTTCTAAGTGTGGGGGGGGGGGGGGGGGGGGGGAATTCTAGCGAATTTTATCAAAATATATCTTCTAGTACCCCCGTTTTTGGCCAAAATTTTCAAAATTTTTTCACTTTATTTCAAAATTTTTGTGGTAATCAGTCCGCCAGGTCTAACCGACAAAGGGATTGGCTAATCCAGGAGCAAACGGCTCTTGGTAAAGATAACTCAAATCCGTTGACGGCTTGCAATTTGCCCAAAATTGTATGGTAAATCAACTCGCCATATCCCATAAAGTGAATGAGTTGGCTAGCCCGCAAGATTATGGCTTGTGGTAAAGGCAGTGGAAAATCCATAATTGGTAATTAGCTCACCAAGATGTTGACTAGGTCCATCAAGAGTTGGCTAGTCCAGGAGCAAACGGCTCTTGGTAAAGACAAATCAAAACCGTTGAAAGCTGGTAGTTTGTTAAAAATCACATGGTTATCAGATGGACCATAGTTCTTACTTGAATCGATACATCTGGCTACTCCAGAAGTGATGGCTTTTGGTAAAGAGTTTTTCAAATCCATCAAGTTTTCTAAAATGATTGCTAGGGACTAGCAATAGTTTAGTGTGGGGGATTGATGAGTGCTCAAACACTCATCATTTTTGTCGTATTTAAACTGCCAAATCATACAAAAACAATCAAAAAGTTATCAAAATACTTAAATTATCCCAGGGATTGTGTTTTATGTGTTTTAAATGCAAAATAAGCAAAAACAAATGAAAAACGATCAAAGTTTGCAATATTGGCAGTTTCAGTCCCCCAAGTTTCAAAACTTGTCAAAATTAGTCCCTATGCATTTATTTTGAAAGGAAAAGTCAACCCAAGGTTTTGAAAGTCAAACATCAAAAAATATTACACTTGGGTCATAAGTTTTCCAAAATTACATGTTTGGTCCCTGAGATTTCAAATTTGGCAAAACAAGTCCCTGGGAATTTTGAAAATTGGAAAAATGCAAAATTGGTTATTGGACTTTGGAATCTTGGCATTATTGGTCCTCATGAGCAATTTAGGGAAGTTTCATTTTCAGTCCTCAAAGTTTGGTAAAATTGTAAAATTGGTCCTTGTGATAACTAATAACCAAACGGACCCTTTCTTATTATTATAACCAAATCCAAAATCCAAACCAAAACCAAAGCCCTGATCCAGTCCACCCCTAGGCCCAAACTCCACCCAAGCCCATTGCCCTTTTAATAAAAAAGCAGGTCAAACAGTCAACGCGGGTCAAACCCCTTTGACCCGTCTTCTTCCTCCCAACCGTATCCCACAAAACCAGGTTCCATGTTCCCCCTCCTCTTCACCTTTTTCACCCATAGCCCCCCACAATTAATGATAACACCAACCCACACCAACCCCCACCACCACAATAAATACACCCCAACCATAACACTCAGTTTTGCACCATCTCATTTTGGCGGGAAAATGCAATCCAAGGCTAGGATTCATCAAAACTCAATTGGACGATGGGGATTTGGTCAAGGGTCAATGGAGATACCAAGGAGAGTGCAAATTTTCGAAGGGAAGCCATGTGGAAGCTTAGGGTACCTAGTTTTTAGCTCGTATATATATTAAGCTCATGTAAAGCCTAAGAGGCATGTAGTATTGTAATTTTTTAGCTTAAGTAATGTTTTAGTTCTCTTTGTACTCAGTTTTACATTAATGAAAGAACCTTAATTGAGTGAAACTTTCTATTTGACTTTGTTGACCATTCTTTGGTCAATATAAGTTGACGGTTTAGCACCAATCAATTACCCGACAAGGGTCAATGGAGACATAGTCTGAATGGGACGATGGGGATTTGGTCAAGGGTCAATGGAGATACCAAAACTCAATTGGATAACACCAACCCACACCATACCATAGGACCTGTGGACCCCACCTGGAATTGCCCCAAAAGGTTGTCCCTTTTCTGTCTCAGAACCAAAATAAGCAAGTGCTTATTGTGGTGTTTTGGCTTATTCAAGCAGCTTAATTGAGTGAAACTTGCTCAACTCTGTTCAAGTAACTCAAGTGTATCAGTTTTAACCATTGTGGACCCCACACTTGGCCATTTGTGCTTATTCTCACCTTTGGTAAAAGAAAGTCAACTGTCAAGACAATAAGCACTTAAAGTGCTTATTCACTTGGTTTCAGCCAAACTTCTTTCATTAAAATTGCTTAAAATCATCTACTAAGCAGGTTTGAAAAAGAAAATTCCAAAAAAGTCAAACTTACTAGATGTGATAGCTTCTATTTAAGCCAATTGGCTTATTCTTCAGCTTATTAATAAGAAATTTTCAATTTTATATTTTTCCTAGGCTTCTGGTATATAAAAATAATTTTTGTAATTTTTTCAGATTTTTCTTGCATCATTTAGTATTTTTCTTAATTTAAATTAGTTTTTAGTAATTATTAAATAGTTAATAATTAATAATAATTAATTAGAAAATCAGAAAAATATAAATTAAATTTTAAAATTAGTTTTTAGTTATTTTTAATTTTTCCAAATTTTATTTTCAATTTTCTAGTGTAATTTAATAATTAATTAGAATTTAGGTTAATTTAAATAATTAAAAAGTAATTAATAATTAGTTAATAATTAGTAATAATTAATTAAAAAGTCTTAAAAATATATTTTCATTTCTAAAATTAGTTTTATAGTATTTTAGATTTTTCTAAGTTTAATTTTTATTTTTCCAAGTTAATTTCATATTTATTTGTAATTTAGGTTAATTTAGTTAATTAAAATTAAATAGGAAATTAGTATTTAATTAATAGTAATTATAAAATTAGTGTAAAATTTAATTTTAAATTTCCAAAAATTTTCTTTAATCATTAGGTTTGTAAAAATACCATTTTCATACCAGTAGCCTTTTCAGATCACCTCATTCACTTTTTCTCGTACGTTTGTTCACGTTTTCAGCAAACATACGGTTTTTAGGTTTTAGGTAATTTCTTCTCAATCTAAGTTCCAGTAATCAATCACATAGCTTTCCTAAGCTATTTCTGTTAATAATTTCTAAATAATTCTCATAACCAACCTTTTCTGTGAATAATCACCCGATCACAAAGCACGCTCAGTCACAATTCACATCTTGTCGGGATTTAACGACCTGGTGATACCTTATATTACCCGAAGCATTGGTCTAGGCTATTTGACTTTGTTGACCATTCTTTGGTCAATATAAGTTGACGGTTTAGCACCAATCAATTACCCGACAAGGGTCAATGGAGACATAGTCTGAATGGGACGATGGGGATTTGGTCAAGGGTCAATGGAGATACCAAAACTCAATTGGATAACACCAACCCACACCATACCATAGGACCTGTGGACCCCACCTGGAATTGCCCCAAAAGGTTGTCCCTTTTCTGTCTCAGAACCAAAATAAGCAAGTGCTTATTGTGGTGTTTTGGCTTATTCAAGCAGCTTAATTGAGTGAAACTTGCTCAACTCTGTTCAAGTAACTCAAGTGTATCAGTTTTAACCATTGTGGACCCCACACTTGGCTATTTGTGCTTATTCTCACCTTTGGTAAAAGAAAGTCAACTGTCAAGACAATAAGCACTTAAAGTGCTTATTCACTTGGTTTCAGCCAAACTTCTTTCATTAAAATTGCTTAAAATCATCTACTAAGCAGGTTTGAAAAAGAAAATTCCAAAAAAGTCAAACTTACTAGATGTGATAGCTTCTATTTAAGCCAATTGGCTTATTCTTCAGCTTATTAATAAGAAATTTTCAATTTTATATTTTTCCTAGGCTTCTGGTATATAAAAATAATTTTTGTAATTTTTTCAGATTTTTCTTGCATCATTTAGTATTTTTCTTAATTTAAATTAGTTTTTAGTAATTATTAAATAGTTAATAATTAATAATAATTAATTAGAAAATCAGAAAAATATAAATTAAATTTTAAAATTAGTTTTTAGTTATTTTTAATTTTTCCAAATTTTATTTTCAATTTTCTAGTGTAATTTAATAATTAATTAGAATTTAGGTTAATTTAAATAATTAAAAAGTAATTAATAATTAGTTAATAATTAGTAATAATTAATTAAAAAGTCTTAAAAATATATTTTCATTTCTAAAATTAGTTTTATAGTATTTTAGATTTTTCTAAGTTTAATTTTTATTTTTCCAAGTTAATTTCATATTTATTTGTAATTTAGGTTAATTTAGTTAATTAAAATTAAATAGGAAATTAGTATTTAATTAATAGTAATTATAAAATTAGTGTAAAAATTAATTTTAAATTTCCAAAAATTTTCTTTAATCATTAGGTTTGTAAAAATACCATTTTCATACCAGTAGCCTTTTCAGATCACCTCATTCACTTTTTCTCGTACGTTTGTTCACGTTTTCAGCAAACATACGGTTTTTAGGTTTTAGGTAATTTCTTCTCAATCTAAGTTCCAGTAATCAATCACATAGCTTTCCTAAGCTATTTCTGTTAATAATTTCCAAATAATTCTCATAACCAACCTTTTCTGTGAATAATCACCCGATCACAAAGCACGCTCAGTCACAATTCACATCTTGTCGGGATTTAACGACCTGGTGATACCTTATATTACCCGAAGCATTGGTCTAGGCTATTTGACTTTGTTGACCATTCTTTGGTCAATATAAGTTGACGGTTTAGCACCAATCAATTACCCGACAAGGGTCAATGGAGACATAGTCTGAATGGGACGATGGGGATTTGGTCAAGGGTCAATGGAGATACCAAAACTCAATTGGATAACACCAACCCACACCATACCATAGGACCTGTGGACCCCACCTGGAATTGCCCCAAAAGGTTGTCCCTTTTCTGTCTCAGAACCAAAATAAGCAAGTGCTTATTGTGGTGTTTTGGCTTATTCAAGCAGCTTAATTGAGTGAAACTTGCTCAACTCTGTTCAAGTAACTCAAGTGTATCAGTTTTAACCATTGTGGACCCCACACTTGGCCATTTGTGCTTATTCTCACCTTTGGTAAAAGAAAGTCAACTGTCAAGACAATAAGCACTTAAAGTGCTTATTCACTTGGTTTCAGCCAAACTTCTTTCATTAAAATTGCTTAAAATCATCTACTAAGCAGGTTTGAAAAAGAAAATTCCAAAAAAGTCAAACTTACTAGATGTGATAGCTTCTATTTAAGCCAATTGGCTTATTCTTCAGCTTATTAATAAGAAATTTTCATTTTTATATTTTTCCTAGGCTTCTGGTATATAAAAATAATTTTTGTAATTTTTTCAGATTTTTCTTGCATCATTTAGTATTTTTCTTAATTTAAATTAGTTTTTAGTAATTATTAAATAGTTAATAATTAATAATAATTAATTAGAAAATCAGAAAAATATAAATTAAATTTTAAAATTAGTTTTTAGTTATTTTTAATTTTTCCAAATTTTATTTTCAATTTTCTAGTGTAATTTAATAATTAATTAGAATTTAGGTTAATTTAAATAATTAAAAAGTAATTAATAATTAGTTAATAATTAGTAATAATTAATTAAAAAGTCTTAAAAATATTTTTTCATTTCTAAAATTAGTTTTATAGTATTTTAGATTTTTCTAAGTTTAATTTTTATTTTTCCAAGTTAATTTCATATTTATTTGTAATTTAGGTTAATTTAGTTAATTAAAATTAAATAGGAAATTAGTATTTAATTAATAGTAATTATAAAATTAGTGTAAAAATTAATTTTAAATTTCCAAAAATTTTCTTTAATCATTAGGTTTGTAAAAATACCATTTTCATACCAGTAGCCTTTTCAGATCACCTCATTCACTTTTTCTCGTACGTTTGTTCACGTTTTCAGCAAACATACGGTTTTTAGGTTTTAGGTAATTTCTTCTCAATCTAAGTTCCAGTAATCAATCACATAGCTTTCCTAAGCTATTTCTGTTAATAATTTCCAAATAATTCTCATAACCAACCTTTTCTGTGAATAATCACCCGATCACAAAGCACGCTCAGTCACAATTCACATCTTGTCGGGATTTAACGACCTGGTGATACCTTATATTACCCGAAGCATTGGTCTAGGCTATTTGACTTTGTTGACCATTCTTTGGTCAATATAAGTTGACGGTTTAGCACCAATCAATTACCCGACAAGGGTCAATGGAGACATAGTCTGAATGGGACGATGGGGATTTGGTCAAGGGTCAATGGAGATACCAAAACTCAATTGGATAACACCAACCCACACCATACCATAGGACCTGTGGACCCCACCTGGAATTGCCCCAAAAGGTTGTCCCTTTTCTGTCTCAGAACCAAAATAAGCAAGTGCTTATTGTGGTGTTTTGGCTTATTCAAGCAGCTTAATTGAGTGAAACTTGCTCAACTCTGTTCAAGTAACTCAAGTGTATCAGTTTTAACCATTGTGGACCCCACACTTGGCCATTTGTGCTTATTCTCACCTTTGGTAAAAGAAAGTCAACTGTCAAGACAATAAGCACTTAAAGTGCTTATTCACTTGGTTTCAGCCAAACTTCTTTCATTAAAATTGCTTAAAATCATCTACTAAGCAGGTTTGAAAAAGAAAATTCCAAAAAAGTCAAACTTACTAGATGTGATAGCTTCTATTTAAGCCAATTGGCTTATTCTTCAGCTTATTAATAAGAAATTTTCATTTTTATATTTTTCCTAGGCTTCTGGTATATAAAAATAATTTTTGTAATTTTTTCAGATTTTTCTTGCATCATTTAGTATTTTTCTTAATTTAAATTAGTTTTTAGTAATTATTAAATAGTTAATAATTAATAATAATTAATTAGAAAATCAGAGAAATATAAATTAAATTTTAAAATTAGTTTTTAGTTATTTTTAATTTTTCCAAATTTTATTTTCAATTTTCTAGTGTAATTTAATAATTAATTAGAATTTAGGTTAATTTAAATAATTAAAAAGTAATTAATAATTAGTTAATAATTAGTAATAATTAATTAAAAAGTCTTAAAAATATATTTTCATTTCTAAAATTAGTTTTATAGTATTTTAGATTTTTCTAAGTTTAATTTTTATTTTTCCAAGTTAATTTCATATTTATTTGTAATTTAGGTTAATTTAGTTAATTAAAATTAAATAGGAAATTAGTATTTAATTAATAGTAATTATAAAATTAGTGTAAAAATTAATTTTAAATTTCCAAAAATATTCTTTAATCATAAGGTTTGTAAAAATACCATTTTCATACCAGTAGCCTTTTCAGATCACCTCATTCACTTTTTCTCGTACGTTTGTTCACGTTTTCAGCAAACATACGGTTTTTAGGTTTTAGGTAATTTCTTCTCAATCTAAGTTCCAGTAATCAATCACATAGCTTTCCTAAGCTATTTCTGTTAATAATTTCCAAATAATTCTCATAACCAACCTTTTCTGTGAATAATCACCCGATCACAAAGCACGCTCAGTCACAATTCACACCTTGTCGGGATTTAATGACCTGGTGATACCTTATATTACCCGAAGCATTGGTCTAGGCTATTTGACTTTGTTGACCATTCTTTGGTCAATATAAGTTGACGGTTTAGCACCAATCAATTACCCGACAAGGGTCAATGGAGACATAGTCTGAATGGGACGATGGGGATTTGGTCAAGGGTCAATGGAGATACCAAAACTCAATTGGATAACACCAACCCACACCATACCATAGGACCTGTGGACCCCACCTGGAATTGCCCCAAAAGGTTGTCCCTTTTCTGTCTCAGAACCAAAATAAGCAAGTGCTTATTGTGGTGTTTTGGCTTATTCAAGCAGCTTAATTGAGTGAAACTTGCTCAACTCTGTTCAAGTAACTCAAGTGTATCAGTTTTAACCATTGTGGACCCCACACTTGGCCATTTGTGCTTATTCTCACCTTTGGTAAAAGAAAGTCAACTGTCAAGACAATAAGCACTTAAAGTGCTTATTCACTTGGTTTCAGCCAAACTTCTTTCATTAAAATTGCTTAAAATCATCTACTAAGCAGGTTTGAAAAAGAAAATTCCAAAAAAGTCAAACTTACTAGATGTGATAGCTTCTATTTAAGCCAATTGGCTTAATATTCAGCTTATTAATAAGAAATTTTCATTTTTATATTTTTCCTAGGCTTCTGGTATATAAAAATAATTTTTGTAATTTTTTCAGATTTTTCTTGCATCATTTAGTATTTTTCTTAATTTAAATTAGTTTTTAGTAATTATTAAATAGTTAATAATTAATAATAATTAATTAGAAAATCAGAAAAATATAAATTAAATTTTAAAATTAGTTTTTAGTTATTTTTAATTTTTCCAAATTTTATTTTCAATTTTCTAGTGTAATTTAATAATTAATTAGAATTTAGGTTAATTTAAATAATTAAAAAGTAATTAATAATTAGTTAATAATTAGTAATAATTAATTAAAAAGTCTTAAAAATATTTTTTCATTTCTAAAATTAGTTTTATAGTATTTTAGATTTTTCTAAGTTTAATTTTTATTTTTCCAAGTTAATTTCATATTTATTTGTAATTTAGGTTAATTTAGTTAATTAAAATTAAATAGGAAATTAGTATTTAATTAATAGTAATTATAAAATTAGTGTAAAAATTAATTTTAAATTTCCAAAAATTTTCTTTAATCATTAGGTTTGTAAAAATACCATTTTCATACCAGTAGCCTTTTCAGATCACCTCATTCACTTTTTCTCGTACGTTTGTTCACGTTTTCAGCAAACATACGGTTTTTAGGTTTTAGGTAATTTCTTCTCAATCTAAGTTCCAGTAATCAATCACATAGCTTTCCTAAGCTATTTCTGTTAATAATTTCCAAATAATTCTCATAACCAACCTTTTCTGTGAATAATCACCCGATCACAAAGCACGCTCAGTCACAATTCACATCTTGTCGGGATTTAACGACCTGGTGATACCTTATATTACCCGAAGCATTGGTCTAGGCTATTTGACTTTGTTGACCATTCTTTGGTCAATATAAGTTGACGGTTTAGCACCAATCAATTACCCGACAAGGGTCAATGGAGACATAGTCTGAATGGGACGATGGGGATTTGGTCAAGGGTCAATGGAGATACCAAAACTCAATTGGATAACACCAACCCACACCATACCATAGGACCTGTGGACCCCACCTGGAATTGCCCCAAAAGGTTGTCCCTTTTCTGTCTCAGAACCAAAATAAGCAAGTGCTTATTGTGGTGTTTTGGCTTATTCAAGCAGCTTAATTGAGTGAAACTTGCTCAACTCTGTTCAAGTAACTCAAGTGTATCAGTTTTAACCATTGTGGACCCCACACTTGGCCATTTGTGCTTATTCTCACCTTTGGTAAAAGAAAGTCAACTGTCAAGACAATAAGCACTTAAAGTGCTTATTCACTTGGTTTCAGCCAAACTTCTTTCATTAAAATTGCTTAAAATCATCTACTAAGCAGGTTTGAAAAAGAAAATTCCAAAAAAGTCAAACTTACTAGATGTGATAGCTTCTATTTAAGCCAATTGGCTTATTCTTCAGCTTATTAATAAGAAATTTTCATTTTTATATTTTTCCTAGGCTTCTGGTATATAAAAATAATTTTTGTAATTTTTTCAGATTTTTCTTGCATCATTTAGTATTTTTCTTAATTTAAATTAGTTTTTAGTAATTATTAAATAGTTAATAATTAATAATAATTAATTAGAAAATCAGAAAAATATAAATTAAATTTTAAAATTAGTTTTTAGTTATTTTTAATTTTTCCAAATTTTATTTTCAATTTTCTAGTGTAATTTAATAATTAATTAGAATTTAGGTTAATTTAAATAATTAAAAAGTAATTAATAATTAGTTAATAATTAGTAATAATTAATTAAAAAGTCTTAAAAATATATTTTCATTTCTAAAATTAGTTTTATAGTATTTTAGATTTTTCTAAGTTTAATTTTTATTTTTCCAAGTTAATTTCATATTTATTTGTAATTTAGGTTAATTTAGTTAATTAAAATTAAATAGGAAATTAGTATTTAATTAATAGTAATTATAAAATTAGTGTAAAAATTAATTTTAAATTTCCAAAAATTTTCTTTAATCATTAGGTTTGTAAAAATACCATTTTCATACCAGTAGCCTTTTCAGATCACCTCATTCACTTTTTCTCGTACGTTTGTTCACGTTTTCAGCAAACATACGGTTTTTAGGTTTTAGGTAATTTCTTCTCAATCTAAGTTCCAGTAATCAATCACATAGCTTTCCTAAGCTATTTCTGTTAATAATTTCCAAATAATTCTCATAACCAACCTTTTCTGTGAATAATCACCCGATCACAAAGCACGCTCAGTCACAATTCACATCTTGTCGGGATTTAACGACCTGGTGATACCTTATATTACCCGAAGCATTGGTCTAGGCTATTTGACTTTGTTGACCATTCTTTGGTCAATATAAGTTGACGGTTTAGCACCAATCAATTACCCGACAAGGGTCAATGGAGACATAGTCTGAATGGGACGATGGGGATTTGGTCAAGGGTCAATGGAGATACCAAAACTCAATTGGATAACACCAACCCACACCATACCATAGGACCTGTGGACCCCACCTGGAATTGCCCCAAAAGGTTGTCCCTTTTCTGTCTCAGAACCAAAATAAGCAAGTGCTTATTGTGGTGTTTTGGCTTATTCAAGCAGCTTAATTGAGTGAAACTTGCTCAACTCTGTTCAAGTAACTCAAGTGTATCAGTTTTAACCATTGTGGACCCCACACTTGGCCATTTGTGCTTATTCTCACCTTTGGTAAAAGAAAGTCAACTGTCAAGACAATAAGCACTTAAAGTGCTTATTCACTTGGTTTCAGCCAAACTTCTTTCATTAAAATTGCTTAAAATCATCTACTAAGCAGGTTTGAAAAAGAAAATTCCAAAAAAGTCAAACTTACTAGATGTGATAGCTTCTATTTAAGCCAATTGGCTTATTCTTCAGCTTATTAATAAGAAATTTTCATTTTTATATTTTTCCTAGGCTTCTGGTATATAAAAATAATTTTTGTAATTTTTTCAGATTTTTCTTGCATCATTTAGTATTTTTCTTAATTTAAATTAGTTTTTAGTAATTATTAAATAGTTAATAATTAATAATAATTAATTAGAAAATCAGAAAAATATAAATTAAATTTTAAAATTAGTTTTTAGTTATTTTTAATTTTTCCAAATTTTATTTTCAATTTTCTAGTGTAATTTAATAATTAATTAGAATTTAGGTTAATTTAAATAATTAAAAAGTAATTAATAATTAGTTAATAATTAGTAATAATTAATTAAAAAGTCTTAAAAATATATTTTCATTTCTAAAATTAGTTTTATAGTATTTTAGATTTTTCTAAGTTTAATTTTTATTTTTCCAAGTTAATTTCATATTTATTTGTAATTTAGGTTAATTTAGTTAATTAAAATTAAATAGGAAATTAGTATTTAATTAATAGTAATTATAAAATTAGTGTAAAAATTAATTTTAAATTTCCAAAAATATTCTTTAATCATTAGGTTTGTAAAAATACCATTTTCATACCAGTAGCCTTTTCAGATCACCTCATTCACTTTTTCTCGTACGTTTGTTCACGTTTTCAGCAAACATACGGTTTTTAGGTTTTAGGTAATTTCTTCTCAATCTAAGTTCCAGTAATCAATCACATAGCTTTCCTAAGCTATTTCTGTTAATAATTTCCAAATAATTCTCATAACCAACCTTTTCTGTGAATAATCACCCGATCACAAAGCACGCTCAGTCACAATTCACACCTTGTCGGGATTTAATGACCTGGTGATACCTTATATTACCCGAAGCATTGGTCTAGGCTATTTGACTTTGTTGACCATTCTTTGGTCAATATAAGTTGACGGTTTAGCACCAATCAATTACCCGACAAGGGTCAATGGAGACATAGTCTGAATGGAACGATGGGGATTTGGTCAAGGGTCAATGGAGATACCAAAACTCAATTGGATAACACCAACCCACACCATACCATAGGACCTGTGGACCCCACCTGGAATTGCCCCAAAAGGTTGTCCCTTTTCTGTCTCAGAACCAAAATAAGCAAGTGCTTATTGTGGTGTTTTGGCTTATTCAAGCAGCTTAATTGAGTGAAACTTGCTCAACTCTGTTCAAGTAACTCAAGTGTATCAGTTTTAACCATTGTGGACCCCACACTTGGCCATTTGTGCTTATTCTCACCTTTGGTAAAAGAAAGTCAACTGTCAAGACAATAAGCACTTAAAGTGCTTATTCACTTGGTTTCAGCCAAACTTCTTTCATTAAAATTGCTTAAAATCATCTACTAAGCAGGTTTGAAAAAGAAAATTCCAAAAAAGTCAAACTTACTAGATGTGATAGCTTCTATTTAAGCCAATTGGCTTATTCTTCAGCTTATTAATAAGAAATTTTCATTTTTATATTTTTCCTAGGCTTCTGGTATATAAAAATAATTTTTGTAATTTTTTCAGATTTTTCTTGCATCATTTAGTATTTTTCTTAATTTAAATTAGTTTTTAGTAATTATTAAATAGTTAATAATTAATAATAATTAATTAGAAAATCAGAAAAATATAAATTAAATTTTAAAATTAGTTTTTAGTTATTTTTAATTTTTCCAAATTTTATTTTCAATTTTCTAGTGTAATTTAATAATTAATTAGAATTTAGGTTAATTTAAATAATTAAAAAGTAATTAATAATTAGTTAATAATTAGTAATAATTAATTAAAAAGTCTTAAAAATATTTTTTCATTTCTAAAATTAGTTTTATAGTATTTTAGATTTTTCTAAGTTTAATTTTTATTTTTCCAAGTTAATTTCATATTTATTTGTAATTTAGGTTAATTTAGTTAATTAAAATTAAATAGGAAATTAGTATTTAATTAATAGTAATTATAAAATTAGTGTAAAAATTAATTTTAAATTTCCAAAAATTTTCTTTAATCATTAGGTTTGTAAAAATACCATTTTCATACCAGTAGCCTTTTCAGATCACCTCATTCACTTTTTCTCGTACGTTTGTTCACGTTTTCAGCAAACATACGGTTTTTAGGTTTTAGGTAATTTCTTCTCAATCTAAGTTCCAGTAATCAATCACATAGCTTTCCTAAGCTATTTCTGTTAATAATTTCCAAATAATTCTCATAACCAACCTTTTCTGTGAATAATCACCCGATCACAAAGCACGCTCAGTCACAATTCACATCTTGTCGGGATTTAACGACCTGGTGATACCTTATATTACCCGAAGCATTGGTCTAGGCTATTTGACTTTGTTGACCATTCTTTGGTCAATATAAGTTGACGGTTTAGCACCAATCAATTACCCGACAAAGGTCAATGGAGACATAGTCTGAATGGGACGATGGGGATTTGGTCAAGGGTCAATGGAGATACCAAAACTTAATTGGATAACACCAACCCACACCATACCATAGGACCTGTGGACCCCACCTGGAATTGCCCCAAAAGGTTGTCCCTTTTCTGTCTCAGAACCAAAATAAGCAAGTGCTTATTGTGGTGTTTTGGCTTATTCAAGCAGCTTAATTGAGTGAAACTTGCTCAACTCTGTTCAAGTAACTCAAGTGTATCAGTTTTAACCATTGTGGACCCCACACTTGGCCATTTGTGCTTATTCTCACCTTTGGTAAAAGAAAGTCAACTGTCAAGACAATAAGCACTTAAAGTGCTTATTCACTTGGTTTCAGCCAAACTTCTTTCATTAAAATTGCTTAAAATCATCTACTAAGCAGGTTTGAAAAAGAAAATTCCAAAAAAGTCAAACTTACTAGATGTGATAGCTTCTATTTAAGCCAATTGGCTTAATATTCAGCTTATTAATAAGAAATTTTCATTTTTATATTTTTCCTAGGCTTCTGGTATATAAAAATAATTTTTGTAATTTTTTCAGATTTTTCTTGCATCATTTAGTATTTTTCTTAATTTAAATTAGTTTTTAGTAATTATTAAATAGTTAATAATTAATAATAATTAATTAGAAAATCAGAAAAATATAAATTAAATTTTAAAATTAGTTTTTAGTTATTTTTAATTTTTCCAAATTTTATTTTCAATTTTCTAGTGTAATTTAATAATTAATTAGAATTTAGGTTAATTTAAATAATTAAAAAGTAATTAATAATTAGTTAATAATTAGTAATAATTAATTAAAAAGTCTTAAAAATATTTTTTCATTTCTAAAATTAGTTTTATAGTATTTTAGATTTTTCTAAGTTTAATTTTTATTTTTCCAAGTTAATTTCATATTTATTTGTAATTTAGGTTAATTTAGTTAATTAAAATTAAATAGGAAATTAGTATTTAATTAATAGTAATTATAAAATTAGTGTAAAAATTAATTTTAAATTTCCAAAAATTTTCTTTAATCATTAGGTTTGTAAAAATACCATTTTCATACCAGTAGCCTTTTCAGATCACCTCATTCACTTTTTCTCGTACGTTTGTTCACGTTTTCAGCAAACATACGGTTTTTAGGTTTTAGGTAATTTCTTCTCAATCTAAGTTCCAGTAATCAATCACATAGCTTTCCTAAGCTATTTCTGTTAATAATTTCCAAATAATTCTCATAACCAACCTTTTCTGTGAATAATCACCCGATCACAAAGCACGCTCAGTCACAATTCACACCTTGTCGGGATTTAATGACCTGGTGATACCTTATATTACCCGAAGCATTGGTCTAGGCTATTTGACTTTGTTGACCATTCTTTGGTCAATATAAGTTGACGGTTTAGCACCAATCAATTACCCGACAAGGGTCAATGGAGACATAGTCTGAATGGGACGATGGGGATTTGGTCAAGGGTCAATGGAGATACCAAAACTCAATTGGATAACACCAACCCACACCATACCATAGGACCTGTGGACCCCACCTGGAATTGCCCCAAAAGGTTGTCCCTTTTCTGTCTCAGAACCAAAATAAGCAAGTGCTTATTGTGGTGTTTTGGCTTATTCAAGCAGCTTAATTGAGTGAAACTTGCTCAACTCTGTTCAAGTAACTCAAGTGTATCAGTTTTAACCATTATGGACCCCACACTTGGCCATTTGTGCTTATTCTCACCTTTGGTAAAAGAAAGTCAACTGTCAAGACAATAAGCACTTAAAGTGCTTATTCACTTGGTTTCAGCCAAACTTCTTTCATTAAAATTGCTTAAAATCATCTACTAAGCAGGTTTGAAAAAGAAAATTCCAAAAAAGTCAAACTTACTAGATGTGATAGCTTCTATTTAAGCCAATTGGCTTAATATTCAGCTTATTAATAAGAAATTTTCATTTTTATATTTTTCCTAGGCTTCTGGTATATAAAAATAATTTTTGTAATTTTTTCAGATTTTTCTTGCATCATTTAGTATTTTTCTTAATTTAAATTAGTTTTTAGTAATTATTAAATAGTTAATAATTAATAATAATTAATTAGAAAATCAGAAAAATATAAATTAAATTTTAAAATTAGTTTTTAGTTATTTTTAATTTTTCCAAATTTTATTTTCAATTTTCTAGTGTAATTTAATAATTAATTAGAATTTAGGTTAATTTAAATAATTAAAAAGTAATTAATAATTAGTTAATAATTAGTAATAATTAATTAAAAAGTCTTAAAAATATTTTTTCATTTCTAAAATTAGTTTTATAGTATTTTAGATTTTTCTAAGTTTAATTTTTATTTTTCCAAGTTAATTTCATATTTATTTGTAATTTAGGTTAATTTAGTTAATTAAAATTAAATAGGAAATTAGTATTTAATTAATAGTAATTATAAAATTAGTGTAAAAATTAATTTTAAATTTCCAAAAATTTTCTTTAATCATTAGGTTTGTAAAAATACCATTTTCATACCAGTAGCCTTTTCAGATCACCTCATTCACTTTTTCTCGTACGTTTGTTCACGTTTTCAGCAAACATACGGTTTTTAGGTTTTAGGTAATTTCTTCTCAATCTAAGTTCCAGTAATCAATCACATAGCTTTCCTAAGCTATTTCTGTTAATAATTTCCAAATAATTCTCATAACCAACCTTTTCTGTGAATAATCACCCGATCACAAAGCACGCTCAGTCACAATTCACATCTTGTCGGGATTTAACGACCTGGTGATACCTTATATTACCCGAAGCATTGGTCTAGGCTATTTGACTTTGTTGACCATTCTTTGGTCAATATAAGTTGACGGTTTAGCACCAATCAATTACCCGACAAAGGTCAATGGAGACATAGTCTGAATGGGACGATGGGGATTTGGTCAAGGGTCAATGGAGATACCAAAACTTAATTGGATAACACCAACCCACACCATACCATAGGACCTGTGGACCCCACCTGGAATTGCCCCAAAAGGTTGTCCCTTTTCTGTCTCAGAACCAAAATAAGCAAGTGCTTATTGTGGTGTTTTGGCTTATTCAAGCAGCTTAATTGAGTGAAACTTGCTCAACTCTGTTCAAGTAACTCAAGTGTATCAGTTTTAACCATTGTGGACCCCACACTTGGCCATTTGTGCTTATTCTCACCTTTGGTAAAAGAAAGTCAACTGTCAAGACAATAAGCACTTAAAGTGCTTATTCACTTGGTTTCAGCCAAACTTCTTTCATTAAAATTGCTTAAAATCATCTACTAAGCAGGTTTGAAAAAGAAAATTCCAAAAAAGTCAAACTTACTAGATGTGATAGCTTCTATTTAAGCCAATTGGCTTAATATTCAGCTTATTAATAAGAAATTTTCATTTTTATATTTTTCCTAGGCTTCTGGTATATAAAAATAATTTTTGTAATTTTTTCAGATTTTTCTTGCATCATTTAGTATTTTTCTTAATTTAAATTAGTTTTTAGTAATTATTAAATAGTTAATAATTAATAATAATTAATTAGAAAATCAGAAAAATATAAATTAAATTTTAAAATTAGTTTTTAGTTATTTTTAATTTTTCCAAATTTTATTTTCAATTTTCTAGTGTAATTTAATAATTAATTAGAATTTAGGTTAATTTAAATAATTAAAAAGTAATTAATAATTAGTTAATAATTAGTAATAATTAATTAAAAAGTCTTAAAAATATTTTTTCATTTCTAAAATTAGTTTTATAGTATTTTAGATTTTTCTAAGTTTAATTTTTATTTTTCCAAGTTAATTTCATATTTATTTGTAATTTAGGTTAATTTAGTTAATTAAAATTAAATAGGAAATTAGTATTTAATTAATAGTAATTATAAAATTAGTGTAAAAATTAATTTTAAATTTCCAAAAATTTTCTTTAATCATTAGGTTTGTAAAAATACCATTTTCATACCAGTAGCCTTTTCAGATCACCTCATTCACTTTTTCTCGTACGTTTGTTCACGTTTTCAGCAAACATACGGTTTTTAGGTTTTAGGTAATTTCTTCTCAATCTAAGTTCCAGTAATCAATCACATAGCTTTCCTAAGCTATTTCTGTTAATAATTTCCAAATAATTCTCATAACCAACCTTTTCTGTGAATAATCACCCGATCACAAAGCACGCTCAGTCACAATTCACACCTTGTCGGGATTTAATGACCTGGTGATACCTTATATTACCCGAAGCATTGGTCTAGGCTATTTGACTTTGTTGACCATTCTTTGGTCAATATAAGTTGACGGTTTAGCACCAATCAATTACCCGACAAGGGTCAATGGAGACATAGTCTGAATGGGACGATGGGGATTTGGTCAAGGGTCAATGGAGATACCAAAACTCAATTGGATAACACCAACCCACACCATACCATAGGACCTGTGGACCCCACCTGGAATTGCCCCAAAAGGTTGTCCCTTTTCTGTCTCAGAACCAAAATAAGCAAGTGCTTATTGTGGTGTTTTGGCTTATTCAAGCAGCTTAATTGAGTGAAACTTGCTCAACTCTGTTCAAGTAACTCAAGTGTATCAGTTTTAACCATTGTGGACCCCACACTTGGCCATTTGTGCTTATTCTCACCTTTGGTAAAAGAAAGTCAACTGTCAAGACAATAAGCACTTAAAGTGCTTATTCACTTGGTTTCAGCCAAACTTCTTTCATTAAAATTGCTTAAAATCATCTACTAAGCAGGTTTGAAAAAGAAAATTCCAAAAAAGTCAAACTTACTAGATGTGATAGCTTCTATTTAAGCCAATTGGCTTAATATTCAGCTTATTAATAAGAAATTTTCATTTTTATATTTTTCCTAGGCTTCTGGTATATAAAAATAATTTTTGTAATTTTTTCAGATTTTTCTTGCATCATTTAGTATTTTTCTTAATTTAAATTAGTTTTTAGTAATTATTAAATAGTTAATAATTAATAATAATTAATTAGAAAATCAGAAAAATATAAATTAAATTTTAAAATTAGTTTTTAGTTATTTTTAATTTTTCCAAATTTTATTTTCAATTTTCTAGTGTAATTTAATAATTAATTAGAATTTAGGTTAATTTAAATAATTAAAAAGTAATTAATAATTAGTTAATAATTAGTAATAATTAATTAAAAAGTCTTAAAAATATATTTTCATTTCTAAAATTAGTTTTATAGTATTTTAGATTTTTCTAAGTTTAATTTTTATTTTTCCAAGTTAATTTCATATTTATTTGTAATTTAGGTTAATTTAGTTAATTAAAATTAAATAGGAAATTAGTATTTAATTAATAGTAATTATAAAATTAGTGTAAAAATTAATTTTAAATTTCCAAAAATATTCTTTAATCATTAGGTTTGTAAAAATACCATTTTCATACCAGTAGCCTTTTCAGATCACCTCATTCACTTTTTCTCGTATGTTTGTTCACGTTTTCAGCAAACATACGGTTTTTAGGTTTTAGGTAATTTCTTCTCAATCTAAGTTCCAGTAATCAATCACATAGCTTTCCTAAGCTATTTCTGTTAATAATTTCCAAATAATTCTCATAACCAACCTTTTCTGTGAATAATCACCCGATCACAAAGCACGCTCAGTCACAATTCACACCTTGTCGGGATTTAATGACCTGGTGATACCTTATATTACCCGAAGCATTGGTCTAGGCTATTTGACTTTGTTGACCATTCTTTGGTCAATATAAGTTGACGGTTTAGCACCAATCAATTACCCGACAAGGGTCAATGGAGACATAGTCTGAATGGGACGATGGGGATTTGGTCAAGGGTCAATGGAGATACCAAAACTCAATTGGATAACACCAACCCACACCATACCATAGGACCTGTGGACCCCACCTGGAATTGCCCCAAAAGGTTGTCCCTTTTCTGTCTCAGAACCAAAATAAGCAAGTGCTTATTGTGGTGTTTTGGCTTATTCAAGCAGCTTAATTGAGTGAAACTTGCTCAACTCTGTTCAAGTAACTCAAGTGTATCAGTTTTAACCATTGTGGACCCCACACTTGGCCATTTGTGCTTATTCTCACCTTTGGTAAAAGAAAGTCAACTGTCAAGACAATAAGCACTTAAAGTGCTTATTCACTTGGTTTCAGCCAAACTTCTTTCATTAAAATTGCTTAAAATCATCTACTAAGCAGGTTTGAAAAAGAAAATTCCAAAAAAGTCAAACTTACTAGATGTGATAGCTTCTATTTAAGCCAATTGGCTTATTCTTCAGCTTATTAATAAGAAATTTTCATTTTTATATTTTTCCTAGGCTTCTGGTATATAAAAATAATTTTTGTAATTTTTTCAGATTTTTCTTGCATCATTTAGTATTTTTCTTAATTTAAATTAGTTTTTAGTAATTATTAAATAGTTAATAATTAATAATAATTAATTAGAAAATCAGAAAAATATAAATTAAATTTTAAAATTAGTTTTTAGTTATTTTTAATTTTTCCAAATTTTATTTTCAATTTTCTAGTGTAATTTAATAATTAATTAGAATTTAGGTTAATTTAAATAATTAAAAAGTAATTAATAATTAGTTAATAATTAGTAATAATTAATTAAAAAGTCTTAAAAATATATTTTCATTTCTAAAATTAGTTTTATAGTATTTTAGATTTTTCTAAGTTTAATTTTTATTTTTCCAAGTTAATTTCATATTTATTTGTAATTTAGGTTAATTTAGTTAATTAAAATTAAATAGGAAATTAGTATTTAATTAATAGTAATTATAAAATTAGTGTAAAAATTAATTTTAAATTTCCAAAAATATTCTTTAATCATTAGGTTTGTAAAAATACCATTTTCATACCAGTAGCCTTTTCAGATCACCTCATTCACTTTTTCTCGTACGTTTGTTCACGTTTTCAGCAAACATACGGTTTTTAGGTTTTAGGTAATTTCTTCTCAATCTAAGTTCCAGTAATCAATCACATAGCTTTCCTAAGCTATTTCTGTTAATAATTTCCAAATAATTCTCATAACCAACCTTTTCTGTGAATAATCACCCGATCACAAAGCACGCTCAGTCACAATTCACACCTTGTCGGGATTTAATGACCTGGTGATACCTTATATTACCCGAAGCATTGGTCTAGGCTATTTGACTTTGTTGACCATTCTTTGGTCAATATAAGTTGACGGTTTAGCACCAATCAATTACCCGACAAGGGTCAATGGAGACATAGTCTGAATGGGACGATGGGGATTTGGTCAAGGGTCAATGGAGATACCAAAACTCAATTGGATAACACCAACCCACACCATACCATAGGACCTGTGGACCCCACCTGGAATTGCCCCAAAAGGTTGTCCCTTTTCTGTCTCAGAACCAAAATAAGCAAGTGCTTATTGTGGTGTTTTGGCTTATTCAAGCAGCTTAATTGAGTGAAACTTGCTCAACTCTGTTCAAGTAACTCAAGTGTATCAGTTTTAACCATTGTGGACCCCACACTTGGCCATTTGTGCTTATTCTCACCTTTGGTAAAAGAAAGTCAACTGTCAAGACAATAAGCACTTAAAGTGCTTATTCACTTGGTTTCAGCCAAACTTCTTTCATTAAAATTGCTTAAAATCATCTACTAAGCAGGTTTGAAAAAGAAAATTCCAAAAAAGTCAAACTTACTAGATGTGATAGCTTCTATTTAAGCCAATTGGCTTATTCTTCAGCTTATTAATAAGAAATTTTCATTTTTATATTTTTCCTAGGCTTCTGGTATATAAAAATAATTTTTGTAATTTTTTCAGATTTTTCTTGCATCATTTAGTATTTTTCTTAATTTAAATTAGTTTTTAGTAATTATTAAATAGTTAATAATTAATAATAATTAATTAGAAAATCAGAAAAATATAAATTAAATTTTAAAATTAGTTTTTAGTTATTTTTAATTTTTCCAAATTTTATTTTCAATTTTCTAGTGTAATTTAATAATTAATTAGAATTTAGGTTAATTTAAATAATTAAAAAGTAATTAATAATTAGTTAATAATTAGTAATAATTAATTAAAAAGTCTTAAAAATATTTTTTCATTTCTAAAATTAGTTTTATAGTATTTTAGATTTTTCTAAGTTTAATTTTTATTTTTCCAAGTTAATTTCATATTTATTTGTAATTTAGGTTAATTTAGTTAATTAAAATTAAATAGGAAATTAGTATTTAATTAATAGTAATTATAAAATTAGTGTAAAAATTAATTTTAAATTTCCAAAAATTTTCTTTAATCATTAGGTTTGTAAAAATACCATTTTCATACCAGTAGCCTTTTCAGATCACCTCATTCACTTTTTCTCGTACGTTTGTTCACGTTTTCAGCAAACATACGGTTTTTAGGTTTTAGGTAATTTCTTCTCAATCTAAGTTCCAGTAATCAATCACATAGCTTTCCTAAGCTATTTCTGTTAATAATTTCCAAATAATTCTCATAACCAACCTTTTCTGTGAATAATCACCCGATCACAAAGCACGCTCAGTCACAATTCACATCTTGTCGGGATTTAACGACCTGGTGATACCTTATATTACCCGAAGCATTGGTCTAGGCTATTTGACTTTGTTGACCATTCTTTGGTCAATATAAGTTGACGGTTTAGCACCAATCAATTACCCGACAAGGGTCAATGGAGACATAGTCTGAATGGGACGATGGGGATTTGGTCAAGGGTCAATGGAGATACCAAAACTCAATTGGATAACACCAACCCACACCATACCATAGGACCTGTGGACCCCACCTGGAATTGCCCCAAAAGGTTGTCCCTTTTCTGTCTCAGAACCAAAATAAGCAAGTGCTTATTGTGGTGTTTTGGCTTATTCAAGCAGCTTAATTGAGTGAAACTTGCTCAACTCTGTTCAAGTAACTCAAGTGTATCAGTTTTAACCATTGTGGACCCCACACTTGGCCATTTGTGCTTATTCTCACCTTTGGTAAAAGAAAGTCAACTGTCAAGACAATAAGCACTTAAAGTGCTTATTCACTTGGTTTCAGCCAAACTTCTTTCATTAAAATTGCTTAAAATCATCTACTAAGCAGGTTTGAAAAAGAAAATTCCAAAAAAGTCAAACTTACTAGATGTGATAGCTTCTATTTAAGCCAATTGGCTTATTCTTCAGCTTATTAATAAGAAATTTTCATTTTTATATTTTTCCTAGGCTTCTGGTATATAAAAATAATTTTTGTAATTTTTTCAGATTTTTCTTGCATCATTTAGTATTTTTCTTAATTTAAATTAGTTTTTAGTAATTATTAAATAGTTAATAATTAATAATAATTAATTAGAAAATCAGAAAAATATAAATTAAATTTTAAAATTAGTTTTTAGTTATTTTTAATTTTTCCAAATTTTATTTTCAATTTTCTAGTGTAATTTAATAATTAATTAGAATTTAGGTTAATTTAAATAATTAAAAAGTAATTAATAATTAGTTAATAATTAGTAATAATTAATTAAAAAGTCTTAAAAATATATTTTCATTTCTAAAATTAGTTTTATAGTATTTTAGATTTTTCTAAGTTTAATTTTTATTTTTCCAAGTTAATTTCATATTTATTTGTAATTTAGGTTAATTTAGTTAATTAAAATTAAATAGGAAATTAGTATTTAATTAATAGTAATTATAAAATTAGTGTAAAAATTAATTTTAAATTTCCAAAAATATTCTTTAATCATTAGGTTTGTAAAAATACCATTTTCATACCAGTAGCCTTTTCAGATCACCTCATTCACTTTTTCTCGTACGTTTGTTCACGTTTTCAGCAAACATACGGTTTTTAGGTTTTAGGTAATTTCTTCTCAATCTAAGTTCCAGTAATCAATCACATAGCTTTCCTAAGCTATTTCTGTTAATAATTTCCAAATAATTCTCATAACCAACCTTTTCTGTGAATAATCACCCGATCACAAAGCACGCTCAGTCACAATTCACACCTTGTCGGGATTTAATGACCTGGTGATACCTTATATTACCCGAAGCATTGGTCTAGGCTATTTGACTTTGTTGACCATTCTTTGGTCAATATAAGTTGACGGTTTAGCACCAATCAATTACCCGACAAGGGTCAATGGAGACATAGTCTGAATGGGACGATGGGGATTTGGTCAAGGGTCAATGGAGATACCAAAACTCAATTGGATAACACCAACCCACACCATACCATAGGACCTGTGGACCCCACCTGGAATTGCCCCAAAAGGTTGTCCCTTTTCTGTCTCAGAACCAAAATAAGCAAGTGCTTATTGTGGTGTTTTGGCTTATTCAAGCAGCTTAATTGAGTGAAACTTGCTCAACTCTGTTCAAGTAACTCAAGTGTATCAGTTTTAACCATTGTGGACCCCACACTTGGCCATTTGTGCTTATTCTCACCTTTGGTAAAAGAAAGTCAACTGTCAAGACAATAAGCACTTAAAGTGCTTATTCACTTGGTTTCAGCCAAACTTCTTTCATTAAAATTGCTTAAAATCATCTACTAAGCAGGTTTGAAAAAGAAAATTCCAAAAAAGTCAAACTTACTAGATGTGATAGCTTCTATTTAAGCCAATTGGCTTATTCTTCAGCTTATTAATAAGAAATTTTCATTTTTATATTTTTCCTAGGCTTCTGGTATATAAAAATAATTTTTGTAATTTTTTCAGATTTTTCTTGCATCATTTAGTATTTTTCTTAATTTAAATTAGTTTTTAGTAATTATTAAATAGTTAATAATTAATAATAATTAATTAGAAAATCAGAAAAATATAAATTAAATTTTAAAATTAGTTTTTAGTTATTTTTAATTTTTCCAAATTTTATTTTCAATTTTCTAGTGTAATTTAATAATTAATTAGAATTTAGGTTAATTTAAATAATTAAAAAGTAATTAATAATTAGTTAATAATTAGTAATAATTAATTAAAAAGTCTTAAAAATATATTTTCATTTCTAAAATTAGTTTTATAGTATTTTATATTTTTCTAAGTTTAATTTTTATTTTTCCAAGTTAATTTCATATTTATTTGTAATTTAGGTTAATTTAGTTAATTAAAATTAAATAGGAAATTAGTATTTAATTAATAGTAATTATAAAATTAGTGTAAAAATTAATTTTAAATTTCCAAAAATTTTCTTTAATCATTAGGTTTGTAAAAATACCATTTTCATACCAGTAGCCTTTTCAGATCACCTCATTCACTTTTTCTCGTACGTTTGTTCACGTTTTCAGCAAACGTACGGTTTTTAGGTTTTAGATAATTTCTTCTCAATCTAAGTTCCAGTAATCAATCACATAGCTTTCCTAAGCTATTTTTGTTAATAATTTCCAAATAATTCTCATAACCAACCTTTTCTGTGAATAATCACCCGATCACAAAGCACGCTCAGTCACAATTCACACCTTGTCGGGATTTAACGACCTGGTGATACCTTATATTACCCGGAGTATTGGTCTAGGCTATTTGACTTTGTTGACCATTCTTTGGTCAATATAAGTTGACGGTTTAGCACCAATCGGGTAAGAACATCTCTAGGAAAATGGTAGATTATAAAGAGATACCTAGAGAACAGATGAAAAGTTTTTATAATAAGCCTAGGGGTAATCAGAGAAAATTTAATAACCTAGTTTCAAATAATTTAGGTAATGTGTTTCAATTAAAGAAGAAGGCTTGTTATAAGTGTGGTAGCTTTTTGCATTTGATTAATAACTGTAAAGACCACCAAAAGCCTATTTGAAATCAATACTCTAGAGTGAATCATAAATATGTTTCAAAAAATACTCACCCTCATCGAAATAGAAATATGGTTCCAAGGGCTGTGTTGTTAAGATCTGGTGCAACTAGATCTATTTTTACTGCTAAAGCTACTGGGGCTTTTAAAACTACAACTGGTTCTACTGCTGGCTCTGCTGCTAGTACAAAACTTTCTACTTCTGGGCCAAAAGTTATAACAAATACAGTTGTTGGAAATCACTTTTATGCTGTTAAGGCCTCAGCTTGCTGGAATGGAAACCTAAATCAACTGTTTCAAGTCATGTTTCCTAAAACAGCAGTGCATCAATAGACTTAAAGAAATTTGACTATGTTGATGCACAAGGCAGATCCAAGTCAGTAATGGCTTGGGTCCCCAAGAGAAATTAATTTCTCTATTTTCATGTGCAGGGCAATCTTTAGGATGAGCTAAAAGATATTGTTATTGTTGATAGTGGATGCTCTGGACATATGACAGGTGATGAGTCTCAACTTGAAGACTTTGAGGCTTTTGATGGTGGTTATGTTGCTTTTGGGAATGATCCAAAAGGTGGAAAGATTATTGGCAGAGGTTCACTAAAAACATGAAATTTGGACTTTGAAAAGGTGTTCCTTGTGAAAGGACTTAAGTTTAATCTCTTTAGTGTTTCACAAATGTGTGACAAAAAGAACTTTGTTCTTTTTACAGATACTGAATGTATGATCCTTTCTCCTGATTTTCAGTTGCTAGATGATAAATTTGTGCTATTGAAAGTACCTAGAGCTTTGACTTGTCTAATTGCATAGGCCACTCTTGATGAGTCCAAATTATGGCATAGAAGACTTGGACATCTGAATTTCAAGACTATGAACAATTTAGTGAAAGGAAATCTTGTGAGAGGGATGCCTACATAGATGTTTGAAAATTGTGAAACTTGTGTTGCATGTCAAAAGGGTAAACAGCACAGAGTTTCATTCAAGTCCAAGACAGTGAACACAATTACCAAGCCCTTACATTTACTTCACATGGATTTATTTGGGCCTGTTTTTGTGAATAGTTTGAATAAGAAGTCTTATTGCCTAATTGTCACAGATGATTTTAGTAGGTTTACTTGGGTGTTCTTTCTAGCTTTTAAAGATGAAACTCCAGAGATTCTTAAGGCATTCATAACTAGAGTTGAAAACCTGATTAACCAAAAGGTGAAGATAATCAGATGTGACAATGGAACTGAGTTCAAGAATAGTGTGATGAATCAATTCTGTGTAGGCAAGGGTATTCTAAGACAGTATAGTGTTGCAAGAACTCCACAACAAAATGGTGTTGCAGAAAGAAGAAACAGGACATTGATCGAGGCTACAAGAACAATGTTATCTGATTCTAAATTACATATACATTTTTGGGCTGAAGCTGTAAACACTGCATGTTTTGTGCAAAACAGAAGCAAGGTAGTTAAGCCTCACAACAAGACTCCATATGAGTTATTTCATGGAAGGAAACCAATGATTGATTTCTTTAAACCATTTGGATGTCCTGTTACTATCTTGAACACCGAGGATCAGTTAGGCAAGTTTGAAGAGAAAGCAGATGAAGGATATTTTGTTGGTTACTCTATAAACAGTAAAGCTTTCAGGGTTTACAATAAGAGAACCAAACATGTAGAGGAGAATTTGCACATCAAGTTTAGTGAGATTTCATCTAATGCTGAAGGGAAAGGACCAAAACGGCTATTCAATATTGATATTCTAACCAAGACTATGAATTATGAGCCAGTCATTGCAAGTGTAGACACTAACAAACCTCAAGAAGATTTTTTTTGGTTGAGAAATTGAAGATTGGTCCAGCTTTACTACCCTTTCAGAAGGTTCAGAGTTCACAAGAAGATGATGTTACTCATGAGAAACCCAAAGAAGCAGAGGAAGGCATTGAGATACCTGTTGATGTTGAAAAGGTAACCAATGAAGCACCTAAAGTTGTTGAAGATGACTCTATAGCAAGGCCAAAGCAGTCTACTGCTACAACAGAAGACTCTACTGCTGAACCAGAAGACTCTACTGCTAGGCCAAAAGACACAACTACTGCTTCAATTAATTCTGCTGCTAAGCCATTGGATCCTACTTCTTCACCAAAGTTTCCATCAATGGACATTCAGGGTAGATCTTTTGCTGATCCAAACTATCCTGATGATCCAAATATGCCTCCTCTAGAGAATATTTACTATGACACAAATGATAAAGCTCTTGATGGTAAAATGTTTGGAGCAGAGGCTGATTTAAATAACATGGAACTCAATATTCCTGTCAGTCCTACACCTAATAAAAGAGTTCATAAAAATCATCCCAAAGATCAAATTCTCAGTGATCCAACATCATCTGTTCAAACAAGAAGCATGACTAAAGAGCAGAAAGATATAATACATCAAAGTTTCTTTGTAAGATCTCTTCATCAAAGAAACAGTCACAAAGATCTTCAAAATTGCTTGTTTTCCTGTTTTCTATCTCAAATAGAACCCAAAAATACTTATAAAGCCTTACAAGAGCCAAGCTGGGTGGAAGCAATGCAAGATGAGCTTCTGCAATTTAAACTACAAGAAGTACGGACCTTGGTTGATTTGCCAAATGGGCAAAGGGTGATTGGAACTAAATGGATTTTTAGATACAAAAGAGATGAAAGAGGCATAGTCATAAAAAACAAGGCAAGATTAGTTGCACAAGGATACACACAACAAGAAGGCATTGACTATGATGAAGTATTTGCACATATGGCAAGGATTGAGGCCATTAGATTATTTCTGGCTTATGCTTCATATAAAGACTTTGTGGTGTATCATATGGATGTCAAAAGTGCTTTTCTATATGGGAAAATCACAGAAGAAGTTTATGTGTCTCAACCACCTGGTTTTGAAGACCCTGATCATCCTGAAAAAGTTTACAAGGTGAATAGAGCAATGTATGGTTTACATCAAGCTCTTAGAGCTTGGTATGATACTTTGTCAACATATTTGCTAGAATCTGGGTTTAGTAGAGGGAAGATTGACAAGACTTTGTTTCTCAAAAGAAACAAGGATGATATTCTGCTAGTACAAATTTATGTTGATGACATCATCTTTGGTTTTACAAACAAAGCTATGTGTGTTGAGTTTGAGAAGCTTATGAAGGATAAGTTTGCTATGAGTTCAATGGGGGAACTCACCTTCTTCTTGGGTCTGCAAGTTATACAAAAGGAAGATGGCATATTTATCAGCCAGGATAAGTATGTTAATGATATTTTAAAGAAGTTTGGATTTGAAGATGCTAAGCCTGCAAAGACAACCATTGTAACCTCTCGTAAATTTCCCTTACGATTAGTAAATGCACACGAAGAAATAAAACGATATTATGATAACTTAACACCATTTTACGAGTAACAAAATTTTTTATTTTATTTTATGGCTTGATATTGGAACCACTACGATAACTGTGATTTACCGTTTACCCAGGAACGATGTTTACACACAACCTAGATAACCTATAATTATTGCGAACTATAAATATATATAAAACGTTTATATTTATAACAATACGTTTTGTCTAAATACCGTATACTATTTATATATTCCCCGTACCTACGAAACTTCCCGAGAACGCTCACTAATAATTTTGAACCTCGACACGATAATTGAAACACTCCAGGTGGGCCCCCAACACCCAATGGGCCACGAATCCAAGATACAAACCAAACGGACTAATTTTTCTTTCTTTTCTTTCTTTGGGCCGAAGCAAACCACAAGCCCACAGGCCAAGCCCAAACGCACCCTTGTTTTATTTTCTTTTCTTTCTTTGTTTTTCTGTCGCGACCAAGCTCCAAAACACCCCTACTTTCTTGCAATTTCTATACATGACATATATATGTTTTTGCTTGGCTTGTCTCACCTAGTGCCCAAGATACAAAAACGATAATTGTTACACCCTCACTCACTTATTTACTACCCTAGAAATGACCAAAGCAACGAACCAAACTCACCCTTGAAGGATAAGTCCAAACGTGTTACAACATTCCTTACATGCCACCCCTACTCCCCAATGATAAGTAATCGATCACTATACTTCTTGTGACTGTCAGGAATGTACATGGAACAATCTTACAAGATCTAAGCTATGTAAACATGCGATTAGGTGTGGAGTGTGGCGTTACTATTCGCCTAACATGCAACCTCCAACTCTTGTGAATTTATCTTGTTCTTACACACCATAAAACTCCCTATATAAGCCTCCCATGCAATCACAAATCGATGCATACACTTATACGTACCACTCACATAAAAATTAATGAGAAGAAGAAGTTATTGAGGGACGAACGGATTGCCAAGAGAACCACGACTCAAGTGAACCTAGGAGACCAAGTTTGTAGCCTCTTGAACCCTTGGTGGAACGTGAAGTGAACCACGAAGCTCTCATACCCTCACACGATCTCTACACATCGTTTTACACCACCTTTTAGAGGTGAGGTGAGACCATGAACCTTTCTTTCTATTTTTATATATACGTACATTGTTTTGCACAAACACTTTCTATTTATAACTCGTAAAGTATAAACACAACACATATATTTTATGTATCGTACTATTATTTGGATAGGCCATTAACGAGAACCTCTAATAACTTTGAACTTATATTAACGTATACACAATAATAATCACACGTTTCTAAGTTGTGTTGGACCTATACGATACATACTAAAACACTTAGTTTATTTTTCAAGTTTTATAAGTTTTACGTATTGAGTTTTGGCTTATACTTTGGCCTCGTCATTTTGAATATCGACACATGACCACCTATTATTTTTGTACAAACTAATTATCTACCTGGTATACTAACGTGAATGATAAATAATTCGATCTAACAACTTAATTAGATAGCTTAAACGAGCCTAAAGTAAAACGGGATTTCATAAGTTTTTCAGAAAATAAAAACCTTACATGGGCCATTAAGCCAAAAAAGTAGTTTATAGCTTATTCTAATAAGCTGATCGTAAAAGCTCTTTTGAAATGTTATTAGAACTTAAAATGATGGATTTTGATAAACCCAATGTTCCCCCAAACCCCTTGGATCAAAAAACGTTAACGGGACCTTATTTGGACTCGTTAAGCCCATTTTATGAAAAATAAGGAAAATAAGCTAATAAGCTATTGGAATAAGCTGTTCTACACTTTCTGAGCTTATTGGAATAATAAAAATGTTAAATTTCAAGTTTGGAAAATTTTGGACTAATTTTGCAAAATTTCGTTAAGTAGGGACTAAAAGTGTCAAACGTGTAAACTTTGGGTAAAAAGTGTCAAATTTATTTTCTAAGGGTATAAACTGTTAATATTAAAACTAGGGATTGAAAAATGTAAATATTGATATAATTGGACCTAAAATGTAATAACATATAACTTTGGACTAACGACGTAAATATTTTCCGTTAAGGGTAAAATGTGTAAAATTGAGAAACTTAAAGGATCAAATAGTAATATTGATGTTTAAATAATAAATTTTATATATAATTATATATATATATATATATATATATATATATATATATATATATATATATATATATATATATATATATATTGAAATAATAGAAATGATAAACGTAACTTATATATATATATATATATATATATATATATATATATATATATATATATATATATATATATATATATATATATATATATATATATATATATATATATATATACATATAAAATTTATATAACGATAATTAAATTTTAGACGATAAAACAGTACGAAACCATTATCTATTTTATCTACGACGTAACACATCACCTATGCACATTATGGATTATTCGTAACTAATAATAAATGTTCGCAATAAAACGAGACTTAGAAACTGAAACTTGCCATATCTTTTAGGTCGTGTGTGAAGCCGTTGCCTTGCATCGTTGAGATTACGATTATTCTACTGTACTACTAAGGTGAGTTCATAGCCCACATTTAACTTGTTTTTGTGGGGGGGGGGGGGGGGGGGGGGATACATGCTCAAAAACCGAACACAAGTCTTTTCCTGATATTATTATTGCTTAAGTAGCTATTGCCAAAAGTCCCTCGATCATGAACCTTAATCACTTGAAGGGTGAACGTAAATAATTGTGAATAGATCTATTAGGGATTAACAATCCCCATTTGGTTGCTAGAGGAAAGTCACCAAATGCACTTTATTTAAATATCATAGGTTATTGGCAAATACCTATCTTGGGGGCAATTTATTTCACATCATTATTACGGATAATTTTGATGTATGTTGAATCGTTGAGTGTCATGAGCTTAAGGCAATAATGAATGTGATTTCTAACTTGTTTATTCGTATCTATATACAATAAACACCTATCTCTTGTGTTCAAACTATTAATTATAAACCTATGAATTTCACTCAACTTTTGTTGACTTTTAGCATTTTATCTTAGGTAACTAAATGAAATGGATGGCAAAGGCACGAAGTGGGCAAATAAAGAAACGTTTATTTCTCTTTGAATAAAAACTTGTTGTTGAATAATGAAACCTCTTGGAAACAAGAATATTAACGTCTCATTTGAGTCGTTTTCTATAATTGTGACAAAGATCCACGATATAATACCCCAAAAGTCTTCCGCTGTCATTATAAGTCTTCCGCTGTATTGTTCGATTTTGGGGGTGTTATAACCATGGAATCTAATAAACCATTGTTGAAGATGAAAATGGCAAGGAAGTGGATGTTCACTTGTACAGATCAATGATTGGTTCATTGATGTACCTTACAGCTTCAAGGCCTGATATTATGTTTGTTGTATGTACCTGTGCAAGACTCCAAGTATGTCCCAAAGAATCACATCTCAATGCAGTGAAGAGAATTGATGAGTGTCTAAATACTCATCATTTTATACCAATCTGAACTGCCAAAACATACAAAAACACTCAAATATGTATCAAAATACTTTAAATATCTTAAAGATGTGTTTTATATGTTTTAAATGCAAAATATGCAAAAACAGATTAAAAACGTACAAAGTTTGCATAATTGGCAGTTTCAGTCCCTCAAGTTTCATAAATTGTCAAAACTAGTCCCTGGTTATTCTAAAAACATGAAAATGTCACCAAAGGTCCTTTTTATCCATAAAGTTACATATTTAGTCCTTTGGTGCAAAGTTTCATAAAATTACAAGTTTAGTCCCTCAACTTTGGAAATTGACAGAAATGGTCCCTGGGATGTAAAAACTTTGAGAAAATCAATTTTGGTCCTTATACTAATAATCTTTTGCAGGAATGGTCCTTGGTGTGAAGTTTGGTGAATTTACATGATTGGTCCCTCAACTTTGCAAGTTTGGCAAAAATAGTCCCCGGTATTAAAAAAATGAAAAACATCAAAAATAAACCGTGTACTATTCGATTATGGCAAAATAAGTCCTTGTGATTACATTTGGGAAAATACCATTTCAGTCCCTCAACATTGCCTAAATTACAAAAATGGTCCTTGTGTAACTTTTAACCAAACCGGACCCTAATGTTATAATACTAAACCAAAAACCAAATCCAAACTAAAACTAACCCAAGCCCATCCCCACTATCCTATTTTCTGTGGCCCAACCAACCTTAGCCCAGTCCACACCCAGGGTCAAACCCCGGTCAAAACCCCTAAAAACTAAACCACCCTTTTACCCCCGTTTTTCCCTCCATCATACCACCACCATCACTGCTTCAATACCACCATCCACCTCACCCCCCACCTGTCCAACTACTTGCTCTCCACTCCTCTCCTACCTCTCCTCCACCTCACACAACATTCCAAACTTCCCTAAACCTCTCCACGCAAAGCTACTGACACCCAAAGACTTTGGCGCCAAGAAAGAATTTAAACGGCCATGATCAATCAAACACAATCAATGGCTAAGATTGGTGGGAATTGTCTTGGTGGGTCCCACAAGCTCAGAAGAGGGCTACAAAATGGAAAAGAAGCTGTGGTGAAAAGGCATTAGATTAGTTTTAGCTTAATATAGCCGTAGGTAGTGTAAAAACTTTATTTTCAGTTGTATTTTCAATTAAAAAGCTTGTTCTTAGTTCAAATCATGTATGTTAATCTTTATGCATAATCAATTTCAAGTTTCAGCTCAGTTCTCAACTTTTGCCATTTTCTTAATTTCCCAAAAATCTCACATAGTTGTATGTTGTTTGTTGTTGTTGTTTATTGATCTCATAAGCTTAGATAAGCTCTGACAAAGCTTTTTGAAGTTTTGAGACATCCTCAGAATCAGTTTAAAATAGAAAACTCAAAAATTCCAAGAAAATCAATAAAATAGGAAAATAAATAGAAAATAGTTATAAAGATCAAGGAAGAAGATTGGAGCAGTGTTGCTTTGGATTATTTCTGGTTTAGTATCTTTTGGGAGATATTAGGATTGGTTACTAGTCCTTGTTCATTGTTGCTCAGGCCAATCCCATTTGTAAGCTTTTTACTATTTTTGGCACTTTATTGTTCTTGTATTTTATTTGTGTTGATTTTTGTATTTTCCTGTTCAATTGTTATTGTTAAGTTAGAATAATCATTAATATAAGTTTGTTACTTATTAAGTTTCATTATTATTGAAAATCAATATTTCACTGTATTTAAAAACAACTTGACAAATCTGTTTTTATTACATGTGGAATTGAAGTTTTATGTTTAATTAAGTTTATTATAGACTAATTAATAATTAGAAACCAGTAGATTGGATTAAAATTGTGTTCTATAGTGTAAAACTCAAAACAGTCATAGTTTAGGGGGTGTTTGGCTCAGGGTTGCTCAGTGAGCTCCACTGAGTTTGAGTGTGAATTTGTGATTCAAATTAGTGACTTAGGTTCATACAAGCTAAGTCCACCCATAACTTGGTCACTTATACAATAGAAAGTCAAAATCCATTACCAAAGCCCTTGACAGTTAACTGTCAAGGATTTGGGTTCTCATACCCATCACATTAGCTTATAACCATTAGCTCTAGCTTAATTTAGATTAGTTATAGCTTAAAACAACTTATTGAATCAGTAGGGAGTGTTAGAAATTCATATTAGTCAACCTAGCTCAATTTCTTAAAAAGTCAAATTAGCACATCTCAGGTTTTGACAAAACTTCCAAGATTTGTTTTGAATTTAGGATAAGGTTTTAGGAGCTCAAACTTGTTCCTAGCAATACTCTACCAGCTCTAGTATAAGTTCTCACTTAGTTTATATTTTTAGGATTTTTGTAAGTGGGCCCTACTCTCCCCTAAACACAACTGCAGGGCAAGGTATTGCCCTGCATCAGCAGCTCAGGCTATCACCCCAACTTTGTGGTGGTTTTGTGACCACCCCAGTGGGGCCCACACCTAGACTTTAGGTTCCCCCAACCCCCCTCCTACCAGGCTATCTGTATTGACTTTTTGTTTGACTTGAATCCAAGTGGACCCCACTTAAATCAGACTCAAAACATTGTCCCCATTCTGTGTTCAAAACAGTTTTTGGATTAGCTTATTTTGGCTTTTTAGCTTATCTATTGAGCTTATTGAGTTAAATTAAGCTTTGACAAGTCCAAGTAGCTTATTAGAATCAGAATATACCATAGTGGGTCCCACACAAGTCAGTTTTGGCTTATTTGCTACTTTGGTCAACTAAAGTCAACTGCCTAGGTAATTAGCTTATATCTAGCTTATTAATAAGTTATAAAATATTTGTTTTTATTAAAGTTAGTTATATTTAGGTATAATATAGGTTGGAAAAAGAAAATTCAAGAAAAACAAATATAATAATAAGTGATAGTTTCTATTTAATACAATTTAATTTTAATTTTCATTTTTATATTTTTATTAAGTAATCTGTATTTTTATATTTTTATTAACTTCCTTATATATTAAAGTATTTTTAATAAATTTTTCAGATTTTAGTTCTGTCATTTAGTATTTATTATAATTAATAATAGTTTTATTAGTAATTAATAAATAAATAAGTTATAAATAGCATAATTAATTTTTTTATAGTAACACCTAGTTTTTATATTTTTCCTAGCTTCTAAATAATATAAAATAGTTTTATAAATTTTTCATAATTTTCTAAGTTAGTTTAATAATATTTGTAATTTAAATTAGTTTAATTAGTATAATTATTATAAATAGTTTTTAATTAATAGAAAATTCATAAAAAGACAAAAAGATTTATTTTTATTTTTTATACTTTCTTCAAGTTCTAATTTAGGTTTAGAAAATATTTTTATAAGTTTTTAGTTTAATTTGTAGTATTTATAATTTTCTAATTAAATAGTTAAATAGTTATTAATTAAATAATTAATAATAAATAATATAATAATCTAAAAAATAGTTTTATTTTTAATTTAATTTTATTTTAAGTTTAAGTTTATAGGATTGTTAATTTTAACCCTTGTAGTTTATTTTTCTTAAAACTCACCTTTTTCTCAGTACGTAGTCGCGTCTGATTTTAAATTGGTTTACGTTTTAAACGTTTTAGATATCTAGGTTTTACATAATCGTTTTAATAGTTTATTTTAAGTTATAAAACCCTAGTGTAATCACACACACACACTTTATACCCTTACCTGTTCACATTCACTAATCATAGATTCGTTTATAATAAAACATCGCACACCTCGTTGGGACATTACGACCCGGGAAAACACTGTATTCCTCGGAAGCATTTGCCTTTGATTAGTTTGACTTTACCATTGACCATTCACAAGTGGTTGAGAAATAAAAGATAGCTAGTTCAAGGCGAATCAAGAATTTTTAGGTATCTAAGGCATCAACCTAAATTGGGCCTTTGGTATCCTAAGGATTCACCTTTTGATTTGATAGCATACTCAGATAGTGACTATGCTGGAGCTTGCTTGGATAGAAAGTCTACAACAGGAGGTTGTCAATTTCTTGGAAACAGATTGGTGTCATAGCAATGCAAGAAACAAACAGTGGTGGCAAATTCTACAACTGAAGCTGAGTATGTGGTTGCTTCAAGTTGTTGTGGTCAAGTGCTTTGGATGCAAAATCAACTATTGGACTATGGGTACAATTTCATGAACACCAAGATTCATATTGATAATAACAGCACACTTTGCATAATTAAAAACACTGTTTTTCATTCTAAAACAAAGCATATTGAGATAAGACATCATTTTATAAGAGACTGTTATGAAAAGAAGTTAATTCAAATTGTTAAGATTCATACTGATAACAATGTTGTTGATCTACTCACAAAGCATTTTGATGTGGGGAGGTTTCAATTTTTAATTGCAAACATTGGTATGATCAATCTTTGAAAAACTTATCTCATTATGTTTTTGTAAAGCTTTGTAAAGTGATTGTGCTGTTGTTTAAGTTGTTTTTGTTGCTTCTTATGAAGCATTTTGCTAGTTAGACTTCACTCTGCTGCTACATGACATTCTACTGCTGAGTATAACTAGTACATATACAATATGTGTTTGTGTGTTTTGTGGTTTCGGACTAATATGTTGCAGGATAAGTTCAAATTGATGATTGTTACTGTTTTTAGAAGAATCTAATGAAACAAGAACAGTAAAATTTCATTCAAAGTGATGTCAAAAGATTACAAACGTTATTCACAAATCACAACCACAAGAGACTGATTACATCAAAAGATTACTGCCAAAGATTACATCAAAAGCTATCCTCGTCTATGGCAGGGTAGACCAATAACCACTTCCCTTGACTTTGGGAGAGGAGGATTTGATCTTCTTGTTCTTGCTGGTGGTCTTGGTCGTGATGCTTGGGGTCTCTCAGGTGTTGAAGGAGGATTGCTTTGGGGTTCTTCTTCATCTGATGAGGTACAGATGAATGGTGATGTGAGTTCTCGAGGAGGTGGTTGGATAGAGATCCAAGGATTGGGATCCTCTGAAGATTCAGATGACATAGAAGAAACGGGGGCCGTGCTTGACATACCAATATCATGCTTCTTGGCAAGATCCTCTGTTTCTTCTTCATCAGAAGACCTAGGGGTCATCACACTTTTCCCCTTTGAAGTGCTTGGAGTTTGAGAGTGGTTCAAAAGATTCTTGAAAACATTAAGATCATGTTTCCTTTTTCGGGCCTGTTCTTTTGTTCTGCATCCATTACGGGGAGGACGAAAGGGTGGAACATAAGGTGGGAGTGGAGTGGAATCCAAAGATTCATCGGATGATGAGTCAGACGAGAGGTTGATTATTTCAAGGTTGGATTTCATGTTGATTATGAATTGATTTTATTGATTGTTAATTTTGGAAGAAATTAGGGTTTTTGATTGATAAATTAGGGAAAGATTAGATCCCTTTTTATATTGATCAAGGTGTAAATGCTTGGCTGGTGATTGCAATTTGTTATGGTAACCGGGCATTAATGACAAGATTTCTTTGACTTTTGACTTTTTGACCAAGAATATCTTAAGAGTAGTCAACTCTGCTGCTGGCAAATCATTCTGCTGCTAGTTATAATACTCTGTTGCTGGTTCTGCTGATACACAGGGTTCTGCTGCTATGGTTGAAAGTGTGAGGGTGGTTATAACTTCTTCAAACATGTTTAAATACCTAATTGGATCTCACAATTAGTTTTTACGCGCTCCAAATTGAAGTTTCCTCAAACCCTAACACTCCATTATTCTCAAAGTCAAAAATCCCCAATTCTCCAAACCCTAATTCATGGAATCAACACGCAACTGGGCAGAAAGTCATAATAATGTTGCTTTATTGGATGAAACGATGGTTCCTGAAGGCTTCACAGACATGGTTAATGTAACACCCCAACCCAACATGGGTCCGGAGCGCTACAGTATGGTGACATATCAAAGCATACAAAGCATACAACGCAAGCGGAAGACTTAAAACATAAGGTTTCAAAGGTATTCTAAGGGTACAAAAAGAAATGCTAGCTTTTCATAAGAAGAATTACAAGTCCAAATAATCTAGCTGGATCAAAATCTAAGTCCAATGCAAATGGGCTTCTAATCATCGGGTAGTCCACTAAAGCTCCTATGCACTCTTCACCCAAACCCAGCTTCCAACCTAAAACCTGCCGCAGGAAAAGAAATGCGGCTGAGCTTAAAAAGCCCAGTGAACAGATATATAACAAAGCAAACGGATAAACAAAACGTATATAAGTATGAGAAACATGACATCATAAGCTTCTGCTGAAAGGAATATCATCTGTCAAATGCATAAGAGATCAACATATACTGAATGAATATCATAAGTCAAAGGGAAACGAAGTATCAAAGATATATCACATAAGCATAATCATAAGGAAGAGGTAAAGAGCACGTATCAACAAAGGCGTGTCTACCAGAGTCACTCGAATAGACACAAAGAACATACGGAAAGCCACGAGCCGACCTACCAGAGTCACTCGAATAGGTCTCAAATCACATATCATATATCCGTCAATTCATAGATGTACGGAGAGGGGAGACCTCTAAGTACCAGAAGTGAAAGGGGTACAGGGCACGTACAGCCAGTCACTAAGCCATAACATATCATATCATATCATACAAATCCTAGGATGCATCCATACGCTCCCTGAAACAGAATACATATACAAGTGCAAGACTATGCATATATATAACAGAATGGCCATAAGTGATCACATATATCATATCATATCATAACAGAAGGGAACGCCGGGGACTAATCACACCGCCCCAGATAGTGTCATGCCACCGGTGCCTCGATGACACGCCCATGGTACCTCCATGAGTAGAATAAAAACTCGGGCATAAGAATCATACATATCAGAACAGAGCTATCCATAAACAAAGCAATTATAGCATATCAATCAGAATATATCAACAGAATCTCATATCAGTGAGATAGAAATCAGATCATCATAACAGAATGGATAGCAAACAGAATCCAATCAAAGGATAATATCAAACGAATCATATCAAAAGGGATCATAGCAAAGGCATATCAACTGAATCATATCATAGAAAATGAAGCAAAGTCAAAGGATCGAAAGTCATGAGATCGGAACCCTTACTGAGAAAGGGTAGAATATCTGTACCTTAAACCGCCAATGAAATCATAACATAACCATAGGAATAGGAAGTCACTCCTGCTTCAGCGAATCTACACGAATTAATGATCGGCTTAATATTAATGACTTATTTTAAATCAGATTGCTCATTTTTGTCGGCTTTCCATTTTTAGTAACTTTCCATTTATAGAAGCTTTCCACAAATAGTACTTTTCAGGATTAGTAAGTTTTCCGATTTAGTATATTTTCTGATTTAATATGATTACATTAATGATAATAATTAACAATTAATTAAGTTAAATATTCAAATTAATCATCATTATAGACTAAGGTCCGATTATGTCAATTTATAATAGTTCAGGTAAAAGTGTCAATATTACAAAATGTAAGGTCCAAAGTGTAAATTATATAAACATATATCAATTTTCCTTATTATAAAACACATCTCGGGACACAAAAACGAATCCGATACACTCTTATATTATTTTATTTCGATTCTACATACAGAAACATATGCGTATATATACAATTCGAACTAATATATAGTATGATTACATCCGCTCTTGAAAACGATATTTCATGCCATCTTTCTTTTATTTCATGCGACATTTATGTGTCAAGTTGTATAGTTTCATGCAAACGTTAAATTACATGCAAACAAGATCCACACTTACTTAAATCTTGGCATTCATGTACAATACTTTTGCATATTCATGTCCTGTTACATTTCATGCGACAATGCATAGGTTCTAACGTGCATCTGTTTCATCCTTGTTGGTTATCTAGTTTAATATATAGGGATAACATGATGACGTAGCATAATATTGACAGTAGTGCATATGATTAGTAGTTCGAGATATACCTCGACAAAACGGTAGATCGAAACCGTAATCGAAACAGAACACGGCACTATCAAAACTTACGACCGCTCGTATACGGATAGATGAACCCATGAGTTCGGCCCTATCACGAACAATAACCATCAGCGAATGAACCAAGCTTTAAACCCAAACACGAGTCAATCGAACCACTCGAGTAGTTTCCAAACTCGAACAACCTCGGCATGAATCGTTCCCGAACCGACGAAGCCCATAACTTCAGCCCGTACACAAACACGACAACAACTCCAAACCCGGAACAAATGGGACCATAACTCCAACACAACCACGAATGAGGACTCTAATTAAAACTCGGGTGGCACTTGCCGAGACCAGCCTTTCTTCTTCTTCTTTTGATGGTGAAAAGGATGAATATGTGTATATGTTTTCTGGGTTGGGATCGGTGCAAGAGGATAGCCAGGCAGGGATGATATTCGGTTATATAAATGATATGGGCAAAGCGTTTCTCTTTATTATTATTTTTTTTTTAAAGATGGTAAACCGTGTGGAAGATATGGAAAGGCGTAATACATGAAATCTCCTTTTTTTTTGATAAGGTTATTTGGCTTGCTGATTGTCGAAATTATAGGGGAGTCTCAACTTGGAAGGTGTTGTAAATCTTGGGTTGATTTTGACGAAAATTAGGGGGGATTGATAGTTGACTACCGAAATTTCTTTTGGAATCACAACACAAAATCGGGAGTTACAATGTTATATCCGTGTACTTAATTTGTCTAGATTAGGGAAGTCTTAAGTTTTGATGTAACACTTATTTATTTAGATAGATTATAACTTAGGTTAATAATTATAACTTTAAATGTAATGCATAACATATAGTTAAGGGTTAAAAGTAAATCATAATAACGTTAGGGAAAAATTCAAAATTAGACGTAAGTATTCGAATTTAAGGGTTTTACAACTCTTCCCCTCTAAAAAGAAAATTTCGTCCGCGAAATTGAAGTCACTAAAGTTATACGGGGTCGTAGCAAATCACAAAAGATCGTCACAAATAACCTCACGCTCGGGGAGGTTCTTCCAAAAATCCTCACAACGACATAGTTTCTCATGACTCGATCCAATAGAACATAATCATAACAAATTTAATCAATCGGATGCGAAGCAAATGTGTAGCAGAAGACAGATGACAGATGATAGATAAAATTCTACAAGGAGGTACATGGAACATATAAACCTACGAAGCAAGCATAGAGATAGTACAAAACGACAAATCTTCCTCAACTCCTACCAAATTCTGAACGAACAAAGAAACTTGCCAAAGTCAAAGGAATACGAATCGAATCATCAAATGTATTAAGAGTCTCATAGGGAGGTGGGATAACACACTCATACCGATGTTCCAAATCATGAATCAGAGTATCAAAACGTATCATAAAGCATAACCGAATAGGTCGAATAATTCGTACGGATAGGAATGAAATCAAGATCTAAAGCATCACGAACCAAAACTTCTTTAAATGCAAAAACGTTTAACTCTTCTGTACCTCTTCTGAAAGTGTGAACTCAAATGCGATTCTCTGCCACAATCAATGTAGGTGCGCCATGTAGCTTGAATGATTTCCTACCGAACGAATCTCCGCCAATCCTCTAAGCAAGCCGTCCTAGTCGATGCTCCACTACAACTCTACTTGTGTTGTCCTTCTTTCCGTGCTTGGAAATCACCGATGTATTCACCACCATCTTCATCCCATCCTGTCTAGCTCCTGCTTCAAGACTCTATACATATTAGTACAACTAAGATGAATAGAGTCGATAAAACTGTGTGCTTCAATTAAAGCTGCTTCTTTCTGTCTCCTAACATAACTAATCTTCTACCGTCTTGCTCCTGAGCTTCTTCCTCCTGGGTAGAAACAAATTCTTCTCAGCTTCTCAAACTTCTTCTCTCATCTCTTCCAATAATAGTTTCTCTTCAAGAAATACCACATAGAGCTTCTTCTAACGCAGAATTATCAACACAAAATACGAAAATGATCCTCGTGTTTCACTTTCGTCTCTGAACATTAATATGTCATACTATGACAATTTGTCCAAGTATTCATGAAAGGCACGATTTATCAAATTCATGGGAATAGTCGGAGTAGTAGCCCATACAATTGGCATCACAACACTCATAAAAGATCAAAACGAATACGAAAAGAATTTTCTAAGAACATCTCGCTCTTCACACAAAAAACATGACACGATTTAGCCTCCAAAATCAATCCACATACTCATACTATCATCCTTCTTCTCCATGAGTAAAACATACTAAGGATACACAACGAACATTTCAAGCAATCTGAATAACTCTCGAGGCGAGTCTCACCAAACGAAGTATCATCACAACAGTAGGGAAATCAACGCACGGATTTCAGAACAAGGTGGTCACAAATGATTATCAGGTGAAGAGTCATGGTGTAGAATATGATCTTCACAAAACGTTAAAGGTGACAAACATAAAATGACAGTTGTCATCATCATAATACTCAGGCAACAAATCCAAATCCAAAAAAACATCGAATCAGACATCTTTAACATAAACAGATTAGCATAACAAAATCATCCCCAAATATCTCCAGAACGCATCGGACAAATCGAATATACACGATGAAAAGTCACAAAATGATCATAGGGTAGAATAGGTAAGATCAATCAACAATGAAGAAAGAATCAAAAGCAAAGAGAAGTCATAGAGTGTGTCAAACACGTAGGATTCATACATACGCGAATCCTCAAACGAACGAAAGGCATCTAAACGAATGTCAAACGAATCAATAATCGAAGTTCAAAATGATAACTCCAGAGAAAGAAACCTATTAGTCACACTACGAAGTCTAAAGGCATCCTAAACACATGTCGCAAATCCTGATAAGTCTTCTAAATCTCCGAAATGAATGATCTTATATGAGCCTAACGAAAAGCAAAGGCATAAATCAAAGTAAAACGGAAGCAAGAAAACCAACGTCTGATCATATATCTACCCAATCCTCACTGGTCATAATAAAGCTGTTAAGGGGAGAAACTTAAGGCAAAACCATCCAAAGTTATTCCTAAAGCTTCTAAGGTGCAAACCTAAGGGTCCAAAACTCACAGGCCATAACTTAGGTACAACAAGTCGCAACCTGGCTCTGATACCATAATTGTAACACCCCAACCCAACATGGGTCCGGAGCGCTACAGTATGGTGACATATCAAAGCATACAAAGCATACAACGCAAGCGGAAGACTTAAAACATAAGGTTTCAAAGGTATTCTAAGGGTACAAAAAGAAATGCTAGCTTTTCATAAGAAGAATTACAAGTCCAAATAATCTAGCTGGATCAAAATCTAAGTCCAATGCAAATGGGCTTCTAATCATCGGGTAGTCCACTAAAGCTCCTATGCACTCTTCACCCAAACCCAGCTTCCAACCTAAAACCTGCCGCAGGAAAAGAAATGCGGCTGAGCTTAAAAAGCCCAGTGAACAGATATATAACAAAGCAAACGGATAAACAAAACGTATATAAGTATGAGAAACATGACATCATAAGCTTCTGCTGAAAGGAATATCATCTGTCAAATGCATAAGAGATCAACATATACTGAATGAATATCATAAGTCAAAGGGAAACGAAGTATCAAAGATATATCACATAAGCATAATCATAAGGAAGAGGTAAAGAGCACGTATCAACAAAGGCGTGTCTACCAGAGTCACTCGAATAGACACAAAGAACATACGGAAAGCCACGAGCCGACCTACCAGAGTCACTCGAATAGGTCTCAAATCACATATCATATATCCGTCAATTCATAGATGTACGGAGAGGGGAGACCTCTAAGTACCAGAAGTGAAAGGGGTACAGGGCACGTACAGCCAGTCACTAAGCCATAACATATCATATCATATCATACAAATCCTAGGATGCATCCATACGCTCCCTGAAACAGAATACATATACAAGTGCAAGACTATGCATATATATAACAGAATGGCCATAAGTGATCACATATATCATATCATATCATAACAGAAGGGAACGCCGGGGACTAATCACACCGCCCCAGATAGTGTCATGCCACCGGTGCCTCGATGACACGCCCATGGTACCTCCATGAGTAGAATAAAAACTCGGGCATAAGAATCATACATATCAGAACAGAGCTATCCATAAACAAAGCAATTATAGCATATCAATCAGAATATATCAACAGAATCTCATATCAGTGAGATAGAAATCAGATCATCATAACAGAATGGATAGCAAACAGAATCCAATCAAAGGATAATATCAAACGAATCATATCAAAAGGGATCATAGCAAAGGCATATCAACTGAATCATATCATAGAAAATGAAGCAAAGTCAAAGGATCGAAAGTCATGAGATCGGAACCCTTACTGAGAAAGGGTAGAATATCTGTACCTTAAACCGCCAATGAAATCATAACATAACCATAGGAATAGGAAGTCACTCCTGCTTCAGCGAATCTACACGAATTAATGATCGGCTTAATATTAATGACTTATTTTAAATCAGATTGCTCATTTTTGTCGGCTTTCCATTTTTAGTAACTTTCCATTTATAGAAGCTTTCCACAAATAGTACTTTTCAGGATTAGTAAGTTTTCCGATTTAGTATATTTTCTGATTTAATATGATTACATTAATGATAATAATTAACAATTAATTAAGTTAAATATTCAAATTAATCATCATTATAGACTAAGGTCCGATTATGTCAATTTATAATAGTTCAGGTAAAAGTGTCAATATTACAAAATGTAAGGTCCAAAGTGTAAATTATATAAACATATATCAATTTTCCTTATTATAAAACACATCTCGGGACACAAAAACGAATCCGATACACTCTTATATTATTTTATTTCGATTCTACATACAGAAACATATGCGTATATATACAATTCGAACTAATATATAGTATGATTACATCCGCTCTTGAAAACGATATTTCATGCCATCTTTCTTTTATTTCATGCGACATTTATGTGTCAAGTTGTATAGTTTCATGCAAACGTTAAATTACATGCAAACAAGATCCACACTTACTTAAATCTTGGCATTCATGTACAATACTTTTGCATATTCATGTCCTGTTACATTTCATGCGACAATGCATAGGTTCTAACGTGCATCTGTTTCATCCTTGTTGGTTATCTAGTTTAATATATAGGGATAACATGATGACGTAGCATAATATTGACAGTAGTGCATATGATTAGTAGTTCGAGATATACCTCGACAAAACGGTAGATCGAAACCGTAATCGAAACAGAACACGGCACTATCAAAACTTACGACCGCTCGTATACGGATAGATGAACCCATGAGTTCGGCCCTATCACGAACAATAACCATCAGCGAATGAACCAAGCTTTAAACCCAAACACGAGTCAATCGAACCACTCGAGTAGTTTCCAAACTCGAACAACCTCGGCATGAATCGTTCCCGAACCGACGAAGCCCATAACTTCAGCCCGTACACAAACACGACAACAACTCCAAACCCGGAACAAATGGGACCATAACTCCAACACAACCACGAATGAGGACTCTAATTAAAACTCGGGTGGCACTTGCCGAGACCAGCCTTTCTTCTTCTTCTTTTGATGGTGAAAAGGATGAATATGTGTATATGTTTTCTGGGTTGGGATCGGTGCAAGAGGATAGCCAGGCAGGGATGATATTCGGTTATATAAATGATATGGGCAAAGCGTTTCTCTTTATTATTATTTTTTTTTTAAAGATGGTAAACCGTGTGGAAGATATGGAAAGGCGTAATACATGAAATCTCCTTTTTTTTTGATAAGGTTATTTGGCTTGCTGATTGTCGAAATTATAGGGGAGTCTCAACTTGGAAGGTGTTGTAAATCTTGGGTTGATTTTGACGAAAATTAGGGGGGATTGATAGTTGACTACCGAAATTTCTTTTGGAATCACAACACAAAATCGGGAGTTACAATGTTATATCCGTGTACTTAATTTGTCTAGATTAGGGAAGTCTTAAGTTTTGATGTAACACTTATTTATTTAGATAGATTATAACTTAGGTTAATAATTATAACTTTAAATGTAATGCATAACATATAGTTAAGGGTTAAAAGTAAATCATAATAACGTTAGGGAAAAATTCAAAATTAGACGTAAGTATTCGAATTTAAGGGTTTTACAGTTAAGTTCTTAAATGCTACTTCTCTTAGGTATACATTAACTGTAAATCCTACTATATCTATTTCCTACATCAAACAGTTTTGGCTTACTGCAAAAGTCAAAACTAGGAAAGGGGAAAAACATATCAAGGCCATGGTAGATGGTCAACAAGTACTTGTCACTGAATCCTCTATAAGAGAACTTCTTCTCTTTGATGATGAAACAGAGACTAAGTGTCTTGCTAACTCTGTCATTTTTGAGGGTTTAAAAGATTTGGGATATGAGGGCCAACATTCTGGTTAAAAATTTCAAAAAGGGCTTCTCTGTTCTCAATATAAATTTTTGGTTCATAATCTTCTTCATTGTTTGAGTTCAAAAACTTCTGGGTGGAATGAGTTCAGTGCTACCATAGCATCTGCTATGATATGCCTGAGCAAAGGAGACCCATTTAATTTTTCAAACATGATTTTGGAGGGGACGACTAAAAGTATCAAAGAGTCTGGTTCATATTTACTTTATCCAAGATTTATTCAACTCTTTGTGGAAAACCAAATTTCAAAAGTAAGAACACATAAAGCTACTTATGATTCTCCTAAGTTGGTTCCTAAAATGTTTACTTTCTTACTTAAAAATGGAAAAGGATTTTCAGGCACACTTACATCACTTACACCTTATATGGTGCAAATTGTGCAAAATACTCAGGGTGAAGGATCAGGAACTCCCACTGATTCCCATCACACACCCAATTTTACTTCATCTGTCACACAACCCAAAATACTCTACACCCGTAGGAAAGCCAAAAAGAACACTGAGCTACCTCAGGCTAGTGTTAGTATGGATGTACCAGATGAGGCTGTCCTAGGTGATGGAGATGACATGTTGGCAAGGGCTGTCACTACTGCTACTAGCTTAGCAGCAGAGCAGGACAGTGATAACATAAGTAGACCCAAACCAAGGCAACATCTAGTGAGGAGGGTTCTGATGAATCTAAATCCAATGATGGTAACCCTAGCCACATGGCAAATATATGGGGTGATTCACGGTGAAATGTGTATCAAAATAAATACAATGTAAACGTGAGTGGAATTTATTAATTAACCTTTAGGAAAAGGTTAACTTGCAAAAACTTGTGAATACAATATGGGTAAGTGATTACCCGGGTCGTGTCCCAACGAGGTGTGAATGGGCAATATCGTGTGAGATTTGGAGATTAAAATGCTTGTAAGTTCGATTGTGAGAGTTATTTGGTGTTATGGTACGTTAAATTTACGAGAATTAATAATTAACAAACGAAAAATGAAATAAACGCAACCTAAATGGGAAAATGAACAATGGAATGCTAATGAAATCTTAAAAACTACCTAAATACTACGGGAAACATGTTAGGGAAGTCGAGGAATCCTAAAACCCAATTAAGCACAAAAACGTGACGTTTATTTAAGATAAACATCAATGCGCAAATAAAAACGTGAAATTTAAGCTACGCAAGTCCTACAGGTTTACAAACAATTTTCCTACGTACTAGATGACAAAAGAAAATTTTTGAAAAAAGAAAATTAATTTTTCAATAAAAATTCTATTTATTACGATTTAAATACTATTTAATCTAAATTAAATCACTAAAAATACTAAACCTATTTTAATAAATCTGATTTTTTCTGGAAAATACCTAAAGCAAATAGAAACCTAAGAAAAATATAACAAAGGGGGGGGGGGGGGGGGCAGTTTATAATAAGCCGAAAATAAGCAAATGAAAAGCTGAAAAGTTAATATAAGCATAAACAGACAAAGTTGCATTAAATAACTATCAAAAGAGAACTTAGCAACAAATACTAAGGAGCACAGATGGAAGGGAGGTTTGTTTGGAGTGGCATGTTGTGCACCAGGAGGTACCAGGTTCGATTCTTGCACCTCATTTTTTTTTTTTTTTTTTTTTTTTTACTTTTTCTTTTGGAAAAACTTAACAACAGGAAAAAAATAATTTGAAAATATTGTATTCACCAACTAAGAAATAAGCAGGAAATTGCTTGTTGTCTTAGCTAATAACACAAACAAAACCACACCTTAACTGTTGTGAACTTAAGAGCTCACGGAAGCTCAAAATAAACCTAATAAGCTAAAACCTATTGATACTACTCCTAACACACTAGAATAAGCCGAGATGGAAGGCAATAAGCACAAGAAACTTGAATAAGCTCAACAAACTCCTAAACCAAAACAGGCCAATGGGGGCATATTTGGTGCAGCAGGTTTAAGGAGCTAATTGTAGGGCACATAAGCTAACAGATGGCTTCAAAGACTAAAATAAGCTGCAAAATCTGGTGTCTACAATACTAACAACTTATGCAACTAATTTCAAGGACTAATTCCTATAACAACTAATCTGAATTTAGAACAAAAAAAACTGTTTCAATCAAAAGTTCAAGTCTGAGGTTATGCAAAAGCTATCAAAAGGCTGTTAAATGCTAGTCTAGGGAGAATTACAGCTAAGTCATACTAGGGAGACCTAAATAAGTAATAAAGGTACAGATACGCAAGCTAAAACAGGCTACAAACACTAATAAGCAAAACCTAAGCTTATGGCCTGCATAGCTAAAAGCAGAAAAGTGGACAAAGGGTCAAGTTTGATGGCCTGAATAAGTAAAAAAAAAATCACAAAAATAAAATAAAAATAGTGGCATGAAGACAAGCTGTCAAATTAACCGTAAACCAATTTTTAGATCATAACTCCTACAGATGAGGGAATTAAAAATGGAGCTTTGAGGGTGTTTGGGAATGCTTGGTTGCTGAACCAGTTGGGGTAAATGGGTGACTTTTTCCATTTCTGACTTCAAGAATCCAACATTAGGTAATATGAAAATGCACACACATAAATGGAGCTAATGGGAACTGATAAACACAACCTAAGAGGCTAAAACTAAGATCTACCCTAATAACTCATGAATATCAGTTAACAAGACAATTTTTGGGGAAAAAAAACTTAAGATGCTTACAAACTACTATAAGATGTAGAAACTTAATTAAAAACTTCTAATTATAAGGAAAGCAAGCTAATCAAATTTGAAAACTTGGTGAAACAATTTTTTGTACTCAATCACATTCTTGCGCCAAACACCCCTTAACAGGGGTGTTGATGTATTTTTTTTCTTGAAAAACAGAATTGCACAGCCAGAACTTGGAAATATATTAGTGATTGAACTATATTTAAGCTAGATAAACATAAATGAGCTGCAAACAAGTAGAATTAACAGCTGCTAAAAATAACTAACTTTGAAAGAAACTTAAAATTTCATTAAACTTTAAAAGCAGGAAGTACAAAGTTAAAACTTAAGCTAATTAGAAAACTAAATTAAAGACTAAAAAACCTACTTAAATTGACTGCCATGGAAGGCTTACAATGATACTATTTATACTAAATGTAGCTAGGGTTTCCTTCTCTTTGCTTTGTCCTCATCCTTGTGTGTTTGTTCAGTGAGAGGATTGCTGAGTTGTCTATCCTTTGTGCTTCTTTGTGACCAATCCCAGCCATTGAGTTAAAGTAAGGAAGATCCCAGCCTTCAATTTAGGTTTGGCGCCCATCTCATCATGTGGACAAGTGAGATGGAGTGGTAGGTATAGGTTTGTGAGAGGTGAGGGAGGATAGTGGGGTGGAGCTTTTGAGGTATTGGGGGGAGGTGAAGTGTAGCAGGTGGTGCAGTGGAGGAGAGGGAATACCTAGAGGGTAATGGGAGGTTGGGGAAGACATGTGAAGTTTGACCCTGGGGAGACTGGTCAAAACAAACGTTTTATTATAAAACCTGAGTTGGGCTTTGTGAAATGGAATTGGGCCAGTAGAAAGGTTTAAATGGGTGTTGGGTTTAAGTAAGTGTTGGGTTTAAGATTTGGTAATATGAAAGGATCTGTTTGGTTTTTAAGCTAAACAAGCACGAGGGCCAAAAATGTAATATTCTGAAATTGGAGGACCAATGTTGTCAAGTATCTAAATTCCTTCCAAGGGCCATAATTGCCATCCCTTAATTTCCCAAGGACTTTAGATGATTGTTTTCTTTAAAATAACATATCCGAGGACCATTTTTGCCAACATTGAAACTTGAGGGACCATAATCGCCAATCTTTGAAAATTGCAATCCAAGGACTCAAAATGTCATCTTATGATACTTGGTGGACTTTTGTTGACTTTTCTTCATAATATCTCTTCAGGGACCATTTCTGACATTTTCTGAAAGTACAGGGACCAAACTTGTAAACTTTTGAAACTTTTCACCAAAGGACTAATTATGACAACTTGTGATTTCCAAAAGACCTTTGTTGACTTTTCTTTCAAAATAAATGCTCAGGGACTGATTTTGTCAAGTTTTGAAAATCAAGGGACTGAAACTGCCAATTATGCAAACTTTATTCGTTTTTCATCTGTTTTCAATCATTTTGCATCTGAAACATATAAAACACGATCCTAGGATATTTTCAGTATTTTGATGCTTTTCTAAGTGTTTTTAAATGTTTTTGCAGTTAAGATAAGACAAAAATGATGAGTATTTACATACTCATCAGGGGGCTCAGATGATCAAACTAGGTTTGATACTGAGTTTAAGTCCCAAGATTTACCTCTCGGACCAGGTTACACAGGTCGAAGTGATGAGGACAGATCAGTGACAAATGAATTGATGGATGATACTGTACAAAATGCCAATGTCAATGATTCACCTCTCGGACCAGGTCACACAGGTCGAAGTGATGAGACTAGTATGAAACTTTTAAAGAAATTGATGGCTACATGTACCAACATGGAGCTTAATTGTGACACTTTGGAGGATAAGATTCTTGGTCTTCAAACTCTTTCTAATGAACAAGCTAAGAAGATTACAAAGTTGCAGAGAAAGATAAAGACTTTAAAGAAATCAAGATCTTCAACCTCCTTAAGAAGATTGAAGAAAGTGGGCACATCTCAAGTTGTCAGTTCTCCTGAGCATTCTGTCAATTTAGAAGAGGATGCTTCCAAACATGGGAGGAATGAAGAACAGAATAAGGTAATGGGTTCAGGGGAGGCTAATTTGGTGAAAGATGATGCTCGGTTGGATGTGGATACTGGTAAGGTTTCAAGGGAGGTTACAATGAATGATGCAATGGAGGTTAAAAGTCCTCAGGATATGGATGGATTTGTGGTTACAGACAAGCAGGGTAATGAAGCTGTGATGGAGGAGTTGATTTGTGTTCAAGAGAATGTGGTGGAAAAACTCAAAACTTTAAGGGTTGATGGGTGAAGCCTTGCAAAACTTAGGTGATTCTGTTGCTAAGGACATGGAGACTGCTGCTATGAAAGTGGATTCTACTGACAAGACCAATAACTCTGCTGCTGCACAAAACTCTGCTGCTCAGGATTCTGCTGATCCTGCTGCTAGTGAGAAACTCAATTCTGCTGATGCACAAGGTTCTACTGTTGGATCTAGTGACAAAGCTGCTGCTGAGACTATGTTGTTGTTAAGCAAGAAGACAACAGATGTTCAACCTAAATCACAACCTCAACCAACACAACAACAACCTACTGCTCAAAGTCAATCACAACCACAACAATTAACATCCACTATACTACCTTCATTACCAAGAGTACCTGTAAAGGGAGTAGTAATCAGAGAACCTGCTGCTTCAAAAAGACATACAAGTTCAATTTCATCATCTACTGATGCTGATAAAGGGAAGGGCAAGGTTACTGAAGAACCTATGCTAGATTCTGATGATGATGAAATAGATTACTCCCAGATTCCTTTTCATTATTGGCCTAAAGAGTTACAAATTGAGCATGATTCAGCTATTGCAAGGAAAGAACAAGAGCAAGAAGATATTGCTGAGCAACTACTACTACAACAACAAAAAGAAACGGCTGGTAGGGAAGCTGAGGATTTGAAGAGGTATGAGGAATGGGTAGATAAGAAAATAAGAATGGATGCTGACATTGAATTCTCCAAGTTAGTGAAAATTGAAGAACAAGAAGTTCCAGAATTTGATGTTGCAGCTTGGATGAAAGAATTCACAGCAAGGAAAAAGAAAGAAGCTGCTGCTATAAGAAGGAAGAAGAAAGTTTTTAGAGGACCAACTCCACTTCAACAAAGGAGAGAGCATGAAAGATATCTTAAAAACATGAAGGGTTGGAAACTGGTACAATTGAAACACAAGACAGATCAAGAGGTGTTTAATTTGTATCAACAGGCTAAAAAGGAAATGGATACCTTCTTTTCTATGGGTTGTGCAAAAGATGAAGAACATTTTGCTCAAATGAACAAGAAGTTGGTACCTGAGAAAGTTAGTGAAGCAGAGCTTAAATCAACAGAGGTTATTGAAGAAGAAAAGACTTCTTCTAGCAGAGGTACAAAAAGAAAAAGTATAAGGAAGAAAACCTTTGCTAGGAAAAAGCAGAATGTAGCAGTGCAGAGCAATTCTGAATCTGTAGATGATGGAAATGATGAGTATGTGGATGATTATGAACATATTCCTCCTGAGCATTTAAAACAACAAATGCAGGTTCTAACTATGGTTGCTAAGAGGGAAGAACCTGAGGTAGTTGATGCTGAACCAGTGGAAATCAAATTTCCAATTATTCAAGTAAGTACATGATATCTAAACACTATTGGAACATTTCATGATGTCAAAAGATCTGATGGAAAGACATCTAGATTTCTTAGACTTCAACAGATGTTGTACTATTTTGACAGAGAGGATATTTGTACTCTATGGAGGTTGTTCAAAGAAAAGTATGGTGCTACAAAGTTTGGTGTGGTGACTTATAATAATCAAGAAGCTATGTCTGACTATATTATATGGAGAGCTTTGAAACTTATGTTTGATCCTTCTTTGGAAGACTCAGAATGGACAAAGATCAGAAGATACAAAGTCAGGAAATGGATGCTCTTTCAAAGTTATGGGATTTATGTTTTAGACATTGGGCCACACACTTTATATATGTTGATTGAAAAGGATTATCCATTGGCATCTTGCTTGGAAATTATTTATCAGAAGGTGAATGGTGCTAGGCAGCTTAAACTACAAAAGGCTTATGATACTGATGATCAAGCTTTTAATTTGTTATCAAAATATAAGAAGATCCTTGGTCAACAGTCATCTAAGAAGAAGTAGTATGTTTGGAAGCATCCTCCTGGTGTTTAATCAAGCTTTGAAGAAACTTAATCATTTAGAAGTAACTATTAAGTTTAGGGGAGGATTGTTGGGTTTTGAGATTCTACTGCTCAGAATTTAACTAAGTGTCAAACTGCTGCTGATGAGAATCTGCTGCTAGTATAATGAATCTGCTGCTAGTGTTAACAAAATGCTGCTAGGTGAATCTGCTGCTTAAGAGATAAACTTGTATACACGGATGGATAATTATAGAATAGATAGTGTGTATATTTTATACGATTAGGAAGATATTATCTTGTGTAGAAAGTTATTGTAAACCTAATAGGACTCCTTGGTCTATAAAAGAAGGTGCCTAGGGTTAGAGTATGTACGTATTATTTTATTCTCGTTTCACTTCAAGGTTGTAAAACCCTAGCATTATTGAGTACTCGTATAATTAATATATTGAAGTGTTGAAAGTGTTTAAAATTGTTCTTCTTAAGTTAAGCTTTAATATTCCGCGTTATAGCTTAAGTGTTAATTCAAGTCAACTTCTATAAGATCGTTTGCTCAACTGAGATCAACATAAACACATAATATATAGGTCACAACATTGACACCTACTTATTAAAACAACAGCCACCAACATGTAAAACCCTAAACCGCTGAAATTTAACACAGATAAACCATGCTGACAACTTTGAATACAGCCAGCAGAACACCGCCTACTCCAAACAACCACCATGTCATTCTAAAAATATTACACTACTCAAAGACCACCAAAACGGGTGACAAAACGTCTCCTGCAGCAAAGATGCGCTTCAGAAGTGGAAAGCAACAACTGCATATGACCCAGCCTGTCAGCCTCAAAACCACGTACAACTTTTAAGTACATGATAGAATCAGCCACAAGAATATCATCACCGAGTCTTAATACCATTACTGAGTGCGCTACCAAGATATCACTACCACAAACCTCAAGCTGATCAATAAGACCATCCTAATACAAGAGCTTATCACAAATATGTGCACACCGAGCATGCAAAACATCTTGCCAGACCCGCTCCTCCTCAACCTCTCTCTGAAAACACAGGCGCATCAGATCTGGAAGAAAAAAAGAGCCCGCAGAAAATGACAATTCTACGAGTAACATTAACCCAGACATTGTAGTAACAAAATTTAAAGTTAGGGCAACTGATAAGGAAAAATAAAAAGACCTAATGTGTTTAAATAAGTGAAAGTAAAATAAATAAATGATTAAAAGTGAGTCTCCTTCACCTGAAAAAAAAAAAAAAAAAAAAAAAAAAAAAAAAAAAAAAAAAAAAAAAACTAATACTACCTCCGTCCCATATTAAGTGTCCACTTTCACAATGCACAAAGTTTTAAAAGATTCCACTAACTAAACTCTCCACCAATCAAATATTACTTTTACCCACTAAACTCTCATCTTATTGGTTGAAAGGTACAAGTGAACATTTAATTTGAGACATCCAAAGATTCTATTGTGGACACTTAATATAGAACGGAGGGAGTACCATATTTAATGGCAATAAAAATCATACATTACTGTTTGACAAGATGATTCAGCTAGGTTGCTTGAAAACCTAAACTATCAGAAGCTGCTTTGACAAAAAAAATACCTATACTCAAAACTTTGACTGCACACCTACTAGCAATTTACGAAAGACAACACACACAAATTCAAAAAAAACTTACTAGAAGCATTCCCTAAAAAAACAGGAAACTTACACAACCCAATACACAATTAACTCTTTTAAACTGACATTTAGGTGGTGTTTGTTTATTAAGACGCTCTGAATCTGAATATGATTCGCACATCTGAATCTGAATCTGAGGCGGAAATGTCTGAATCTGAATACAATAAAACTGTTTGTTTTCCATTTAAAAACGTCTGATTGTTAGATGATGTTTATTTGTATTAACGACGACTACACTATAATAAACTAGATGTCCAACGAATATATATTTGTATCATACTGATGAACTAAACTTCACAATATTTACAATATTCATGCACACTTTGAAATTATTTGATACAACTTTATCACCTGATGTAGATATATTGATGCATAGTCACATACTTATCAATAGTTCAATACACGTGTTACTTCGATCTACACATAGATACTACAAAAATAAAAAACTAATAACCTTTAACAACCATCAAAAAATACACATTCATCTATTATAACTTTTCCTACTTATTGCCCACTGTAAATTGAAGCCAAGCAGTCCCACTACTCAAACAATTCAACTTACACATTAGAAAAAGACCCATTGTACTAGCAGTTGACTATTATTTATTGAACTCAATTTGCACAACTTGCTACTATGGAGTATAAGAAAAAAAAACCCAGTTTTCCTGACTTCAAATTCATCATCTGTAAAAATCATTTAAAATGTCCATCTTCATCATCAAGAACACCCAACTTTTTCAAACATCATACTCCTCATAGAAATCCAATCTTTAGTATAACTACAAAAGATAACCCAGTTTTGATTATCACCATTGAAGATGTATTCACACCTACAATCCCTAACCAAATCTTTAGTGGGGCTACGGCAGTAAGCCGACATGGTGGCCGACGACGGCATGGTGGTCGACGACGGCTTGGTGTCTGGAATTGCAATGAGGGTGGCACGAGTTTGAATTAAAGGTGGATTTGGTGTGAAGAAGATTAGGAGATTAGTGTGTGGGTTTTTTTTATCATCAACAAAAGGCAATAAGATGTCTTTGAAAATCTGGACCAACTAGATGTTTTATCATCTGAGCGTGTCTGAACAATGAAAGAAAAACAAACACGCTATTTACTCAAAAGCTCTGACCGATTCAGATTTTTAGTCCATTAAGAGCCTAGTAAGACATTTAAAGAAAAAACAAACACCACCTTACATTATTTATATCTATATAGTACTCCCTCCATCTCAAATTAATTGTCATGAGAGAGAAATTACAAAGTTTAATAAAAATGGGCCCCCTATAAATCTCAACCACTAAACACTACAAGAAAAAGTAGCTTTAGTGACGAGAATTTAGTGACGAGATTTTTTTTGGTCACTATTTAGATGAAAATAGTGACGATATAATTTTTTGTCATTATTTTTGGTCATCGGTAGAAAACCAGTGACGAACCTTAGAAGTGGTCACTATTTAGTCACTAAATTACATGAATAGTGACGAGAAATTTCGTCATTAAACATTAGTGACGAAATTTTGGTCACTATTTCACTGTGAGTGTTTAAAATGATTAAATATAAAGGCAATTACATATATACTTACTAAAACTTCTATACTCATATTTCATAAAAAATTCGTAAATACCATCACATGTTACGGATGAAAAACTTGTAAAGCAAAATTATAGATATTTAATTTTCTTTGATGCAATTCTCCACTAAATATATTGTTTGAAACATAAAGTTACAAAGACCATATTATATTTTACTGATATGTAAAAAAAAAAAAAATAAAAAAAAAATAAAAAAAAAACCTTGGATAACTATCAACTATGTATTTAATAAATAGTAATTTATTAAGTAAATAGTAATAAATAGCAATGTAAAAAGAAAATCCTTGTTAAAAGAAAGCACAGAGTAACAAATAAATACCGTCATTCACAAATTTCCCTTTTTCATAAGTAGTATCTCAAATAAAAAAAAAGTAAACCATTATCACTACACCATCATCACCATCAATACTATCTCCGACATCTCCATCAATACTTCGAGATCACCGTTATCACTACACCATCATCACCGCCATTGCACCGCCATCATCACCGTCGTAGCACCGTCACTATCACCAGCGTCGCGACTTCGAGATCACCGTTATCACTGCACCATCAGCGTCGTCTCCAATTCAGAGACATCTGTAAGGTTAATTTGTTGATTGAGTTCTAATTATTATATTGATATAGGTATGTTTGGCAATGAGGAACGTTTACTTTAGGGTTTAACATTCAGCATTTAGAATTGAGAGCACATTTGGCAAGCAGCATTTAAGTAACAGTAATGTGAAGAAAGTGGCGGAGATAGTATTGATGTAATCCGCGATGGCGAAGATACGCGGCGGGAGGAGGCCGAGTAATGTGGAAGTTGAGATGATGAATGAGGCCACGGAGAATTGGATTAAGGTTTGTGAGAAGTTTAAGCCGAGGGATGTTTTTGATAAGGATGTGTTTTGGAGTGTTGTTGAGGATCTCGGCTTGCAGAAGCTCGGGATTAGGAGTAGTGTGAAGCTGTCGATTAGTGAACGAATGTTGGTTACCAAACAGAAGGTAGTTGTTGTTTATGTCTTTTTATTACTTCACTGCTTGTTTATGCTTTTACGTTTCAGTAGATTTAACTAAATTAGATGAATTAGGTGAAATTTGATTATGTGAAATTTGAAGTTCAGTCTGTTACTAAATTGAGATGTTGCTATGATTTGCACATTTGGATTGTATATAGATTAACTGTTTAGAAGTTAAGTCTGTTACGATATGACCTGCACTGCTATCATTTTCTTATAAGGTTCAAACTCGAATTCGAAATTAATTGTATCACAATGGATGATTGTGATTAGCTTAGTTTTAGCTATAGTAGTACTAGTTCAACGTAAGTGTAGATATATTAATCCGAGTAGACATTTTATGTGCTTTGACTGCAGTTTACGTTTATTGCATAAGTTACTGATTAGTACTTTACTGATATATAGAAATTTATATGTTGTTCAGATTCTGTGATCGTATGTGATAAGCGTAGTTTTAGCTATTGTGAGTATTGATTGATTGTCAGCATGGAGCTAGTGAAATAATTAAACAATTAAACATATAGTGAATAAGCAGTTCAAGTGTTTGGATAGAAGCAATCTGATTACGATTATCTTCCTGTTGGAGGGTGAAGAGCAGTTTTCAATAATAAATGCAAAACGCTCAAACAACTTCTTATTTGATTATTGTCAGCTGAAGCAAAATCAGTCACGATCTTCTACATTACGTTTTGTTATGGATGATTATCTGATTCTGGTTATATTAAACGCATAAGCAGTTTTCATTAGCAATCGCGTGATTACTTATTAAAGAGCACTTTCTTAATGTAGTAAAATGGATTGAGTGAGTTATTGAGTTTGTGATGTTGTTTGCAGAGTTAACCAAGTGGATGTAGGGAGGCTCGATATCGAAATGTCAGCCATGTTGAAATAACAACCGGTTAAGGTTTTCTCTGTTATGAAGGTATACCATTATTAAATCTTGTGTTTACTTAGTCATGCCTATGGCCGTTATTTACTATTTTGAATATAATTAGAAGTTGAGGTTTCCTTTTCTCATGTTAGTCGAGTCTTTTAAGCGCGCACTTAGGGGACATATGCATGACCGGTTTTCAAAAATCAGTTTGCCATTAGCTTATTTAAAACTGATTTATCTGATTATTTCTTTGTTGGATAATCTACTATAAATTGCAACGCCTAACACCCCTATATAATGTCTGATGAGCAAACGCATCAATGTGATAGCTATGAGATTCTTGTCCGGTGATGGATGGATATGTAGGATACAGGGCATGTACAATTTCATGCCACAACCCACTCAGTTGAATAATGAATATGATGTTGAAATGAAGTTTCTTTTTGCTCTAAACAGACTTCTCAGTATTAGGAATATGGCATCCTTAAAATCATCAAATAACACAAAGCAATCCTGAAGGCTGGTTAAGTTTGCTAATTGGAAATCTCTGAACCTATTGTAGATAACGGGCCTGGATCACTTAGATGACGGGCCTGGATCACCATTCACCATTATTTCTTTGATGGAACCCGACAGCGTCATCCTCGTGTTAGGTTTGCCAAAAGTACACCTGTATAACAATTACACCAGAAACTGGGGCATTTATGCTGTTTGCACCAGTGTCGAATCTCAAGTTGAATGGCTAAATAAAACTCTTTAAGTTACTTTTTTGACATTTACACATACATATAGTTGATGATATAACTTGTTGATATATCTTTCAGATATACTCGCAATGCAATATATACGAAGCGGGGCAAAAGAAGGTGGCGTTTAAATATCTCACTGAGAAGGTAAAAGACATTCTTCATTTCTTCGTAAGTTGAGGAAAATAGTCTACTAATGGGTCAAAACGAGTTCGGGTCAAAACGGGTCACAAGCTGACCAGTTTCAATAAATTTGTCAGACATGTCAAACGGGTTGGGTTAGGTAAATGGGTCAAAAGGGGTGGCGTACCGACTAATTCTACTTTAAAAAAGGGTCAGGTTGACCTACTTTTTTTCGATTTAATTTTATAGGAGGAATTCTAAAATTATGTGTCCTTTGAATATATTATAAATTTGAAGAAGTAAAATTATTCTAGTTTCTCTCTTTATTAGGATTGTGTTTTCCTACAAAAAAGCTACACTTCCCATACATGTCATACATCGTTACTACTTGTAATATTGGTTGTTTAGCATAAGATTGTTGTATGTGGTGCAGGCAGGTGACAAAGAAGAGGCATGTAGTGGCTGCATAATATCTGAGGGTGACTTATTTATGACGGGTACTCAACCGGGCTTATTGGAACCAACAGCAGCAAGTAGTTTGTTTCACCCGCGCCAACACTATGAGAGATGGACTGTTGAACCTGCATCGAAGGAGCTTAAAGATATTATCCAGCATTGTACAGGATGGCAAAATGTTCTACTCCCGCCTGGTCAGTAACCCATATATATAGTTAAGTATTCTTATGGCCGATTCTGTAAAAAACTAAAAACCTTTCATTCGGATATGCATAGTTAAATTTACATTCATAATAAGCATATGTTTGCTGACTCTCAACATGTAGGAATAGCAGTGGCACCAGTGGTTCCGTACTCTAATGTTGATAGCAGCTTGCGAGCACTTGCTGGACAAGCTGAGGGGTTCGGTCGACAAGCCGTTGGTGGACTTCATGGAGAGCTCTTTCATGTTACCTCGCTATTAGGTCAGTCTTGTATTTGACTATGGTTGTTAGGGTTTTCTGATATTGGTTCTTTTACAATTGCATATTCAAAGTTGTAATTGTTTGGATGGACTTAATGTGATTCTGATTAGTTACTACATTTGAGTAAAAAGGAGTCTGCATTTCTATTGCTGTGGATTATAATTACAGTTACTAGTTAACTTGCACGTGCTGAAATCTAAATTCTGAATTCTGATTTTTCATTTCTCATGCAGCCTCACTCTTCTGCTTTTCCCTCTTGTAGCTTACTTTGTTGAAAAATTGGCATGGAAAAAACGTCTGTCAGACCTGTAAGTAAATTGTTCCTTACTGCTACGCTGAAACAGCAATAAATGTACTGAAGCTCTTTGACATTGAGTTTTGGGAGATGTTTGATCTCATCTACTCTTGCAGGTTGTAATCACTCTTCCATCTAATAGTAACTACAGCTGCAATCTTGTATCCAGTTCTCATGATTCTAAGGTCAGTTCGTATATTCCTTTGCAAGCTTGTACACGTTCTGTATGTGCTTGTTACCAAGCTTTTTGATCTCTACCCTTGGTTAACATAATTTGCATTATTGATGTTGGATTGTCATTTAGAAACAAAATTAGATAAATAACTGATCTACACCTTGCTAGACTGTTTGACCAGTTGCATAAAATTGAGAATGCTAGCTTATTGTATCGCTTGATCTTGTTTTAGGTAATTCTCCAAGTACCGAGTGATTATATCATTTATGGACCTGATTATACATTTGCTTATTGATTTATTCTGTGTCTTTGAGCCTCCGTTTCCAGAGTATGTAGATGCTTACTTGAGGCTTGCTGCTATTGCGAAAGCACGAAATAATGTTCCTTTAAGCATTGAATTGGTACTCAGCTCTTTTCAGTATCATTGTTGACATTTACTTTTTATACACATGCCTTTATTTTGTGTCTGATTTGTATTGCTATATATTTCTCGATTTTAGTTTCTTTGCAAAAGCAATTTTGCAGTAAAACCGACGTTAGTTCCAATTTCATTATATTTTTTTGCTATATGTTCATAATTAGTGACGACCTTTTTGGTCTCTAACTATCTGTAGTCTGTGACGACTTTCTCGTCACTATGGTAAATACTAGTGACGATTTTATCGTCACTATCAAAACTGTGACGAAAAATTTCGTCACTAACCGGATTAAAAAGTGACGACAAATCTGGTCACAAAGTAGTGACGAGGTATATTTTCGTCTCTAATTGATTTAGTGACGGAGCTTTAGTGACGACTGGTGACGAATCGAGTTTGGTCACTAAAGAGTTTTGTGACCACTTTTGACACTGTTAGTGACGACACTGTTTTCGTCACTATAGGCTAATTTTCTTGTAGTGAAATGAGAATATACCCTTAAAATATTCTCTAGTTTTTACTTAAAAAGGAAAGTGGACAATTTTTTTAAGACATCCCAAAAAGGAAATGTGGACAATAAATTTGAGACGGAGGGAGTATATACTATAGATGGAGAAATAGGGCACTGTGCCATGATAAAAAAAATAGCTTCCCATTTGAATATTCTGCTAATTATTAAAATACAATTCCCTGGCTCATTAAAATATTAGCAGCCGATTAAAATACGCTTTCTATAATGAGGAAACGTTTTCTATTGGTGTAGGGCACTTAAATTTTCAGCCAAGTATTCAAATACAATTTTCAGCCTCATTAAAATATTACCACCCGATTAAAATACGCTTTTACTTTCTTACAAAATACACCTGAACTTTTTAATATTTACAACTTTTTCATATACCAAACTTTATTTGCTAAATATCTAACAGATACTTAGCGGTTGTTTGAATAAAAATATGCTAGCAAAAAAGCCACTCGATAACGAACAAAACAAGCACAATATTGATATACTTTTGACGTATATACGATTTTATAAAAAATGTTGAAGTTTGATATAGATATAGTTTCTAAATAAATGAACTTTCAAAATGCACCCTTAACCTATCAAATAACTTTAAAATTATCTTAATTTTTTTTTTAAACCATAGGGGTCAAGATTATCCCCGCCGCAACAAACTGGTGGCCGACACAATATTCATACCAAAAATGACGTCATACAACAACTACAAATATAGCTTGACACAACATTTGTTCTAAATATTTTTTGTTCTAAACAAATACAACACGTGCCTGCAAAAAACATATCACGGTCTTACTTTAAGAAACCCCGCCCAAACATTATTCATAAATAGTTATCGCAAAAATTCCTCGAAAATTCTCGATGCAACGCAGCGGGCGACTTCCACTTGTTACAAAACATAACACAATATTTGTTTGAAAACACTACTTAATATTAAAGAAAAAAAAAAATTGCAACAAAACAGATACTCCGTACAATTTTGCTTCGAAGAAACAGCGTGCTCCCCCACTTGTTGTAGAGATAGATATGACGGTCATCTAAAAAGGCGGGAAATGTATATTTCCTTGTAGGTGATAGCATCAGTCAACTTTTGGTACACAACGAGCATGTAAACCCGCGCGTTGCCGCGGGAATGTTTTGGTTGATATTAATTTTGTTATATGAGTGTTTGAGGCATGTTATTTGTTTTCCTTTAAATGCTTCGAGAATGCCAAAGCAAAGTATACTTGCTGTCATAATTTCGGAAAGACACTATAATTATGGCCAGGGTGGTTTGGCCTTATGCCAGGCCCATAAATTATCCTTATTGCCCTTATTTTACTGAAAGGCGTATAAAATGGGTGTAGTAGGCCAATAATAAATAGCATTTTTAAACTGATCAAAACTTTAAACTTCCAAATAATCTATGTTCATAGTTGTATATGGAAAGGTAGGTACATATTAAAATTCAGCATGGTTGTAAAGTAGTGATGTCACATATGCTCTTGAAATAAAAGTAAATAAAAGAGTACTTACATTCAACGTTGTTTCAACATTCAAAGTAGCTGATCTTTGTCCATCTTTGATATCAGGCATGACCCAAAAGGGCCAGGAGTCACCCTTGTTTAGAAGTTCGTCGAACATTGTTTGTTCCTCGACTGGACCCATGCAAAGACTATCCAGAACATCCATGGCATAAATGGAGGCTAGAGATGCGGCTTCATCAATCTCCAACTTATCTTCACTGAATACAACACATCTGATAGCCTGGACCATAATGACTTCTGCATATGCCTCGTTATTTGATTCATCATCTAAAACCGCTAATGTGCTGTGTTCCCAATCGATCATTAACAATGCAGCCAACACACATGGGGGCAAGCTAGGATTGTTTGTAAGAGTGTTTAATCTCGATAAGCTACCATCGAGCACTTCCAATGCAAAATTAGCCATTTCAAGCACATTCGTTGAAGATTCACATCCATCAATGGTTATGTGTTCCTCAGAATTAAAGATCGTGTTAGCATCCCTTCCCCAAACTGACCCATGTTAGTGCCCACTTCAGCCCCCAAACAGACCAATTTTAGCCCCATTTCATAAATGTGAAGTGTTCCATATCCATCTGATCCACACATAACCCTGCAAGCGTAACAATATATATAAGCATCTCGCTGTATTTTTGCTTCTTACCAGTTTATGATTGTAACAAACTAAGTAGCATATATTTTTAAAATACATTAATTTTTAACATATTCGTAACTTCATAAGTGTTGGGGTGCTTACACAGAAAATTAGAAAAGCTATATTCTGAAACTAATTGGTTGTGAATTTGATATCTTGAGCTGCTCGGATCTCACTAATATAACATGTGGGTTTGGTGTAGGCCTAAACAGGTTAAAGCATTGTATTGCAATGTCTATATTCTTTTTTCAGAGATTAAAAAAACTGTATTCTTATATGTTCAAGTATAAATAACCTATAATTCCAGCTTTGGCCAATTAATCAGCATATATAGTAACGTAAAACATGATTATTAAATAACTAATTGTAGCCCATATTTTTAAAGCATAATCTGTAATTTGGTGTTAACCCTTACACTAAATGCTCCAAGTTACATTATTTTTAGCTTCAGTTTCTTCCAGGAGCTACATGTATTCTTAGCACATAGCTTTAACTCTTTAAGCTACTGTAACTTTTCAATACAAATAAATTAAATCGTACCAGAAATTTGCCAGAGAGGATTGCCCATTCCAACTGCAACTTCTGCTGCAGGTTGACCAATTTCAGCTATCGAATCGATTATGCATTGATCATCATCTCCAAGACCTGTTGGTAATGATGCTCTTTGCACCTGTAATGTGAAAAGCATTAACTTGAGATACACCACCAAGAATCAAGGACTCGAACTAAACTTCGAATACAAAAACGCATTTTAAACAGGAATACCAAATTTTGAATTTGTACAATGGTAAAGAAAATACAGGGAAAATCAGGTACCTTGTTGCGTTAGTTGCTCATCTATCACCACTGCAATCTGTTTAGTGTATACAGTGAGATGATAGCAAATTGAAAGGAGATAAAATTTACGCTGCAACAATGAAAGAAGCCAGTGTTTGCTTTTTAAGCTTTTCTTCTTATTTGTCTTTATCAGCTGCATAGTCATCCTAAGAAAAAAAATCACAAAAACGCTTAAGACATTTTTTAATTCACATAATGAGAACTTTCTGTAAACACATACCAAGTCAACAACCTTAACGACAGCCTTTTCATATCTTGCCTTGATTTCTTCTGCTAAAGCCTGCCATTAAAACAACTTTACTCACGTTGTAAAAAGTAAGTGTTTGGCCACAAAACAACTTAGATCATTTACACCAACGCATGTGTGTTGGCTGCATTGAAACTTTGACAAAACGTTATCAAGACCAATAGGGAAAAGAATTAAGGGGAAACGGACCCGTTAAGAAATTCAGTTTTGTCCCGTTCAAAATTCCCTTTATCTGATTATTCCATTAAACTTACCTCAACTTACTATATCTAACACAAAAAACATGATAGTTTGAATACGAAAAGTAACAAAATGTCATGTATTTCGACTAAAAGTCCAACACTCATAATTTGCTATAAACCATTTGCAGGCCAACATTCATAAATATAGTGAAAAAGGTGCAGTGGAGCAATTCACAGGAGTATGTACATTAGCTTCACCTCGATAGTTTTGTTTATCTAACCTCGTTTTAAACCGGTCCATGCCTAGGTAGTTAGGTGTTTTACCTAAACGACGTAAACAAATACGCAAGTGTGTATATGATTGCTTATTAAAACTACTTATTAAAGCACATTGCAAAAGATAATCCTTAAATATGCTTTATGTTGAAGCAACTACTGTATTAGATAAGCAACTAACCAAATACGCAGCCGCAACACCTAACCATTTTCTTAGCCACCTTGTTGCTTCATATCCCCCGTACCTGAAATCACCTTGCACCTCATCACAACCACCCTGTCACTCCTCTCCCTCAAATTCTAGTTACAAAAACTAATCAGTACGACTTATAAAAAACCATCTTAATTGCCTAAAATCCAAAAAGAAAAATAAAAAAATTTTAAAAAAAGAAAAAACAAATTTTTTTTTCATGCCTGGTTCTTGAATCGGTAGATCTCGCAATTGATAATGGGTTTCCAAATTGTTGATTTTGTGTTTTTTCTGAATTGTTTGATTCTGAAAAGTGTTGTTTGTGGTGATTTAATGGCAATTAGGGATGATGTTAAGAACATACAAAAAAGATTAATTGGTTAAAGTAGAATAACTTACCTACAATTATAAGTCTTAGCATGATTCATCTTGTCAATCTTCATTTGTAGATGAGTTTGGCAGATGAATCGACGGGATACGCCTGGCCGGAAAAAAAAAAGAAAAAAAAGACACACTCGCCGGTGATTGGGGATGTGAAAGATAATAGTTGGTGGGTCTTGATTGTGATTTATGTGTGTGTGGTTTTGATTGTTTAGCAGGTGGTAGAAGTGGAGAAGAAGGACCCAGATCTGGGTTATGTGAAAGATAATATATTTAGGTGTCGACATGTGTTACATTTGCAGCAGTGAGGTACAGTCATTTGTTGAAAAATGCACATAGTATAAACGGTAACGGAGTGCACTGTTGCTCAAGCACTGTAGCACTCCGTTATACTTAAGCATAGTTGACCATTCATTTGCTGAAACGTGTCCCATTAATAACAAACCATAATGGAACAACCAATTACAAACCTGATTAGTTGCATAACAATCCCGTAATACATATTAATTGAACGGCGTTTAACTTTGGGTTTTAGAATATATATAATTTCCCATTATAGCCTATAACCCTAGCATCATTTTATTATACACACAATACACAATTTGCACCTCTGCGTTTTCCACCTTCCCCAAATACAAAATTTACACCTCTATATATACAATCCAACACATACCTCTTTCACCATATCTTCTATAACCCAATTTACAATAAGAATGAGAACAAGAAAAAGGTGTTACAGCAGTAGTGTTGCAAAATCTCAAAAGAAAAAGAAGATTGGATCACCCAGTTGCAGTAGCAGTTCCACTTACTCCGCAGCTCCACTTTTAAGAGTCCGAGTCCCGCGACAGCTGGGAAACGGATCACCCAGTTGCGGTAGCAGTTCCTGGTCCACAGCTAACGGATCACCCAGTTCCTGTTCCTCCACAGCTCGAAGTGCACCCACCGACCCCAATGTAATAATGTGGGACGAGCTTGGCTGTATTCTAGCGCACCTTCGTGGCCATGGGTTGTCTGCGAACGAGTTAACTCTATTTCGAAGATACTTAGAGCAAAATGATCTGGCAAGCCATGCTTTTTTGTGTATGAAAGGGGATCAGGAGATGATAAATTTTATAAGAGAGCTTGATCTGACTCCTTATAAGTAGAATCCAAATCAATAATGTAAGTTCATTTGCTCTTTAACAATATTCTTTCGTATGAATAGATTATTTGATAAAAATTAAATCTTTGTATTTGTGTTAACAATAAGAATATTTTGCTTTGTTATCTCCTATGTTAAATCTATGTTTCACAAGTGATTGTTTATTGATTTGATTGATAATTACTCTAGTTTTTTAGGTGCTTGTGTACTCGAGTTATAATATCACCATTTGATTCATTATTGGCTGTGTTTCTTTCTAGTTTCTAACTGATATCGACTTCACTAGTTGTTTGATTAAATTCCTGAACTAGGTGATACATGTGTGTTTGCCTTAATTATAGGATGCTAGTTAATGGATCTTTCCTTGTGTTTGCCTTAATTATAATAACACCCCTAGTTTCATTATATGTTTTAAGCTTGTTATAATTTATATATCTTTGTATTGTTTGCAGATGCTTATGCCAAGGATGCTGTGGGAGACAGACTTAGATGGTTGCGTTTTGGTCTTAGTAGACTTATAATTTATACAATGTTATTGTATCATTCCTTCGTTCTGGTGCAATTCACTCAGTCTAGTCTTGCTCGAGCACCTTCCCAGCCTAGCAAGTCAGTCAGAGTCGAGGTTAAGGCCAAGCAAGAGCTATACTTTATCCCGCCTGCTTGAAACCTCCCTCGCTAGTCCGAACCTGCTGACCGCCAAACAGACATAGGTAATAGCCAAAGAGAAAACCGTTTGGCAAGTCAAGTCTTTTTGAATACATTAAGGGGATCAGGAGAGGATCAATTTTTTAAGAGCGCTTGATCTGACTCCTAAGTATAATCCAAATCCAAGTCAATGATGTAAGTTCATTTAAGCCCCTCAGATGGTATTACTTGTTTATGTGATTTGATGATAAAAGATTTAAATTATATTGCTAGAATGTGATTAAGAGCTGAAATTGATACGTTGATTGGTTTTAATAAGCTTGATTAGAAATTTCTAGCAATTTTTGCATAATATGATAAAATGAGTTCATGACATCATTTGGCTAGATAATGAGCTAGGTTATTATGATGCTAGGAACTTGTAATATTGGTTTTGTGGGATCAAGATGTATGGTTAGATTGAAAAACGGACTAAATGAGTTAAGTGGTATTAAAAAGGCATGAATTGAGTTGTAAACGAGTAGATGAATTAAATAAACCATTTGGCATGTATTAAAAGTATCCGTTTGGTGAATGGGCTAAGTTTGACTCAAACGGGTCAAACAAGTCGTAACCAATCACTAACTTATATGAAATAAACTACTCTTGAATGATAAATATGAATCGGGTGAAATATCATATAGTATTTAAATTTGAACTATTAATTTGAGCTAGTAATGACAAAATTAAGGGGGAACTGTGATGAATCTCTGCAGATATGACTAAAGTTGTGATTGTCCGCGCGTTGGCCGGGCAAATCAGTAGATTTGCAGCCATTGCGGATGTTTACGCATTTTTCGATTCCCACCCTGTCTGAGCCTCATAAACATTTTTGTCTGATTTTACATTTTTGTTTGATTTGCTTTGAATGTATAGAATAGAATGGATTTAAATTGGGGCCCTGGACATGTCGTTGCTTCAACATGTAAATCAATTTAAAGAGTTATATGTTTCGTGATTAATATATACTGAAAGTTTTTTTTTTTAAAAAAAACCACTTCGTAAATATATAATCTGAAGTTTGCGGACACACTAAAAACTGATTATTTGCTTGTAAGAATCTCTCGAAATAGAAGATCATCACAATGCTATCTTCTGTATCACATTAAACTCTTATAACACACCCAACACCCTTCTAAGATATCAAAGTTCTGTGCTTTTGTTGAAATACAAATTTCTAAGCTGAGTTGCTGTCCTATGTGTAAGCATCTTTATGTATGGATGTTGCATAACTGGTAACTAATTCACTGTTTTCATATTTGTATGCGGGATCCAGCAAACAAAGGGTTATCGTATGTGATGAGAAGCTGAAAAAGATATTTGGACAGAGGGATCAAGTTGGTTTTCTCGAGATTGCTGGGCTAATTAGTCCTCACTTCAAGAAGGCTGAAAATTAGTATGAAACTATGAATAGTCCCTGATGTTATGTATATGGAGATCTATTTTGGTTGATGATATCGTTAGTAACAAAGAATAGTAGTACCCCTGCACCCCATCTTTTTGGTAGTTTTTGGCTTGTTAGGGGGCTTCAAGAAGCCACGTTTTAGAACCTTGTTCCGCTAGCATTTTTTGCTTTCTTGGATCTCTTTGCTTCAAATGTGGCCACTGATCAATTGCATGTACCTCTCCAAGCGCCGCCTGACACGTAAAATGTCCTCGCAAGAAGCTTCCTGAGGTTCCAAGAGTGGCTCCATGTAGTTGTTACTATGTTTCACGGATTTATATTCACTAGTGTGATATCTCTTGGTATATGCTTCATATTTCTTTGCATACATATAATTCCTCATTTTCTGGTGAACGAACATTCATTTATCATTATGATGAGCATAGTTTCGTGATTTGTTCTTGCCATACGAGCACCCTCTATTTGCATAATTTGTTGTTTGATTCTACAAATCTTGCAGTATGTATGGACAAAGAACGAGGTTTTCAGTCTCATCAAGGGCAGCGTGCTGAAGCTGTTATCAGCTTATAGGTTTGATTATGTCGCATAAACAAAGATCAGAATTGGCTATGATACACAATTAGGGGTGTCATAAATCCCGACCCGGACCCGGACCCGAACCCGAATAAGGATACTCGGGTCGGGTTACTCGGGTCCAAAATCTTAGTCGGGTCAATCGGGTCAACCCGACTAACCCGATTACGAAATACCTTGAGACTATCGATTTTAATATCCCCAATGGCAAGGAAAGCATTGATTATGTTCCAACATTATTTTCCCTGCATAAAGAAACCACGATACTTTGTTTAGAAAAATGTACTCTCTGATGTTTACTTTCTTAATTGAACATGGTAACTGCATAAAGACAGATGAAAGTGTTCCATCACTACACTGTCATATAATAAAAAAAAACACTACAATGTATAGCATATTTAAAAAGTTTATTTCGAGTATCAACCAGCACATGGATACATTTTGTTTATTATAAAGTCAAACCAATTTAAATATTACTTGATATTTAAACTCTTAACACTACTGAACGGCATTGGCATAGCTTAGCCACATGTATAGCCTGAAATTCCTAACCCTAATGTACTTCATTTAAGCTTGTGCTTATTAGCTTATCAGGTACAATAACCTCCGTCTATATGTGGCCCCACATTGGCTACTAAGGACAGCTTGTTGTATTTGATAATACAATAAGCCCATAAGTGCTAGAATGAGCTAATCATTACAATATCACATACAGACGATAAATAAGTTTTATATTATATCTGATATCTAAGCGAAGATCACCGGATGTGGTAATGCGGGTATTATGTAAAGGTTCCATGTCACTTAGAAAAACACTCAACCACATTTTACCACTCAGTCGTAACACTTGATGAAACACACTCCTTTAAGTTAAAACTAAAAATTCATTTAATATTAAAAGGTTTAATCTCATTAAACATAAGTAAGAATGAAAATTACATATAACTTGTATCTACTTTGCAGATTTTTTTTTTTTTTTTTTTTTTTTTTTTTTTTTTTTTTAGAAAAGGATAAATATACAAATGTTTTCAAGCTGTAAGAGCTAAAAAGGTAAATACCAAACATACTCCTTTAAGTTTATGTTTTGGGTTTTTCATAAGCAACTTACTAATGCTTAGTGTTTGGGTTAGCTCATATATTTAAAACGACTAAAAGGTACTACATGAACATCTAAAATTATATTGTATTGTTATACGAGGGTTTAAAAGTCCTTTATCATAACTAGTAGGTGACCCAGAATCGGTTTATTTACGAGAAGTAAAGAAAACTCATAAACCCAGAATTTGTGACCACATTCATTTTAAGAAAAAGGTGACAAAATAAACGGGTTGGGCCGGGTTTTGGTCACGTGCCTAGATGTGTTTGGGTTTAGGCGGGTCCGAGGTCTAGATGAGTCTTCTAGGGTTAAAATAGGTCAAGATCTAGATGGGTTTTGGTCCGGTCGACAATTTTTTTTTTTTTTTTTTTTTTTTTTTTTTTTTTTTTTTTTTTTGTAAAAGATGAAAAGAGTGAAAAAAAAAAGTAAATTTCTTTTTTGGACCCGTTAGACCTGTTTAGACCCGATGGATAATTATTACCCTAGTTAACCACTTCCATTATTTAGTCATATAAACGCATAGATAAACTTAAACAAACATACTTTAAAATGAAAATAAATAAATAAATAAATAAATAAAAGAAGTAGAAAAGGTTACTTTTAAGGTCGGAGACATAGTCTGAATGGGAGGCGATCATGACGAAATGGGTGTCGAGATTCGTGTCGATGAACAAGCTGCTGCTGTTGTTGTCTGCATGTGCCATTTTTTTAGTGATTGTTTGTTTGATTGTTAATGGGGAATTGTCATTTTTAAAGAAAGAGGGTTTAAGAGGTTGGTTTGGTGTGTAAAATTATGGAATGAAATGATGGGGAGATTAACAGTTGTGTCATTTCATTCTAAAATTTACAAAATCATCCAATTTTACTACGTTTAGCAAAAGTAAGTTTATTTTTTAGTGTTTTTTCCATAAACTTACCAAAAATTTTTAGTGTTTTCAAATATAAAAAATCCTGAGCCTTGCGAAATTAGTCACTCTTGTACGATTTGTTTGGCGCAGAGCTTTTTGGAGCTTTTTGAGACGATGAGCGGTGAGCAATGAGTTTTTTGTTTTTTAGTGTTCGTTTGGAAAATGAGCGGTGAGCTTTGCTATTTTTTAAGAAAGCTCATTTTTTCAATGCTTCTTTAAGAAGCTGTGAGTGGTAAGCTGTGGCTACTCCTCACAGCTACTTTTGCCAAACATAGCTTTAGTTTTAGTACGATTAGTTTTACATAATTTTATTTATTTATTTATTTGAAGTTTTAAATTGTAATTCTATGGTGTCATAAAATCCATGTACCTATCTGTTAGTACAAAACTTGGGCTCAATGCAAAACCTAGTTTAAGCTAGCTCTTGATGGAGTGAATTTCGAACTTGAAGGTTGGTGATAAGCTGCTAAGAAAGAAAACACCGTTAGCCTCACCGCGGAAGAGGGACTTCCGCGGTCAACCTCCGGTGTGAGAGTAAGTAATAGTTTTAGAGAGATAAAGTATTCAGAGTGTGTGAGTGATGTATGTGTTACCGTTTAAGAGTGTCACAACTCGTAAATTCTGGTCTTTTCCCGAACTTTCACATTTACTATTCATCGGTTACTATTCATCGATCACTATTCATCTTTTTCGGAGTCAGTTTGTGATTCTGAGAAACGTTCAAAATTTTTACTATTCATAAAACACTATTCACCCCGGAGAAAATTTGTCGTTTATGCGTGAGTTGCGTCATTTCTGTATACGTACGGTTATTTACCTAATAAACGTTACCTTATGAGCTATTATTTTGAATAATTGATCCGACAATCCCAACTATGGTCCTAACACATTTTTATACTCATAATAATAATATAAAAATTATATTATTAATTTACCCGGTGTTTTCAAATCAACTGTTACGTTTTCCGGTTGAAGCTTATAACTCCGTCGGTTTGCGATATTTCAACCCGATCATTATTTTAACTTCCGATTCTCATCAGGAATATTATTTTACAATTTTTACAACTTCATTATATTTTATTTTATCTCGTTACAATTTATTTTTAGTTAACTCGGTACCCGGTATCACCTAAACTACACAATATCTATCAATAATACACCAAAGTCAAGACTTGCTTGCAAAAGTCTTCCAATCCCCTAAAAACATGGATCTTGCCCCCTAGTCCATATATATATACTTCACCCTTTTCATTTTCATTCAACACAAAACAAAACAACTAGCACAAAAACTCATTTTTGCTCTCCTCCTTTGTGTGTGAATCGGCCACCATCAAGAACCAAAGGAGAAACCATAAACTTTTCAAGATCCAAGTGTTTATAAAGTTCTAATCATGATCTAGTTGGGATTTTGTGGTAAAAACCCTATGTTTCTTAACATAATCATCTTCAAATCACCTCAAATATTCAAGTAAGCTTCAACAACACTTTTGATCTTTCCATACCTTCATTTCTCTAGTTTCATGTTGTTTATTCAAGATCTATATGCATATGTTAGTTTATACCACTCTATTTATACTTTTTATAACTTATGAACCCTAGATACTTAATATAAGTAGATCTATAAGTTTTATTAGCATCCTCATGAGATCCACCAAGGTTGGTGATGTTTAGGAACCCATGACACTCTAAGAAGGTGTATGGTAGGATTTGGGTTGATTTGAAGTTGTTTGGTTGGTTTTTAGACAAGTTAGTAACTAGGAAAACCAAGTTTTGACACTTATAGAAAGTTGCTGTCCATTTTTGCAAAACGTGGAAACATCAGGGATTTCTGGGTAATTTTAGACCTAAGATTTAGAAACTACCTTCCGATACGGAACTATGGCCGAAAACGGGGATGAAAACGAGTTAATAACGAAGGAGATACGCTAAAAACGAGTTAACGACGAAAACTATTTTTTTTCTTCTGAAAATCCTTTGCTGATGAACAGTTGTCACGGGCTGTTTTGGGCATAAAACTTGATCTAGCCATCCCGACTTATCAAAAATATGTTAGTATGTTGTCCCACGATTCCGGGAATGTAAAGAACATAGAAAACGAGCTTATAACGACTAAGATATACACGTTTGAAACTAGACGAACTATATATATTTTTGATAGCTTTTCTAATAGAGAATATTTTGCGCACTAAACAATATACTTACACCAAACGAACAATGGAGAACCGTCCTTCCTAGCCGTTGAGGCACGTACCATCAAAAGTTTATTAACCCATCAATGAGATGACATCTCAAGGTTTTCAAAACGCCAAGACCAAACACTAACACTTTATATATTATTACACGACTAGTCTTTACGAAGCTAATTGGGCTTATTTTCACCAAGTATCGGAAAACATTGAATTTCAACGATAACTATTATTCTCAAAGTACGAGTGGTATAGACTTCATGTGCATGTGCATTCACTTCATCACTTTATAATCTAAGTAAATCGTATCATTCGTTCATTATAGGTCGCGGTTAGAGACCGAGCCTCATTTCCATCATAACCACTTTTGTCTTCGTAACTATCGTACCAGGTGAGTCATAGCCCCTATTCTTTTACATTGTTTTGTTAACTTTTTGGGGGAGAATACATGCTCGTTTTTACATAAATTACTACTTGACTCTTTGAACTCATTTGACCTTATAACTTGTTTTGAACTTTTGAACTTAATGTATTGTACGTGCTATGACCTAAAGTCTCACCTTATTGGTGGAGCGTTCTTAACCCTAAAGTCTCACCTTATTGGTGGAGTGTGCTAAGTCTCCTTTGTTCGGAGCAACACTATAAAGTCTCTCCTGTTCAGAGCATCCTTAATAATTCTCGCCATGGTGGAGTGACTAATAATTCTTCGCCAGGTCGGCGGAGTGACTAATAATTCTTTGCCTAGGTGGCGGAGTGACTTCAAGTCTCCCTTGTTCGGAGCGGCCTTGATTATTATATATATGTGGTGCTTATATTGTGACTTATTATTGACCTCATGTGCTTGACTACCGGACATAAACTATTTTAGCAGTGGGTTGTAAACACACAGGTTGCAAGTCTCTTATGGCGGGACTTGCAACTGAGTGGATTTACGATGCCTTTGCTGTGTGATCATTTTTCTATATACTTTATTTGTTTAACAAACTCTATGAACTCACCAACCTCGTGTTGACACTTTAGCATGTATTTTCAGGTTTTAACCAATGGCACGCTACTGGAGGTTTTGGCAGGGCATGGCATGATCATAGAAGACTCTGATTATTTATATGGGGACCGTTTTAAACTACTTTTAAGGGCCTACTTCCGCACTACTTTTAACAATGTAAATTTATCATTTTTGATTAAATGATTTTATTCTAAATAATTAAAGTGAAAACCATTTTTGTACTTGTGTTGTGTTACCGATTGAGTTACACCCCAGCTACATGTACGCTTCCGCTGGACCCGATCTTGGGGGTGTGACAAAGAGCGGCGAATGCCCTCTATTTATACCACAGCATTTGTTGTCGGTTTCTTGGGACTCCGTACTATGATAGTGATGTTTTTAGGCGGCAAACCCTCAGGTCCCCTCTCGTTCTTGTCTTTTCATCGTGAGTGGCGCTTCCTTCGGAAAGGGGTTGTCGCCTTTCCTGTTTTGGGTCTGCCTTGGTCAGCTATATGATGCTACCTCCGTCCCAAATTTATTGTCCCCTTTTGACTTTTTCGGTCTTTACTTTTCAACTTTAACCTTAAATATTTTTGTTTATATTACATAATACTTGATACAAAAAAAAAAAAAAAAAAAAAAAAAAAAAAAAAAAAAAACATTAATTAATCGGAGGCCGCAAAATGTCCCGAGACCCACCCTCTATAACCACTTGCATTATCATATCATATCATACTATCTTATAAAGCATTTAGGCCTTCTAATAAAAGAATTACTTAAAATTCAGCATTACAAGTTCTTAAGCTAAAAATACAACAAATTAAAACACATTTTCTAACATTAAATACAATTACAAGTTTTTAAGCTAAAAGTACAACCAATTAAAACACATTAATAAAAACATATTTAGATCAATAAATACAATTAATGCAGTTATTAAAATATATTTTATATAAGAAATACAAAGGGTACTACTAAATTTACCCTTAATCCACTATCTAAACCTTAAATTTTCATTTCAATCCCTATTGCTACTATAGTTGACTAACCTTTAAATTTAATACCGTAATATTTATTACTTTCACGCACATTAACGCATCTTATTTTTGAGGTAACCTTTTTAAAATAATACTTTGTTTTTATTTATTTTTTTCTCACTTTCGTATTGTACTATATATCATTTTTGGGCGACGCGAATTCCCAGTTTTGAATAAAATAGTATATAACAGTTTTGTACAATACTATTTTGAAATACTATTCCACACATAGTTATAATACAGTAGTATTTTATGGACCACACTCCCAGACTTGGTTATAGTACTAGTAATATTTTCGATATAATATACCAAACTGTCGTTTCTTTTTGGGCTTTTGTGGTAGTGTTTAGGCCCATTTATGTGTAGCTTTTTTGCCTAAACGTTGGCCTGCGGTTACATCTATTATTAATTTATTAACGTTATCAACAATGGAAGTCGGTTGTGCTAAAAAAATATATATATATACAATGGAAGTCGGTAGCTCTTATTTGTTACGTGGCTTTCGAGTGATACGTGTCATTCCTCCTTCCAGAACTTTCAGAAACACATACAGAACGGAAACACTTCGTGTTTTCAAATTATTTGGTACACTTTTTGACTTCAATTTAGGGTTTCTTTGAATTAGTCGTTGTTGTTTGCGGTAAATTCTATGAATTTTATTGTTATGTTAGATTATGAAAAATGAAATCGTAAGTTTGTTTTGGGTTTTTACAGGAATTAAGTGTGTATCAGAGATTATGGGTTCGAGGTTATTGGAAGAGCTAATGAGCAGGTAATATCATCTATGTCTTTGCTGTTATAGAGATTATACTATTAAAAGTTTGTATTGTAATTCTGTTTTAGGATTTTACCTTTCGTTTTTGATAATAGATTTGTTTTGAATGTTATACTTTTACTTTCAATTCTGGGTTTCAATAATTTATCGCTATTGTGTTATGATCAGGAAAGATGACGAGTTCAAAGGGGGTTTGTGAATTTAATAGAAAGTCGACATGGAGATGGCATCGGTTCAAAGGTTTTTTTTTTTTTTTTTTTTTTTTTTTTTTTTTTTTTTTTTGTAAGTTGATTTAACAGTGTGTTTTGTATCATCTGAAGTTTTGGAAGTAGGCTTATGTTTATCGCAAATTAATTTTTAGGCTTATGTTTATTGTACGAGATCAGGTAGGGAACACACTGAGCTATAATATTTTTCATTTACATGTTCTTTTGTAATTGGTTGGACTGTAATATTTTTCAGGTAGGGAACAAAATGAGGTTATGAGGCAACTGTTCTTTTGTAACTCTTTTGTAATTGAAAGTAATTGAAACCAACAGTCTCCTGACGGCAAATCAGGTTACATGCAAATGGGTGGTGCTTCGGTGACATTGGATTTTGGAGCTGCTCATTACGATGGTGTTGAATGTTGTGATGACGCTGTTTGTCAAGTAGGTGCTGCTCGGTCATGCCCGCCAGGTAGATTCATGATTGCAAAATGTCATTTGTAGCTCTTCTATGTTACTGCAATGCTTAATGATCACATACATGTATAAACTCCAGGCAACACTGCAATTGTACGTAGTTCTCGGAAAAGAAAATGCACAGAAGTTCGCGAAGGTTTAGGTATATACCTTCATATATGCTCTAACATTTGTGAAAAACCCTCTCGCATTAGTATCTCATTTGTCGAATTTATAAAAATTTTAGGCAAAAGACCTTCACAACGACCCCGTAGATAGCCCACTAATCCGCCATTGTGCAGACCCTCATCACAAACATCCCAAACATCGGCAGCTGCCACTTCGTTTGTGCCAGAACATCAACCGTCTGTGGCCCCGCATGTTTTTACAACGCATGACAGACACATTTGAATCAGGTACATATATGTTTTTTTTATTGTTGGCAGGGTATATAATTTAGTTGTACGCCTTTTAACATATGGTTGTTGCAGCAGCGTCGCTGTCATCTGATGGAGCACCCGCTGCCGTACCAATGCATCACGCACATCAATTCGAGGTCGACATACGGTGCACAGGTCATCAACAACGTCGCGTCGCACAGCTTTGTAACAGTATGTATGTTCATTTGGTACAGACCTTTCCAAATACTTGTGGTTATTCAAAATGGTTGCTCACACATTCCTAATTTGTCTTGAAGGTCCACCAGAAGAATACAAGAAGTTTGGTCCTTGCAAAATTGCATATGTCCAAGTTGTCATGCACTCTTTTGGTACGAGGAGAGACTTAGTAGCTCCACGAGGCGTTCGGGACCTCTGTATCATCGATGATGTTTGGGAGGAAAGGTGTGGTTGTTATTACCGCGAAACTATCCTCCATATATACAGCAGTTGTTCTCCGACCAACATTTCCTGAGCAACATTAGTGCCTATAATCAGATGTTTTCTCTGACATCGCTTGATGCCAGTATAGATGAATGAGTAAACATTGGCAGAGGACCCTATATCTTCGAGGTTTCTGGCCAGATATACCATCGCATCGGCAGGTTTTCTCCACTTCCAGGCGAATCACTACGATTAGAAGTGCCATAATGTACAGTAAATAAACGTAGGATATCACCACACATATGTAGGATAGATGTGCAGGTATGTGAATACAAGATGTCGCATCAGCATAGCGGCTTCTAAAATTGCAAGTGTAAAGCCGGTAGGAAAAACCCTTGCAATGTTTTGTAAGCCGCATCCTGGCAATACATCTATCCAATTTGCTCTCTTTCGAGGTACTTGCAAGCTTACCAAACATATAAACAGGTTTATCGCACAGGTATAGAGGCCCCCGCCGCAACGCGGCGGGTTTCTTCTCCTTGTTCCAATTACATGTCTACGTTACACTAAGTATTAGATATATTATATATGGGTTTTGTTAGAAAGGTATCCACGCGTCATCGTGTACCCGATAATTATTTTTGTAATGAGCAAATGTTTTTCAATTTTAAATATATTTTTTTATTTTATTATTTTTTTAGAACGGCAATTTTTTAAACCCTACACAACCTATCTGAAAAATTGTATCTCACGTACCGCTTGGCCAACTAATTTATAGCCTAGTAGATATATGTTTTTCAAAAGTAGAACGTCAAAATTATTAATAGTGTAAATAGTTAGCACTTTTATTACCGATTCAATCGTCTGGTCAACCCTGTTTTCTACTTAAAAAATAAAATAAAATAAATAAATAAATAAATAACTATTTTTTTCAACCGGGTCAACCGGTTCGACCATCGGATCAACCCGGTTTTCTATTAAAAAAAAGAAAAAAACAAACCGACCGAGTTTCGAGAACCGGATTGACTCGGGTCGTTTAAAACCTGACCGATTTAACCGGTTAATCCTTTTTTAAAAACCCGATTTTTTTTGCGGAACCAGTTCAACATGTTAATACGGCCGGGTCGACCGAGTTTCAAAACACTGATTATAACCATGATGTTTCTCGACCACATGTGATTAGATTCATATATAGATGAACGAATAAAATATTTGATCATACAATTTCCAGTCATTATGTTTTGAAAAATGTTATCAAATCAAAATAAAAATAATAATGGCAATAATCTGTAATATTTGTTTACTTTATAAATATATATTCTTAGATAAGTAAAAAAGAAGAAAAAATAAATAAAATGTAAGTGATTATTACTTTATAATAACATGAAAAGTAATAAGAAGAAAAATTCAATAACTAGCATAATAATGTGAGAACTTTAAGTAAAAAAATACTAGTAATAATTAATTAATGATTAGTGTTTGATTAGTAGAATTAATGGGTTCATTTAGCATGCCCCAATACAAAATATCTACAACTTAATGACAATTACTGTATTAAATGTCGCTAATATAAATAATAAAGCATATTATACAAATATTCAAGCCCCCAACGAGCACGGGCCAATGGGCTCGAGCCCGAACGGTTTACAACTCCTAGCTATCACTTTTGCTTTTTAATATCGTTAACATTTATTTTAGTGTACCCGCCGCTGCTGCAACGCCCTACTTTTAGTTATATAAGCGCATAGATAAACTTAAAAGAAAACATACTATAAAATGAAAAACAGTTGGAAAATGGAAGGTTACTTTTAAGGTCGGAGACCGTGTCATAATGGGAGACGATCATGACGAAATGGGTGTCGAGATTTGTGTCGATGAACAAGCCGCTGCTGCTATTGTTGTCTGCATGTGCCATTTTTTTTTGGTGATTGTTTGTTTGGTTGTTAATGGGGAATTGTCATTTTTAAAGAAAGAGGGTTTAAGAGGTTGGTTTGGTGTGTAAAATTATGGAATGAAATGATTGGGAGATAAATGGGCTACAGTTGTGTCATTTCAATATTTCATTCTAAAATTTATAAATCATCCAATTTTAGTTCCTTTAAAAAATACTACGGAGTAGTAGCAAAAAAGTAAGTTTACTTTTTAGTGTTTTTTCCATAAACTTACCAAAATTTTTTAAGTGTTTTCAAATATAAATAATCAGTGTTGTACGATTTGTTTAGAGTTAGTTTTAATGCGATTAGTTTTACATAATATTTTCATTGCTTAAAAAAAAGTTTTAATTTGTAATAGTATAAAAAAATAAATAAATAAAAGGAAATATAGGCAACTTAACAACAAATTTATGTGCTCTCTGTTTATTTAGAAGCATATGATCTTAATGAGGTGGAAGACACTTACGTATTGTGACGGCTTTTTGGTTTTGGTTTGTGAACTTTTGTATGCCATTTTATTATTATTATTATTATTATTATTATTTGGTCTATTACTTTTGTTTTAGCGTTTATATAATTATTTCTTGTAAATCGTTTTTATACGACTTATGCATAGCTTTTAGAAGTTTGTGTAACCCATTTTTTAGGCTATGTGTGACATACATTTGTTTGTTAACAATTTTTAGTTTATCTTCGTGTTTTTGACATATACATAGCCTGTTTTTTGTTTTAATCGTTTAGGCCCATTTTTTATTTTTTTATTTTTTAAATAGACTTAATATTTGATGAGAATGGTGTATGATTTAGGCGGCTTGCCATCATTTGCATTGTTATTCTCTCTCCCTATGACAGTTTCCATAATGATAAGTCTTGTATTTAATACCCTTTTTTGCTATCATTTGTTTCTACCATTTGTAATCACATAAAAAAGGGTTTTCATTAGGCAATGGCATATATATCTCTCCAAAATTGTTAATTGCATATATATTTAACTTAAGAGTAAATTACATGGTTGGTCCCTGTGGTTTGTCTAAAATAACAACTTTCGTCCCTATCTTTTAAAAGTTGCATGGCCAGTCCCTAAGTACGTAAACAAATAACACCACGGGTCCCTTGGTTTAACTGGTGTTAACTAGGTTAGTTAAAATTTACAAGTTAGCCCCCTTTGGTTAAATAGCGCTGCATCGTTAATCCTTTAGCGCTGCATCGTTAATCCTTTTACGTTTTCGCCCGTTTTTGTCCATTTTTTTAACGTTTTCGCCCGTTTTTGTCCCCTTTTTTTACTTTTTCGCCCTTTTTTGTCCGTTTTTTTATGTTTTCGCCCGTTTTTTTACGTTTTCGCCCATTTTTGTCCGTTTTTTTACGTTTTCGCCCGTTTTTGTCCATTTGTTTACGTTTTTGCCAGTTTTTGTCCATTTTTTTTACATTTTCGTCCGTTTTTGTCCATTTTTTTTACGTTTTCGCCCATTTTTTTTCATTTTCATACGTTTTTGTCCGTTTTGTCCCTTTTTTTACGTTTTCGCTCGTTTTTGTCCATTTTTTTAAGTTTTTGCCCGTTTTTGTCCGTTTTTTTTTACGTTTTCGCCCGTTTTTGTCAGTTTTTTATGTTTTCGCCCGTTTTTCCATTTTTTTACGTTTTCGTCCGTTTTTGTCCATTTTTTTTACGTTTTCGTCCGTTTTTGTCCATTTTTTACGTTTTCGCCCATTTTCTTTCATTTTCATACGTTTTTGTCTGTTTTTTTTTACGTTTTCGCCCATTTTTTGGCGTTTCTTTTACGTTTTCGCCCGTTTTTGTCCCTTTTTTTACGTTTTAGTCCGTTTTTGTCCATTTGTTTACGTTTTCGCCCATTTTTGTCCCTTTTTTTAACGTTTTCTCCTGTTTTTGTCATTTTTTTACATTTTGGCCCGTTTTTGTCCATTTTTTTACATTTTCACCCGTTTTGTCCCTTTTTTTTATGTTTTCGCCCGGTTTTTCCCTTTTTATTGAAACTTTTTTTTACCCAAATTTTTTTTTCGAAAAATATATTTTAGAAACATTTTTTTACCCAAATTTTTTTTTCGAAAAATATATTTTAGAAACTTTTTTTTACCACCCTAAACCCTAAAGTTTTTTTTATCCAAATTTTTTTTTCGAAAAATATATTTTAGAAACTTTTTTTTTCGAAAAATATATTTTAGAAACCTTTTTTTACCCAAATTTTTTTTTAGAAAAATATATTTTAGAAAACAGGCGAAAATGGACAAAAACGGGCGAAAACGTAAACAAACGGACAAAAACGGACGAAAACGTAAAAAAAGGACAAAAACGGGGGGAAAACGTAAAAAAAACGGACAAAAACGTATGAAAATGAAAGAAATGGGCGAAAACGTAAAAAAATGAACAAAAACGGACGAAAACGTAAAAAAAATGGACAAAAACGGGCGAAAACGTAAACAAATGGACAAAAACGGGTGGAAACGTAAACAAAAACGGAAAAAAAAACGGGCGAAAACGTAAAAAAATTGACAAAAACGGGCGAAAACGTAAAAAAACGGACAAAAACAGGCGAAAACGTAAAAAAAAACGGACAAAAACGTATGAAAATGAAAGAAAATGGGCGAAAACGTAAAAAATGGACAAAAACGGACGAAAACGTAAAAAAAATGGACAAAAACGGGCGAAAACGTAAACAAATGGACAAAAACGGGCGAAAACGTTAAAAAAAGGGACAAAAACGGGCGAAAACGTAAAAAAAAAGGAACAAAAACGGGCGAAAACGTAAAAAAATGGACAAAAACAGGCGAAAACGTTAAAAAAAACGGATAAAAACGGGCGAAAACGTTAAAAAACGGACAAAAATGTATGAAAATGAAAGAAAATGGGCGAAAACGTAAAAAAATGGACAAAAACGGACGAAAACTTAAAAAAAATGGACAAAAACGGACGAAAACGTAAACAAATGGACAAAAACGGGCGAAAACGTAAAAAAAGGGACAAAAACGGGCGAAAACGTAAAAAAACGGGCGAAAACATAAAAAAAACGGGCGAAAACATTAAAAAACGGGCGAAAAAGTAAAAAAACGGGACAAAAACGGGCGAAAACGTAAAAAAAAAACGGACAAAAACGGGCGAAAACGTAAAAGGATTAACAGTGCAGCGCTAAAGGATTAATGATGCAGCGCTATTTAACCAAAGGGGGCTAACTTGTAAATTTTAACTAACCTAGTTAACACCAATTAAACCAAGGGACTCATGGTGTTATTTGTTTACGTACTTAGGGACTAGCCATGCAACTTTTAAAAGATAGGGACGAAAGTTGTTATTTTGGACAAACCACAGGGACCAACCATGTAATTTACTCTTAACTTAAACTTATATTCAACTTAAACTTGTTATTGCGTATATATTATTCTTAAACACAAAATTTATCATATATATCTAAGTAACTATTTTATAAATATTTAAACCCAAATAAATCATTATGATTATAGTTTAAATACAAAAAGACCATTATATCTTTATTCTTATCATTTCTCATAGGTACAAGTCAATCAGTAACTTCACCAAATAGACAAACCACGCACAAATATTGTATCTAATGCTTCTCACAGTGGCAACCTATATTGCATCATCTTTTCGGCTACCACCTCAGCTTTCTCTCTCTTCAACCCATATTTATCTCTCTCATCACAGTGGCAACCCATATTGCATCATCTTTTTTTTTTTCTTTTTAAAAAAATATCTTTTAACACAAACACAACTTTTATTAATAAAACGTAAACATTACATAAACGAAACGATACGAAATTAAAACATTACAATACTAAATTAAATATAAATATGACTAAACATCACAGAAATTCTTCATCGTCTACGTCATCATCGTCCTCATCTTCGTCTTCATTGTCATGAGGGAGACGATGATGTCTACTATTTCTCCAAATGTGCTCGACCAAATCAGCTTTTAAGTTTTGATGAATTGATGTGTTATCGAGCTCCAGAGAAATTGCTAAAGATTCTTCAAATGTATTTAAGGGATCGTGTGGTTGGTGGACCTCCTCTTCGTGCCATGTAGGACATATCGCCCGCTGGTCGTCTTTTATGATCATATTATATAATATGATACATGTATACGTAATATCTTTGAGATCACTTTTAAAGAACCCTCGAGCTGGAACTTTAAGCATTTTCCACTTCTTCTTCAACACACCAAAAGTCCGTTCCACATCTTTCCTTGCTGCTTCGTGCTTCATCTTGTACAATAGCCTTTTATGATCATCCGTGGGAGGATTTGAAATGGACTTAATAAGAACGGACCATTGTGGATATATCCCGTCAGTAAGATAATATCCCCTTTTGTATTGTACATCGTTTGCTTCGAATTCAAGGTCTGCTGCTCTCCCAGATCTGATATCATTGAAGACAGGTGAACGACGTAAAACGTTTACGTCGTTATTTGCACCGGAAACACCAAAGAACGCATGCCAAATCCATAAATCTTGAGAAGCGACCGCCTCCAATAAAATGAATGGATGTGGCCCATGATCACCTCTAGCATATTGACCTCTCAAACTGTTCGGGCAATTCTCCCACTCCCAACTTGTACAATCAATGCTTCCCATCATCCCAGGAAACCCATGCTTATGCTCGTGATAAGCATACAATCTTTCAAGATCAGAATACGTGGGCTTTCGCAAATACTCAGGACCATATAACTCGATGATAACTTTGCAAAACTTACGGAGGCATTGACGGGATGTTGTTTCGGCTATTGCCAGATTCTCGTCAAGAGAATCTGGAACGGCCGCGTATCCCAATTGACGAATGGCCGCGGTACACTTGACCAATGGGCTAATACCAGGTACGCCCCTACAATCATTAGTTTGTTCAAAATAAGTAGAATAATCGGTTACCTCTCGAACAATTCGTGTGAACAGTTCTCGGCGCATTCGGAAACGTCGACACAATGTTCTTTCATCATGCATCGGGTTTTCGCCGAAGTATGCATTCACTAACCGATTGTGTGCAGCAACATGATCCCTAGGTACGTACCTTCTTTTAGGTTTTGGCTTATGTGCTTGATACGCGTTCCAAGCAAACTTATTACCTCAACAAACTCACTAAAAACTTCTTCGTCATCGTCGGAAGACGAAGAACCAAACAAATACTCGCAGGACGACATGGATATGGTGAATGAATATTGATGATACTTTGTTTGAATTGTGTTTGAAATTGTGTGTTTGAATGTGGGTTTGAATGTTGGTATTTATAGGATGAAAAGTGGTAATGTTTTTTGAAAAAAAAGTTTTTTTTTTTTTATATATATATATATATATATATATATATATATATATATATATATATATATATATATATATATATATATATATATATATATTCAAACGGTATAAATTGAAAGATTTCTTTGTGAAATATCGGTTGGTTTCTCGAACGATATTCAAATTTTTGATCCGGCGACCGATATACATTTCACCTCCACATTGGTGATATCGATCGTCTATATCGATCGATCGATCTTAATGATCGATTTTTTCAGATCCACTGTGAACAGCCTTAGGCTTCTCACAGTGGTGACCTATATTGCATCATCTTTCCGGTTGCCACCTCAGCATTGTCTCTCCACAACCCATATTCACCTCTCTCATCACAGTGGCAACCCATATTGCATCATTTTTTTTAATTCTTTTTTGTTTTTTAACATGATACACCTTACATAGCACAACTTTATTCAGAGGAATTGAAACAAAGATTTATATCTGCATCAATGAGTTTAGTGAAACGTGGCAACCTTTTACTTGTATATATCTATATTTGCATGCATGTACAACACATATAAACAACATACACCTTCAAAGTTCATCCAAAAACTCCATACTTGGTCACTGTAATAAACAAAACTCCATACTTGGTCAAGTACATTTTAAAACACCGACAAGAAGTTCAACACATATTCATCAAACAAAACTCCATACTTGGTCACTGTCATAGAACAAGAAATTTGCAGCAAGATATAATTTAAACCACTTGACCACTTGAGATTCCATAGTAGTACTACTGGAAGCAAAGAACAGGGGAAGTTTAGGAAGACATTTGGTGTCAAATGGTAAGGTTTTTTGTTTGTTTGTGTTTGTCAATATCGTTCGAAAATGCAACCGATTGTCACAAATGTTGGCCGGCGACCGATATGCCCACAATGGAGTCGACCGATGTCCGAATCGGTCGACCGATGCCCGAATCGGTCGACCGATGCCTTCGAACGATTTTTTTCAGTCCACTGTCACCAGCCTTATTACCTTGCATCTTATTTATTATTGTGTTTGTGTTGTTACTTGCATTGGGCCTCTAGAGTATGCTTTATTTATGTGTAGCCATGTAGGAACAGTTGATATATTTTATTTGCTTCGATATAACGTTTTTGCATAGGCGCAGTGATAATAATGAGTTCATCTTCATAGCATGTGTGATGCACCGGTTTTGTTTTTAAATAAACTATTTAACTATTGCTTATGGCTAAAAAATAAATAAATAAAAATAAAAAATTGTTATTATAATTTACAAATGGCTTCAAGCCAAAATTTTGTATTTTGTCCTTTGTATTCATTATTTAAGTTGATATTTTTAATATGATGTATTTTGTTGTTTTAGAAAATTGTTTTAATTTTGTTGTTCAAATTGGATGTACTAAAACCCACCGTTACAAAAGAGCGTTATTATACCTTTATCGGTGACATTGTTCCTACATTACATGAAATGTACCAACGTTGTTATTCATGTAAGTGATGCAAACATATTCTTACATAGTTCACTACTAATCTTTATCCACTTGCTCATCATAATTACGCATTACCGAATGTAATCTTTTAGTAGCTTACCGATGAAGCAACACTCAATATTATTCTTTGGTTCCTTGTCAATACCGTGCATATGTAAAAGTTTGTGTAATCATGTATATATAATAATGCCACATAAACTGTATAAAAATCGTTACAAACCTTTTTTGCTTCATCTCGTTTTACTGTACAACTAATTTAATTAAAAATTAACATTGAAGTCTAACTAATATTAATAAATTTTATCAATAAACTCAATTCTAAATAGTTAACTGTTGGGATATGAAGGTCAAAGTACTTCTGGAAGTTCAAAGTAATGCTGTGTCAAAGTGCTACTCAAGGTCAAAGTACTGCTCGTGCATGAAGATTATTCAAAGTACTTCTAAAGTTTAAGGACTGATATGCAATATTGTTTAAGGATTGTTATGTAATATTATCAGAATATTCTAGAATTAGTTAGGGATAGTTTACTCGTCGTTCAAGTATTGTAAACCGACTTAAGGTTTTCCTTATGTCTATAAAAGAAGCCTTAGGATGGTATTAGACGTACGATTATTAGAATACGAATTCAGAAAAATAAGTATTAGCAAGTACGATATTACAGAGTTAGGGATTGTTAGTGAATCTGTATATAGAAGCAGGTTCAAAGTTTGGTTTAATATAAAGTTATTCTTCTTAGCTTTGTGTTAGTAGATTCCGCATACTTTACAAAGTTACATCAGTGTTTCATTATTAATAGTTTTGAGTTATTCAAGATTGTTAAAACCTTACAAGCTACAAAGTTGTTTGGTCAGAGTATATCGATCCAACAAGTAGTATCAGAGCTTGTGTGGAAACTCTGATTTAAGAAGAAACCCTTAAAACCAATTTTACAACAAACCCTACAAGATGTCGACAGAAGTTGTACCAATTCCTTCCATCACCTCAGTTAGAATTCCTATTGTCAAGAAGGGTGAGTATGATCTATGGAGCATGAAGATGAGGCAGTAAATTGCTATCACTGACCATGCACTATGGGATGCGATTATCAATGGTAATGTTGTCATTGATGAACCTGTATGCATTGAAGGACAACCTACACCACCTAAGCCAACCTTGCCAGCAGCTACTAAAAGAAATCAAGATAAGGCTATCAACATACTACTTTCTGCTATTCCTGATGGTCACCTATTGAAGTTTCATGATGCAAAGGATGCAAAACAACTATGGGCTGCTATTAAGACTAGATTTGGAGGTAATGATGCTTCCAAGAAGATGCATAGAAACCTATTGAAGCAACAGTTTGAAACATTCACTATTGGTGAAAGAGAAAGCCTTGACTCTGCCTATGACAGATATCAAAATCTACTCAGTATGCTAGAGTTATATGGAGCAGAGGCATCTGTTGAAGATGCAAACTTGAAGTTCTTGAGGAGTTTGCCATCTGCATGGCATGTGGTTGCTACTATGATAAGAGGATAACCTGGTTTAGACACTATTGACTTTGATGATCTCTACAACAATCTAAAGGTGTATGAGGATGAGATGAAGGGTAACAAAGGCTCAAGTTCTCATAGTATTGCTTTTGTGTCTTCTGAAAACAGAGGCAGTACTTCCACTAAAAGTACTGCTTACCCTGTCCAAAGTACTATTGAAGAGAAACAGCATCCATGTACAACCATGGTCACTACCACTTCATCACCATCAAAAAACACCAACTCAGATGATGTTCTATGTTCATTCTTTGCTCAACAAGCCACTCTACCTGTTACTTATCAAGAAGATGTCTTGCAAATTGATGATGATGCTCTAGAAGAAATTGACATAAGATGGCAGGTTGCCATGATCACTGCAAGGATCAAGAAGTTTATGAACAAGACAGGGAGAGGTATTGATTTCAAAGCTAAGCAGGGTATAGCATTTGATAAGTCTAAGATTGAATGCTTCAATTGTCAAAAGACTGGTCACTTTACAAGAGAATGCAAGTTTGCAAAGTATCAGGCAAACAGAATGATTGAAAAACCCAAGGTTGAAAGAAAGGAGGTTCCTATTGCTGAGCCAAAGTCACAAGCTTTGGTGGCTCAAGAAAATCTATCAGAGGTTGACTAGAGTAATGAATTTGATGATGAACCAGTAACCTACTCTATGGTTGCATTGGAAGAGGTTGATTGGAGCACAACTTTTGATGAGGAACCAGGATATGCAGCTTTGGAGTCAGGAGATGGTCTAGGAAGCTTTGATTGGAGCATGGAAATTGAAGAAGAACCTGTTCAGCTTGCTATGATGGCTACTTCACCAAGTTCATTCACTATCTTTGAGGTATGTTCTAAATGTAGTAACTCTTATCAAAAGTTGCTTAAAGAATATGAAATTGAAAGAGATAACTATAGAAGGGCTAGGTCTGAGATAGCTGGTTACCAATTAACTTTAGAGTCAATGGAAGCCAAGATAATCACACATGAAAATAATGAAGTAGTTTGGGCAGAAAAATATGAGCAACAAGATTATCAATTAAAGTTAAGTGAGTGGAAGTTAGGATGTAAGGTTTCTGAACTAGAAAATATCACTAAAGAAAGAGATAAGTTGTTAGCAAAACTTGCTGTTTGGAAAGAATCAGGTCTGTCACATGTTAGTTTTGTTGAAAAACAAAGAACTGCAAACATTAAAACTGGCCTAGGTTATGATGATAGTAGTTCAGAAGAAATCCCAACTAGGAACATGGAACTAAGTCTTTCACAAGAGACCTCAACTAGTGAAGAATTCATAAGCTTAGAAGAAAACATAACTAGTGATGAGGAATCACCTTGTTCAACACCTCCTGTATTTAAGAAAGACAAGGGATACAATGAAGTTCCTCCACCCACAGGAAGATTTCAACCACCTAGGACAGATGTTTCTTGTTTTTGAGTAGACAATTTAGAATTCAGGAAAAAGCTTAAAGGTCAATCTAATTCAAGTCAATCTAGTCCTGAGCCCTTAAGAGAAACTGTTGAGAAACCTAGGGATAATAACAAAGGTTCTGGGAATGAAAAAGTCTTTTCAAAACAAGCAGTACTTCCAAAAACTTCTCAAAGTATTGTTGATCATTCAAAAGTACCTACAAGGAAACCTTTTCAAAATACTGCTTATTATAGAAAACCTTTTGGAAGTGGATTTGGGAATATGGGACCAAAGTTATGTTATGTATGTTATAGTCCTCATCATTTGATTAAGGACTGTGATTATCATTCAGAATACTTAAGCAAATACCCAAAGACCACATCTGCAAACCATAAGCACAGGGAGAATAAACCAAGGGAGAATAAACCAGCTTGGAATTACTGAAACAGGGTTAACCATAGTAATTTCTCAAAAGACTATAGGTACCCTCACCAGAAAAGACCATTTTCCAAACCCCCGGTACCTTCAAGAGATACTTTTCTAAGTACTGGTAAAACAGTACCTTCTCAAAGTACTGTTAGGAATTCCCCCAACCAAGGTACTGCTAGCAATAGCTCTAATGTAAGACCTAGGAGATTCAATTCTTACAAACCTAGAAGGCCTTACAACTCAAGAAAAGTACCTAGATCAAAGAACCCAACACTAACTGTTACAACTAAATGGGTTAAGAAAGAAAGTACTGCTGAGGGTGAAACAGTACTTTCAAAAAATAAGGGTGAAAAAAGGAGTGTTGATAATAATCCAACACAGGTTTAGGGATCAAAAGCATTAATTCTTGATAATGTTTTCAAAACCAGTGGTGATTACATACTCAAAGAATTTGAGTATGTCACTCCACAAGGGGAACACAAGTCAATAATGGCTTGGGTTCCTAATAGAAACTAACCCTTTTCATTTTTATGCAGGGCAACCCAGAAAAGGAGCTTAAAGATCATCTTATCATTGATAGTGGTTGCTCTGGAAGCATGACAGGAGAAAAGGAGCTCTTGTCAGATTTTAAGGCTTATTTTGGAGGAAGATTTGCATTTGGGAATGATCCTGATGGAGGGAGAATCACTGGCAAAGGAACAATCAAGAATGGATCCATTGATTTTGAGAATGTTAGATATGTGAAGGAGCTTAAATTCAATCTTTTGTCAGTTTCTCAGATCTGTGACAAGAAATATCCTGTGTTATTCCTTGACACAGAATGTCTAATTCTCTCCCCTGAGTTTAAGTTAGAAGATGAAAACTTGGTGATGCTGAGAGCACCAAGAACCAATGATGTGTACAACATAGATTTGAAGAATATCAATTTTACTGAAAGAGCAACATGTTTGGTAGCAAGGGCAACAATGGAAGAAGCACATCAATGGCACAGAAGATTAGGGCATGTAAATTTCAAGAACCTCAACAAATTGGTCAAAGGCAATTTAGTTAGAGGTTTACCTTCTAAAACATTCAAGAATGATCACTCATGTTTGGCTTGCAAGAAGGGTAAACAACACAAGGCTTCATGTAAAAAGATTGAAGAAAGAACCATTAGAGAGCCTTTGGAATTGCTGCATATGGATCTGTTTGGACCTGTTTCTGTTGCAAGTTTAAACAAGAAGAAGTACTATTTGGTTATAACAGATGATTGTAGCAGATTTAGCTGGGTCTTTTTCTTGGGATTTAAAGATGAAACTTTTGATGCTATTCATGATCTTATAATAGCACTTGAAAATTAGTTAAGATTCAAGGGTAGATCCATTAGATGTGATAATGGGACTGAATTCAAGAATCAGATTATGGATGAATTTTGTGCCAAGAAAGGAATTAAGAGAGAGTTTAGTATTTCAAGAACTCCCCAACAGAATGGAGTTGCAGAAAGGAATAATAGAACTTTGATAGAAGCAGCAAGGACAATGCTTGCAGATTCTCAATTACCTGTTCCATTTTGGGCTGAAGCTGTAAGTGCTACTTGTTATGTGTTAAATAGAGTATTAGTGACAAAGCCTCAGATGAAGACACCTTATGAGTTACTTATGGGAAAGAAACCAAACATTAAGTTTATGAAACCTTTTGGATGTCCCCTGACTATTTTGAATACTGTTGATACTCTGGGAAAGTTTGATGCCAAGTCAGATGAAGGATACTTATTGGGTTATTGTACCAATAGCAAAGGATTCAGAGTATACAACAGGACTACCAAGAAGGTTCAATAATGTCTTCATGTTGAGTTTTTAGAAGTTCAAGGAAATCAAAAAGGTAAGGGTCCTGATTGGATGTTTGATATTGATAGTTTGGCCTCATCCATGAATTATGTGCCTGTTAGAAAAGAAAATCAAGTTGTTCACAATGAATCAGATATACAATACATTGTTCATGGAGTAAATATGAGATCTGAAGATGTTCCTGATGAAGAACCCAGTGATAAGAAGAAAAGTACTTTTGAACCTCAAAGTACTGTTGAACCCCAAACTACTGTTGAACCACAAAGTACTGTTCAACCAAAATCCACAGTATCTGATGAAGACCAAGCTATCCAAGATGAACTTAATATGATGCTTCTTCAAGACACTATTGCGAAATCCTATGAAGATGATCAAAGGAGAGCTTATGAAGCAGAAAAGAAGAAGGCTAAAGGCACTAACAGTACTTTGCATCAAAGTACTGCTGATCCATTTGAAAATACTTATAATGTATTAGATACATCAAATTGGATCAATACTGATGAATTGACTGATCCAACCATGCCTGCCTTAGAAGATACTGATGATGAATTGGAGAAAGAAGGCATTTTCTCAGATTCCAATGAAGATCCTGATTTCACAAATTTGGAAGATAATCTTGAAGTTTCACCAACTCCTACACTGAGGATTCATAAAGATCATCCTGTTGGTAAGATTATTGGACCTTCTACCTCAGGAGTGCTCACAAGAACAAAAGCTAATAATCTTTCTAGGCAACATACTTCTTTACTTAGCTTTGTTTATAAACAAAACAGGGTGAATCACAAGGATCAGCAATTGTGCTTATTTGCTTGCTTTCTGTCTCAAGAGGAACCTAAGACAGTAGCTCAAGCATTAGCTAAAGAGAGTTGGGTTGAAGCCATGCAAGAAGAACGTTTACAATTCAAGCTTCAAGAAGTATGGGTATTATGTGATTTACCTGATGGTAAGAGGCTAATTGGTACAAAATGGGTCTTCAGAGTTAAAAGAGATGAAAGAGGAAAAGCAAGGTTAGTAGCTCAAGGCTACAGACAAGAAGAAGGGGTAGACTATGATAAAGTGTTTGCTCCTGTGGCAAGAATTGAAGCCATAAGGTTGTTTCTGGCTTTTGCATCATATATGGGCTTTCCTGTATATCAGATGGATGTTAAAAGTGCTTTTCTCTATGGCACTATCAAAGAGGAAGTATATGTCAAACAACCTCCTGGTTTTGAAGATCTTGCACATCCAAACAAAGTTTATAAGGTTATTAAGGCTCTGTATGGCCTCCATCAAGCCCCTAGAGCTTGGTATGAAAGACTCTCCACTTTTCTATTGCAACATGGTTATAGGAGAGGTACTATTGATAAGACTTTGTTTATCAAAAGAGACAAAAAGGATATTATGCTTGTCCAAGTGTATGTGGATGACATTATCTTTGGAGCCACAAAGCAGTCAATGGTGAAGGAATTTGAGGATCTCATGCAAAAAGAGTTTCAAATGAGTTCCATGGGTGAATTAACATTCTTTTTGGGGCTTCAAGTTCAACAATCAAGCAGTGGAATTTTCATCAGTCAAGATAAGTATGTTACAGACATTCTAAAGAGGTTTAACTTCGCCACTGTCAAGCCAGCCTCCACACCCATTGATGCTAACAAACCATTGGGAAAAGATGAAGATGGAGAAGATGTTGATGTTAAGCTATATAGATCCATGATTGGTTGTCTAATGTATTTGACTGCATCTAGACCTGACATTACTTTTGTTGTGTGTTTATGTGCAAGACATCAGGTCAAACCCAAAGTTTCACATCTGAATGCAGTAAAGAGGATTTTTATGTATCTTAGGCAACAACCTAAGCTAGGGTTGTGGTATCCTAGGGAGTCTCCTTTTCATTTGGAAGCCTTTTCAGACAGTGATTATGCTGGAGACAATTATGACAGAAGATCAACCACTGGAGGATGCCAATACCTTGGAAGAAGATTAGTTTCATGGCAATGCAAGAAGCAAACAATTACAGCAACATCTTCCACAGAAGCAGAATATGTGGCTATTGCAAGTTGTTGTGCCCAAGTACTTTGGTTGCAAAATCAACTTTTGGACTATGGATTCAACTTCAAGAATACTCCTATCAACATTGATAATGAGAGTACAATCTGTATTGTAAAGAATCATGTCTATCATTCCAAGACAAAGCATATTCAGATTAGGCATCACTTTATCAGAGATTGTTATGAGCACAGACTCATAAATGTGGTTAAAGTTCACACAGATGATAATGTAGCAGATTTACTGACAAAGGGCTTTGATGTTTCAAGATTTACTTTTTTATTGGTGAGTATTAGGATGATCAATAATTAAGCTACATTTGAGGGGAGGCATTAGTAGCTATTCATTATTTGAGGGGAGGCTACATTCATCATTAAACAAAAAGGTAACTTTATTCATTATCATCATAAGAAAAGTTACATTCAACATTCCAAGACAGAGACACATCATCAAAACAAACAAACACAAACCCTAAACAAACTACATCCTACACCAACTACTCCATTGGCCTCTTTTCCTTTTAGCTCTGCTTTGTCTTCTGAGCACCTTTCCTCTTGTTATCAAAGGTAGGTTGCTTTCTTGGGCATGCAAGGCCTAGCACTTGCTTTGGAGGCCTTTCTAGTCTTGCAGGCTTCTTTTGGGCAGGCCACTTCATGTTCTTCAAAGCTGATTCCAGAGCCTGTGTCAATGCCTGTGGCAACTCACTGGATAGAGATGGAGCAGGAGCAGGAGTAGAAACCTTTTTATTAGGCTTCAGGTTGGTTGAGCTTGATGCACTTGGAGGAAAATAGCCATTCCATCCTGAATCAGAGTCAGAGTAGTAGCTTATCTCTGAGTCAGAAGAGTCATCTGATGAGATGTAAATTAGTGGAAAGTGGCTCATGATAATACTAGGGTTTCTGTGATGGTAGAAACAAGGTTTTGATGAAGTTATGTGTTACTACAAGTTCTTTTTATAGGCAAGTCAATCCCAAGGGTTATTTATCAAGGCTATTAACTCCTACTTGTTTTGGTAGCTTTGGGGAGTAAATATGGAAAGTATTTATTATCTCGGGTTGACTTTCAGAAGATATTTTGGTCAATAAGTAAATATTGTTAGATATTTTGGTGGAAAGTACTTTTAGCAAAAGTACTGCTTCATAAGGAATGAAAGTACTGCTCCATGTTATATGGCAAAGTACTGTTTGGCGCTTATTGGAAAATACTGACGTGTCAGGGTACTGTTCCAATGGTCAAAAATGGGGGGTAACAACTTTACGAAAGATATGGGGAAGATAAATCCCAAAAATAACGGTAAAATCATTAATTAACCGTGATTTTTTGTATATTATCCTCTTTTATGATTATCTTTTCCATCTTTACATACCCTCATCCTCATTCCTATTCATCCATTCAAGCACTAACAAATTCATCATCGATCATCATTCTCTTTCACAAACACAAACAATGGCAAACCGTCCAACAATTACAAAACACAACATGATTGCCAACTTGGAGAAGACGCAAAAGAATGTTGATTTTCATGGAATCATTGATTTTCTTACTGGGTCATCTATCAATTACTCACTTTTGGTCAATCCAGAAATCATTGGTCCCTGGATTCAAGAGTTTTGGGCTACGGCTAGATCTGATTTGGAAAAAGGAGAAGATGTTATTCATGCTACAATTGTAGGGAGGCCTATTCGTATCACTGAAGCTACAATAAGGGATGTATTATTGTTTGATGATGAAGAAGGTACTGTACTTTTTGATAAACAAGTTATTTGGGATGAACTTAGAGAGATAGGCTATGAAGGTGTTCTCAATAAGCTTACTTTTCAAAAGGCATTAGTTAGTCCTCATTGGAAGTACCTTATCCATGTTTTGCTTCATTGTCTAAGTCCCAAAAGTACTGCTTGGGATCAATTTGGACATAACATAGCCTCTGCATTAGTTGGGTTAGCTACCAATCAACAATTTAACTTCTCCTACATGATTCTTGATGGTATGCTTGCTCACATCAAAGTTGGTTCACCATTTTTGATATATCCTAGGTTTGTTCAGTTATTCTTAGACAAACCACTTGAGGGTGTTCCAAAACCTCAAGATTTTATACCTACTGTTATACTTCAACACAAGGTGTTCACTTTTATGTCTCACAAGGGTGTTACGTTTTCTGGCCAAAATACACCTTTGACAGCTCATATATTGGAAGTAGCACAAGCAGTTAGGGATGCTGCTGATGAAGAAAGTGATTCTGCACATTCTGAGCCTTCTGCATCAGAACATACTTCAACGCCACCTCTTGCTTCACCTCAGCAAGTAGCTTCAAGTGAAAGAACTGCTTCTATGTCTGTTCATGTTCATGTATCAAGGGAGAAGACTATTTCTATTGAAAGTACTTCTCAACATCTTGTTTCCAAGGAAAGTACTTCTCTGCAAGGTACTGCTTCAGATCAAGATAAACCACCATCTCCTGATGATTATACTTTCACAGGTGGGTTTCAAACACCTGAAGGAGATGTGGGACATCTGGATACTTATGCTTTGACTAGGGAATTCAGAAGAATGAAGAAGATCATTAATGCACAAGCTGATTAGATCAAGAGATTGAGAAATAAGTTCAGGAGGTTGAAGAGATTTGTTTGGCCACTTGTTCAAAATCACAGATTATGGGTCAAGCAAAAGATGAGAAGTGCTAAGAAATCCAAGAAGGCTTCTACATCTAAGCAGAGCAAGAAGAGGTCATCATCATTCATATTGGGGAGGAATCAGAATGATAATCTGAATGAAGATGATGTTGAGTCTCACGATAAATATGAAGAAGCTCATGCTATAGATTTTGAAGACATTGCTCAAGGTACTGCTGAAAGAAAAGTTGATGAAGTTGAGCAAATTGTTGCAGAAGAAAATAAAGCACAAAGTACTGATGTTGAAGGTGTTGATATTAAAGGTACTGCTAATCAACATATAGATACTCAAGGTACTGATCCTCAAAGTACTGGTGTGTAAAGTACTTTGGATCAAGGTGATCAAGGTACTGCTGCCTTAAATGTTGATGAAGTTGGACCTTCTACAAGGATTTTTAATGATGAAGCTGGCCCTTCCATTCAGTAAGAAGAGATAAAAGAGCACACAACTAGTGATGATGAGACTATTGTTGAGATTATGGTTAATATGTCAAAACCAAGAGGGATAAGTATTCCTGGTGCTGAACAAGCTCAAGTCTCACAAGCTTCTTCTGAATATGAAGAATTAGATCCTAAGGATAAAGGAAAAGGGATTATGCAAGAATCAAAGAAGAAAAAGAAGAAGAAATTTACTCTGGCACAGTTAAGAGCTTTTGAGGTAGCTAAGAATGAAGAAGCTGCAAGAAAGTATCAAGCTGATTTGGATGCTGATTACTTAAGGGAATCAAGAGAGCCAGTTGTTGAAACAAGAAGGCCACTGTCTGAAGCTCAAGAAAGAAATTCTATGATTAGTTTTCTAAAAGGCAAAGGATATAAGAATCTACAAAGATTAAGAAATCCACAGGTGAAAGAACTATATGACAGTGTTCTAGAGTCAATTCAAAGAGAGTTAGATAGTTTTGTGCCTATGGATTCTGAGAAAGAAAAGAAGTTGGAAGATATAATGAAAGAACAAGCTGAGAAAAGAAAGTTAAAGAGGAAGAGAGCAACTCAAGATGATTAGTTATCAAAGAGGCTCAAGATGCTAAAAGCAGATACTGTTGATGAGCTGAGGAATTATCTTAGGGTTGTGGATTTTGAAAATCCAAAGAAGACAGAGAATGCTGAAAAGAAGTCCAGGATTTCTACATTTTCTGTGGTAGAAGCATCTGATGGAGATTATCTCATTTTTCATAGAGAAGATGAAAGCTTTACAGTATTCAATATGCTATGGGATATACTGCACAAGGTAGATAGAGAAGATTTATACTATTTGTATCTACAAGTGCAGGATTATTTTGAGAATATTGAGCCAAAAGGAGTGGGATTGATCTTATTGGGTGATTTAATAACCATCTGGGAGACAAATGAAACAAGTAGTGATGCTCTGTGGAATGATCAAGAGAATTGGGAAATAACAAGTTGGAGGTTCTTTGAGTCATCAGGGGTACACTCACTTGAAATGGAAGATGGAGCCATGATCCATATGTTTGCAGAGAGAAGATATCCTCTGATAAGGGAGATTATGGTTAGAATGTTGGATCATGGTATGGAAGTTGAGAATGAGACTGAAGTAGCATTAATGGTGATTGAATTGTTCATACAGTGGACTACTTCAGATGAATGATATTGCATAAATACTGGTATGATTTGTATTGTATAAATATTTTTTGAATAATAAAGTACTTTATTCAAAGTACTGCTAGACAAACAGTACTTAGTACTACTTGCTACATAAAACCAGTAAAGTCTTTTGATATTGATTAAGTTTGAAAAGAAATTTTTTGTGAAGCATAAGATGATATCAACAAAGGTTTTGAGAAGTCACACATGGTGTTAGTACTTGTACTACACAGCAAATGGTACTCAACTCACCATGTTTAACAGACAAGAAAGAGTTTGACTCATCATGAGGGTACGGCTCTGATGTGATAACCAAATCCGTTTTTAGTTGACAATTTACTAAAAATTGTATGGTTTTCAACTCACCATATCTATAAAAGTGAAGAGTTGGCTAGCCCACAAGAAAATGGCTTGTGGTGAAGGCTGTGGAAAATCCATTTATATAGGAATTAGTTCACCATGGTTATGTTTATACTAAAAGAACTAACTAGTCAAAAAGCAAACGGCTCTTAGTAAAGACTAAACAAATCCGTTGATAGCTGATGATTTGCTAAAAATCATATGGTTATCAATGTACCATGGTTGTTCTAACCTAAAAGTTGGCTATTCCAGAGTTAATGGCTTTGGTAAAGAGACATCAAAATCCATTAAATTTCAATGATTCACCTCTCACATAAGTTTACACATCTGGAAGTGATGAGAATAGTATGAAACTTTAAAGATTTGATGTACACTTTGTCAAAATACTGCTGAGTTGTTAAAAAGAATTGTTGCTGTGATGATATCATCTGAAGCTGATAAAGAGTACTTTGACATACAAGTTAGATAAAAGATAAAAATACAATTTTCCTTGAAGATAAAGATGTTAAAGATCAAAAAGATAACAAAGAAACTTGAAATCAAGCAAGTAGAATTCAAGTTAGGGGAGGATTGTTGGGATATGAAGGTCAAAGTACTTCTGGAAGTTCAAAGTACTGCTGTGTCAAAGTGATGCTCAAGGTCAAAGTACTGCTCGTGCATGAAGATTATTCAAAGTACTTCTAAACCGACTTAAGGTTTTCCTTATGTCTATAAAAGGACCCTTAGGATGGTATTAGACGTACGATTATAAGAATACGAATTCAGAAAAACAAGTATTAGCAAGTACGATATTACAGAGTTAGGGATTGTTAGTTAATCTGTATAGAGAAGTGATACGTGGGAATTGCACCCTCGCAACAGGTTTTACCTCTCAAGAGATCTTGAGAAGCTTACAACCCCCACCAGGCAGTGTACCTGATCGTTGTAGTATAGTATAGTGACAAGTACCGGGGGATTCATCGTTCAACTCAGGAATAGTGTCGTTAGGATTGAAATTAATCTAACTAGGTCTAAAGGTGAAGGATGATTCTTTTTGTGTTTTTATATTTTATGAAAAGCAGGTAAAAATCTCGGGTATTGGAAGGAGGGGCGGAATTAGTTGCTAATCAACTAACCCAAAAGCTACTAATTAAACTAATGTGCAAGAAAAATAAACTAAGGTTCTACAAGGTAAGTGAAGCATGTCTACCCATGATATGTTACTCCTTGCTAGCTATCCAATTCTACCTATTGAATTGTCACACCTTGCTTTAATTGACGGGTTGTATTCCTTAATACTAGTCGTAGGGCCGTGTACGATATTCCCTAACTCTATAAGATCCTACTTTACTTCTATGTCGAGTCGTTAAAAGCTCCTAACATGGGATCATTAGAATTCACTTATGCATTAAATACAACCAAAAATCGTAGTACACCTCCGATCATGTTTCTTAAGACGTTCAAGCAAGTTACCAATTGGAAGTCTGCCAGTTTTCTTAAGCCTAACATCGAATTCAATCAACCAAACAAGAGACAATAGGAATCAAGAATTATAAGCTAAATCAACTAGACCTATTGAAGTTGTCACACCCTAATTGATGAAGATAGACACAAACATCAACAAGGAATCAATAAGATCTAATCAATTATATACAAGTTTCACACAATCATAAGTAGACACAAGATGAATTAGCCAATCATAATTAATGAAGAACAAGCAACAATAATGATAATTGAAGACATGAATTAAGATAGAATCAACAAACCATTACAAGATGTTTATGGAGTGATTGAAACCCTCTAAGTTGCTGGAAAAACACCTACCTAAACCCAGGAATCGACCTTAGAGTTTAGGGCTTACCAAAAAGTGAAGTAATAAGGTTATATTTATAGGCAGATTTTCTGTCGGCCCATCTTGACGGCGTCAGCCCGTAAGGATTGACGGCGTCATGACCATTTTTTCACCAAATCGAAGATTTTTTCGTCCCGGTCATTTTCTTTTTTGAATCGCTCAAATCCGAGTTCGTATGCAAAAGTTATGGCCTAAACAGTGTCAGCTACTCCACACGCAAGTTGTGATTGTCTCCATCATCTTGTGACGGTTTCACTAAGGTTTCTTCTTGTGTCAGCCTTCTTCCTGACGTTGTCACTCTAAATCATTTGACGTCGTCAGGTTAAATCCTGACGCCGTCATGTATAAACATGTTCTGGGCCGTCACATGTAACCTGACCCTGACGGCCTTGGTGACGCCGTCAGGTCAAATTGCCTTGAAATAGTTCTGGCCCGTCACGTACAACTTGAATTATCCACCTCTTTATCAATGAGTGACGGCGTCACCTTGTAGAGCTTGACGCCGTCATGTACTGTTTCCAGCATGGATTCTTGATTTTCTCGTTTTCTTCATTCTTGAGCATAAAAACGTCCAAAAAGCTCCAAAATGCTTCATATTCCAGAAATCACGTCCCAAGTACCTAAAATGATAAAAGGAACGATTTATGGCAACATTTGATCAAATAATCACGATTTAGGGCTTAAATGACCCCCTAAAAGCGGTACACTTTTCGTCTCATCAAGAAGCAGGTTCAAAGTTTGGTTTAATATAGAGTTATTCTTCTTAGCTTTGTTAGTATATTCCACATACTTTACAAAGTTACATCAGTGTTTCATTATTAATAGTTTTGAGTTATTCAAGATTGTTAAAACCTTACAAGCTACAAAGTAGTTTGGTCAGAGTATATCGATCCAACATTAACCAAATGAATATTAATTAACACACTGTTTATAATTCCTAAAACCTTTGGACTCCACAGGTTCAAAGTTTGGTTTAATATAGAGTTATTCTTCTTAGCTTCGTAGATTTTGATGTTAACACATTTTTTTTGGGTAAAGGGGAGTAATCCATGTTAACACATTTTTTTGGAAAAGTAATTAAATATATCAATATAACATCTATACCTAATTTTTTTGAAGTAATAATCGGAAACACTTAGTTATGGTTCATAATAAAATGTTCAAATTATGATAACGTTATGAAAAATATTGTTACCAAATAACCCCGATTCGAACTTTTGTGTTTGTGCATGTGATTTTGGCCGATTTATATAGGAATGCATTAGGTTAAATCATCAATTATTCGTGCAACCTTTTCAACTTCATCAGTCCATAACTGACTTTTAATTCTATACTAATTACTAAATATCATGTGATCAATTTCGGCAAGCCTTGCACTTCCATCTCCATCTTGAGTATCTTGATTAGTTTGTATCTAATTGTTTATCGCGTAATGTTTATGTAAATTACCGAATATACAACAATCTATAACTAAGGCTCCCGCAGGAGATATTGGTTATTTGTTGAAGTGAATTTATTTAGGTTTACGTAAATGTAATCATTTTGTTGATTTAATAGTTTATTTATTATTATTATTATTATTATTATTATTATTATTATTATTATTATTATTATTATTATTATTATTATTATTATTATTATTATTATTATTATTATTATTATTATTATTATTATTATTATTATTATTTTTTTTTATAAACCGTCACTTTTCATTGAAACCAAGGAAATTACATGAAATTGGAGGGGAGTCTAGACACAATCTGTGCTCCCACTCCTTATTATTATTATTATTATTATTATTATTATTATTATTATTATTATTATTATTATTATTATTATTATTATTATTATTATTATTAATTTTTTTAGTTTTATTAGACTCGTGCGTTGCACCGATTTGTTATTATAATTTACAAATGGGTTAGATCAATAATTGTGTATTGTTTCCTTTATATTCATTATTTAAGGCGGTATTTAGTTGTGTTTTTTTTGTTTAAGGGTTTTAAGCTTCTTTAATAGTAAAGAATGCAATTAAACCAATAATATGGTCGATAACAAATAAAAGAGAAGTAAAGAATGAAATTGTAATTATTCAAAAATAAAAACCATCAATATTATAGGCATGAAGCTGGAATAAAATCAAACCACTAAAGTTGATATCACAATATAAAAAATGATTCTTTAGTTTAACTACAAAAACTCATGTGATCATTATATATTATGCAACATATCTTCATTGTGATTTTATAAATCAATACAATGAACACTCAAAATCATTAAGAATTTATGAGTACCATTCTCATTTGTAAATTCAATATATATTTAGTAGTATCTCTAAAAAAAGCCATCCAAACCAACCGATGAGTCCTCATTTGGGATCGGTTTTTCTACGTTCGAATCTTTCTTTCTATGATCTTCTTTGTAGCCCGTCTTGAACGACCTTTTTGACCATTCGTTGTAGTCCTTTTTGAACGACCTTCTTGACCAACTCGTCGTGCCCTACGTATTTTTATCATCTTTAACTAGCAGGGTACCCGCGCGTTGCAGCGGCGGGTACCCTGAAATAAAATTTTACACTAGAATTAATAAAAATGTCACGGGAAGTTATTTCGACACCTAAATTTGCTTGGTCACAGCCTTGTGTATCGAGTCGAGTTTTATTGAGTCGAGTTTTGGTCACAGGTTTATGTCTAGGTTAAGATGGAGGGTTGTACATTGTGTTTAAATTATTGTAATATTGGGTGTAGGAGTGTTTTTAATGTTATTAATGTAGAATGAGGGTTGTACATTGTGTTTAAATGATTGTAATATTGGGTGTAGGGATGTTTTTAATGCTACTAATGTAAAATGAGGGTTGTACATTGTGTTTAAATGATTGTAATATTGGGTGTAGAGGTGTTTTTAATGCTATTAATGTAAAATTCTAAGGAAAGTGGTCTGAATTTCGATTCATGTTAGTTTTTGTTGTACACAATGTTTTGGTTGTTGTAATTATGAAAATTGCTTGCTTTAAAGTGTTGTAAACCATGCATCAGTTTTTATAGATCTGAATTTTTTGGAGAAAGAGTCCTTCCTACATTATAAGTAGTATAGATGTATTATTCCTTGTGATAGGGGAAAAATAAGAGATTACTTGAGAAAAATAATAGCAAATATACATGCATTTATGTATATCTCAAATTTTGGCTCATCAACCCGTGGAACCATTTTTAAAATCCAGTAAAATATATGAACGTATAGGAAGGTGCATACCAAAGCATGAGTAACGTGAGAATGCATGCTAAAAACTGAACCTGCTTTTATTTTGTGTATGAGATTAATTATATTTATATTGTAGTTGTTTTGAACTTTGAGATTTCAAGATTCTTTTTATTATTCTTATATATATATATATATATATATATATATATATATATATATATATATATATATATATATATATATATATATATATATATATATATATATATATATATAATTTGCAAATGAGACTGAGAAAAGAAAGAGTATAGATACATCACCTCTTCTCTTCTCTTGTAACATTAGTAAGAGAATCATGTTGTATGTATTACCTGCACACGGAAAAAAAATCAAGAAACAATAAATTACAAAATAAAGTAGGAGGAATGAAGATTCGAACTTTTTGTGTTTGTGAATGTGATTTTGGCCGGTTTATATAGGCATGGATTAGGATAAATCATCAATTATTCTTTCAACCTTTTCAACTTCTTCTCAATCCATAACCGAATTTTAATTCTATACTAAATACCATGTGATCAATTCCGACAACCCTTGCACTTTCATCTCCTCCATTAAGCAAACATGAATGTAACGACATGACTCTTTGCATGCTCGCAATTACTCAAGTCTAAGGAGGGTTGTAACCCACATGTCTCTTCATATGCAGGCAGCTATTAACCCCCATTAAGGAGGTTTGTAACCCACGGGTCTCTTCATATGCTGCTACTAATTATTATAAAAAAATAAAGCTAAAAAACACTCAAAATTATATCATGAAGAGCATTAGGTTGTTGTACTCTATGCAATCTTTACGCCTCCACAATAAATTAGAGGGCTCAAGCTTATAGTATAATAGATATTTGTCTTTTCTTGATATAAAAATATCTCTCTTCAATTAGTGGGCCAAATCTAAAATTTTTATTATTTTATTTTTAAAATAACTAAAAAATCAAATAACAATATGAAATCCAATTTATGAAACAAACACTTGATATTACAAATTCACATCTAAATCCAAATCATAATCTAAACACAAATTCAAATTCAAATCCTAATCTTAAACCCATCTACAAACCAAACGGACCCTAAATGAAAACATTGTGTTGAAAAGTTAGTACAAACAATTTACCTGACTCAAATAGATGGTGATTTGCACACTCCACAATTTAATTGGCACACTCAAATTTAGTATGTATTGCCATTTATACCCTTATAGAGATGAAGAGGAGTACAAGTAATGTAAGGGTATAAATGGCAATACACACTAAATTAGAGTGTGCCAATCAAATCGTGGAATGTGCAAATCACCTCCCTCAAATAGAGTTTAGAGTTGTAAAAGTCTATGTGTCTAGATGGTTATATGATCAGTCTATAAATTTATTACTAAACGAGTAGTCGTGCATAATAAAGAGATTTATAGCGGCATATACTTTTAGTGATAAAAAAAATTTATGGGCTGTAAACGAAAAATAATAGAAGTTGATAATTTAGGGATTAAACATAATGTTTTGAAACCTGCTTCGACCCGAGTTGATCAACCAGTTGAACCGTTAAAAATTGGTCAACCCGACGAGTTGGGTCGGAAAAACGGGTCAAATAAAACCGAGTTAACCCGCCGGGTTTTAAGTGTCCCGGGTCAACCCGGTTTTCGATGTGTGTTAATAGTTTCCTTATGTGTATTAATAGTTGACATTGCTCATAATTAATTGTTCCAACATTTTTTTTAATATTTTTTTTTTCACATTTTACTTTTTTATTTTTCACTTTACACTTTGACTGTTTTTGTTTTATAGATAGTATAGATAACCAAAAGGTATAATGGTTAATTTATATTTAAAATTATAATTATCTTGCGTTTTTCGGTTTTAAATATATATAAAATACTTATTTAAATATATATGAAAATTTTTATATTTAGGAAGTATATACGCAATTATAAGTTTTAGTTGGATATATATGCAATTTTTAGTTTTTAGAATGATATATATGCAACTAAACGGGTTTCCCATGTCCACCACCCATGTAACCACAACCATAATTCGTTTATTGTTGTGTCGATGTCAAGTCGTGTTTTGTGATGGGTGAAAATGTTTCATGATAATTTAACAAATTCTGACAAATTTTATACAAAAACTAACACTTTATATGAGTCAGATTCAGATTCCTCGGCCTCTTATTCACATTAAGATGGAATCAGAGTCAGACGTTTCAACCACATATTCAAATTCAGATGTACGAATCAGATTCAGATTCAGAGCCTCTTAAGAAACAAACAACACCGAAGTATGAAAACAGTGATCATCAAACTCGAGTATATGACAGTCAAATATATGTGGAACAGTGTAATGACCAAACTGTCCTTGACCCATATGTTGACTAACAAGAAAGGTTAATGGTTGTTAGCCCAGAAGGACTAGTCGCGCAATTAACGAAGAACATTGGGTCTAAAAGAGCGATTTTTGAGAAAAAAAGACCAAAAGCACGAATCAAGTATAGTTTGGGGACTAGCTGTGTAATGTACTCTTTAAATTATTAACCCCGTCTCAAAATAATTGTTCATATTTTCTTTTCGGAATGTCTCAATTAATTAAAGTTGTCAATTTTTTTTATTAAACTTTGTGATTTGCGAAAATTACTGCAGAGGTATCTGCCATTTTGTGTTACCTTTTTTAGAGCTGTTTTTTTTTTTTTTTTTTTTTTTTTTTTTTTTAATTCCCAAAAAGGCCACTAAAATCGCTGCATGCCTGTAGCGAGATACATTTCGTACACGTGTCATGATCTCATTGGTTTTAAAAAAAAACAAAAAAAAACTTGTATTTCACATAACCATTGTAGCGAAATACCTTCTCTCCTCTTTTAGTCCCACTTTAATTAGAGCCTTGTCAGAGCTTAATATGGACTATTGAGATCATATAACAACAACAACAAACAACCTACAACTTTTTGAGATTTTGATCAAATATTGAAAATGCATAAAGTGAGATAGTAACTGAAATCTGAAATTAACTTGAGAATAAGTTTAAATTACATAAAAGGGAATGAATACAAGTGTTTGAAGCTGAAATTAACAACTAGATATTATTCTACTTTACCTACGATTAAATTAAGCTACTCCTAAACTAATAATTCTTCTATTCTGCTTCTCTTCCCATTTGTAGCCCATTTTTGAGTTTGTGGGACCCACTGGGGTATTTCCCACCAATTCCCAGCCATTGATATGGTCAAATGCATCTAAACCGTTCAAACTTGCTTTTTGGCGCCAATTTTCAAGGGTGTCAGTATGGGTTGCGTGGAGAGGTATTAGGGGGTTTGGAGTGTTGTGGACGTGTAGGAATAAGGTGTGAAGGAGTAGGGAGCAAGTTTGGACAGGTGGGGGTTGAGGTGGAGGGGTGGTATTGAAGCAGTGATGGTGGTGTGGGAGGAAGAAGAAAAGCGGGGTAGTGGTTTTTGTTTGTGGGTTGACCGGGGTTTGACTTGGGGTTGGACTGGGCTTGGATTTTGGGCTTGGGTAAAAGAGATGGACCAGGTTTGTGTTTGGATTGAATTTTGGGTTTAGTTTAAAACTTAAGGGTCCGGTTGGTTTATTTTATGCACAAGGACCACTTTTGTAAATTGGTGAAAGTTTAGGGGCTGTTTGTGGCATTATCCAAAGTTTATCATAAGGACTTAATTTGCCATATATGAATAGTACAAGGGTAGGTTTTGATAATTTTCACTTTTAAAATACCCGGGGACTATATTTGCCAATTCACCAAACTTCAGGGACCAATCATGTAAATTCACCAAACTTTTCACATAAGGACCAAACCTGCAAAAGATTATTAGTATAAGGACCAAAATTGAATTTCTCAAAGTTTTTAACATCCCAGGGACCATTTATGTCAATTTCCAAAGTTGAGGGACTAAACTTGTAATTTTGTGAAACTTTGCACCAAAGGACTAAATATGTAACTTTATGATTAAAAAGGACCTTTGATGACATTTTCATGTTTTTAGAATAACCAGGGACTAGTTTTGACAATTTATGAAACTTGAGGGACTGAAACTGTCAATTATGCAAACTTTGTACGTTTTTCATCTGTTTTTGCATATTTTGCATTTGAAACATATAAAACACACCTTTAAGATATTTAAAGTATTTTGATACATATTTGAGTGTTTTTGTATGTTTTGACAGCTCAGATTGGTATAAAATGATGAGTATTTAGACACTCATCACTTCCCCCAAACTTCTGTAGCATTAAAAAAAACTAGCTATGATCGGGCTTTTAATGCCGATGGAGAATATATTGTTACGGATGAAAACAAAGTTCAGGCTCGGTTTTGTGTTACGGATGAACTGGTGTAGGCGTTGAGGAGATTCCAAAATCAAGTTCTACTTCAGAGATGGTTGGTGGCAAGGAAGTAATTAAGGTCAACATTGGACCTGTTACTAATGATGAAAGACTTCATATGAAGAATGATCTGAAGGCCAGAGGTTTGTTGCTGATGACACTTCCCGGAGACCAAGTTCTAGCATTCAGCAAGTACAAGACTGCAAAGACTCTTTTTGAGGAGATCTGTAATGTTTTTGGTGGTAATGATTCCACCAAGAAGATTCAAAAGACCCTGCTGAAGCAGACTTATGAAAACTTTGGTTCAATAAGTAATGAATCTATTGATAGCATCTTCACAAGGCTACAAAAGATTGTTACTCAACTCACTGTTTTTGAAATTGAGGTGGAAAGGGAAGACCTCAATCTAAAGTTCTTAAGAAGCTTACCCTCTGAGTTTGGAACCAATGTTGCTGTGTGGGATGATAAGCCAGATTTGGAGACCATGAAACTTAATGATTTGTACAATAACTTCAAGGTTATTGAACAAAGATTGAAGAAAGCTGGCAAATTAAGCTCAAGTTCAGGAAGTGTAGCACTCATATCATCATCTCTTGATGATAGTTCATATGAAGAAAGTGATAGTGATGATGACAGTGCTAACATTGTTGTTTCCACTGGTAGTGGAAGTGTTTCCACTGGTAGCTCAAAGAGACAGATTGCAGGACTTAGTGATACTACTTTTTATGCCTTTATATCAAGTCAAGTGGGTGGTTCAATTCTTAATCACGAGGATTTGGATCAAATTGATGAGGATGATATGGAGGAGATGGACATTAAATGGCAAGTGGCATTACTAAGCTTAAGGACAAAGAAGTTTTGGAAGAAGACTGGAAGAAAGATTAACATCAGTGGCAATGAAACAGTAGGTTTTGACAAAAAGAAGGTGGAGTGCTATAACTATCATAAGAAGGGGCACTTTGCCAGGGAGTGCAGGAAGCCAAGGAAATCTGACAACAGGTCAACTTGGTATAAGCAGGACAAGAAGAAGGAACCTACTACTGATGAGCCAAAGGGGCTATTGGCTATTGATGGAGTGAGCTTTGATTGGAGCTTTATGACTAAGGATGAGGAAGATGATTCAGAGTCTGCAATGGTTGCTACTGAGCTTGCACTAATGGCTTTTTCTGACTCTGACTCTGAGGTACAAATTAATAATGCTTGTTCTAAATCTTGTAAGGCCTTAAAAAAGTATGAGAAAATTAAAGCACAATATGATGAACAATTGCTAGAGTTAAATCATACTAATTATAACTTAACAAATCATAAAAGAGGCCTAGGTGTTTTAGAAACTCAATTAGAGCATTATAGGGCAAATGAAACCTAAGTTCAATGATGATATTGCAATATTAAGAAGAGACTTAGATTATCAGGTTGCTGTAAATAAGGTTCTTAGAGAAGAACTAAAAAAGGTTAAAATGGCTAGTGAGAATATAAAGATAACTAAGCAAACACTGGATCACCAATCCAAGTGTATTGACAAAATTTGGGAAACCCAAGTTGTGAACAAAGCCAAATCAGGAGTTGGATACAAATCAGTTTCACCACCTCTAAGAGGTGGTCCATCACCTCCTGGCATTGACTTAACTCACAAAGGTTTAGAAGAATTCCAGGAACCACCTATGACCTATGGACCAAAGTTTGTTAAACCAGTTGAAATTGAAAAGGTTCAGGTTGAGGTTGATACATTTGATAGTGCTAGTGACTCATCTCTTAAAGATGAAAATTTGAATGTTGAGTCTAAACCTAGTGTTCCTGAGAATGATAAAGTGGAGGTTAAAAAGAGTATTCCTGATGTAGTCAAAGAGAAGCCTAGGTCACAACCTAATTTCACTAGGCCCACTACTAGATATGCAGAGATGTACAGAAGTAGGTCACCAACTCCTAGGGGTAATATGAGGAGTTGGAATCATGTTAAATCTAGGCAATTTGGTAGTGATTTTGTGTTCAATAACAAACCCTGTCATATATGTGGTAGCTTTGACCATTTGTCTTATAGCTGTACATACCACTTGGGAAGAAGGGAAGTGTTTGAGAATACTAGGGTGAATGTACAAAATGCTAGTAACTTAACTCACCCAAATCCACTTAGCAAGATGATTCCCAGGTCTGTTTTGCTTAACTCTGGCATTAAACCAATTTCCACTGCTAGACTAGCAGTTTCCACTGCTAGACCAGCAGTTGCAACTGCCAGAAATAAAAACAGAGTTTACTCGAAGCCCCATGTTACTACTTTTGTTAAATCTACTCAAAAAGGGAAAAAGACCAATTTTGAAAAGAAAGTTAACAATAATCAGAAGTGGGTACCCAAAGTTACAAAACCAACATTTTCCACTGCTAAGCCAGCAGTTACCACTGCAAGGCCAAAGGTTACCACTGGTGGGTCTGTTAACAAGAAAAGGGTAAATATGGGAAATGCTGTTAAGGCCTCAGCACGTTGGGAATGGAAACAAAAAGGAACATCACCTCAAACAATCCCAATGGTGTATCAATGACCTTTGATAGATATAATTATATTGATACACGAGGCAGATCCAAGTCATTTGTGGCTTGGGTCCCCAAAAGGAACTAATTCCTTTATTTTATATGCAGGAACATTCAAAGACTACAAATGATCAAGGATACTGATGCGTGGGAATCGCAACAGGCTTTACCTCTCGAGGGATCTCGAGAAGCTTACAACCCCCACCAGGCAGTGTACCTGATCGTTGTAGTATAGTATAGTGACAAGTACCGGGGGATTGATCGTTCAGCTTAGGAATAGTGTCGCTAGGATTAGAAAACCTAATTAATAGTTCTAAAGGTGAGAGATGATTATTTTTGTATTTTTATATTTTTATGAAAGCAAGTAAAATCTCGGGTTTTGGAAGAGTGGGCGGAATTAGTTGCTATTCAACTAACCCAAAACTAATATATAATCAAAATAAAATACTGAAAATGAAATTAAACTAATTATTACAAAGGTTGTGAGCAGTAATGGGAGAAATTGTGTTTACTTAGACTTCACTACTCCCTAGATATCTTTTACACGTTAATTACTTGTTATACTTGTATGGATGACGGATTGTATTCCTTAATACCATTCGTGGGGTGGCATACATAACTCCCCAACTCTATGAGCTCTTATCTCCTCCTACACCACGACCCAACACAACTATAGGGATTGTAAACAGTGGCTCATGCATTAAATACAACCAATAAAGACGTAGTACGCCTCGGTTCATGTTTCTTAAGACGTTCAAGCATGTTACCATTTGGAGATCTGCCAGTTTTCTTAAGCCTAACATATAAAATCATTCATCCAAGACAAGAATAGACAAGTAATCAACACATAATCAACATCTAGGTTTCATTAGATCTAAGCAAACACAAAAGAGATCTAGCCTAGCATAATGGAATTGAGACAAGAACAAGATATAAACAACCAACACATAGACATATTGATTGAATTGGAAGAACACTTATCTCAATTACAATGCAAGGTATCAAGGGTTTGGAACCCTTGAAAAACCTGTAAAAGATACACCAAATTCGTCTTTAGGGTTTCACCAAAACTTCTCCTTTTTTAATGAAAAAACTAGAAAACTATATATAGGAAAACTGGGCTGACGGCGTCAAGACAACCATGTGACGCCGTCACCTCGCCGCCAAATACTTACTCGGACGGCCTTGATCTACTTATGACGGCCTATGTGACGCCGTCACCAACCACGGTATTTTATTCTTGGTACTTTGACGCCGTCAGGATGACTTTTGACGCCGTCACCAGCTACGGTATTTTATTCTTGATGTCTGACGCCGTCAGGATATAACTCTTGACGCCGTCACCTAGTGTCTTCAGCATGGAAAATTGATACTTTGCCATTTTCTTCACTTTTATGCTCCAAAAACGTCCAAAATGGCTTCTTTTCCAGAATTCACTCTCCAAGTACCTAAAATCACAAAAGGAACGATTTAGGGCAATATTTGATCAAATAAAGTCGGATTCGGGCTTAAAATGACCCCCTAAAAACGGATCATTTTTCGCCTCATCATATTCCCTTACACTTGAGATTTGCTTGTCCTCAAGCAAATGAGCTTTTATTCTACTCAAAAGACAAGTTAGGGGTCATTTAACACTAATATAAAAGTAATTACAACAAATAATCGTTCCACTAAAGACCAATAGACAAGCACGGAGGTCATACACAAGCACCTCGCAAATAGTGTTTAGATACTCACATCTCTCGGGTGTAATAAAGTAATATAACATTATGGAAATGGAAGATATCTCTCACTACCTGTCATAGCAAAATAGATTACCATAGGCTTGGGAAAGGATCAAACCTCCACCACATGGCGTAAGCACCTAGGATAAACTATCAAAGAGGTCTTTTAAAGGGTTGTAACGTTAGGTATAGTGATATGAATTACACGGTTTTGTTGGATAAAGGAAGTTTTACTGGTGGCGAGTTAACAATCTTGGTTAATTACATGTACAAGATGGCGTTGCTAAGCCAAGACTAGACTCGACTTAAGCTAATAAATGAAAAATAACAAAAACATAAAATGAACATAGAATAAAAATGGGATAGTAGTCCGTATGTCTTTTTTCTCTCTTTCCTTTTTTTTTTTTTTTTTTTTTTTTTTTTTTGCATACACTCTTACCCTACCATCCAAAATAATATATCATAGGGGTTTGAACGTTCCCCTTACACTTGAATCTTTACATACTTTACATTTAACTAATCTAATGACTCGAATTAAGAAAATCAAAACACTTGGAGCACTTTTAAGATTAACGTACATATGGGGGTAATAATATGATGTTCTTCCCCATTACTCCATAAAATAAGTACTTTACCCATGAGTCCCAATCGTCCCAAAACAATATGTACAAGGATATGACTCGACTTAGCAACCATGTAATCAATTAGAAAGTTAACTTAGGGTTTAACAAATAACAATAATGCACTAAAAATGAGCGCATACACGGAGGGCTAAGGCGATTTGGGTGTACATTTAAGTGGGGTGTAACAAATTCTTCCTTTAAGTAAGATGCTTAAAGTTAGAAACGAAAAGATAGGCTCGGAGGGGTGTACTAGGGGTTTCGTGTACTAAAAATGAGTACAACGCTAAGGGTGTGGGAAAAATTAGTTGACTTAACTAGCCAAACAATATGACTTAAATGGTCAAGTAATTATAATACGGGTTTAACACAAGGGTGATCCTAATGCCTCTTATCATGTAGTAAATCCTACCACACGAATGTAGTCTCACTAGCGGTCTCGGGATGCATCACTAACGCAAGTTCTAGAATCTAAATGCTACCGGTACACTCATAAGCACCAATAATAAATGCTTTTCCTATCAAATCTAAAGGCGAACCTCACATTTTTGGGTGGAAAATTTTTCTGAATATACGGTTATGTGCTAGTCATACAACCTCCTATCCATGAGACGCATGCTATGGCTAAAGTTTCACTCCTAAATGTTGTAAAAAATTTTAAATTTGGCGCTAAAATTACACTAACAAGTATTTCTCATAGTTTTATTACACATCTACTATCAAACGAAACAAACTCAAGCAAAAGTGCATATGTAAGGTATCATCTTTTTACCCTCCCCTTACACTTAAGATGAACATTGTCCCCAATGTTCAAGTAAAGAATGTAAAAGTTAAGAAGTAAAGAGAATGAAATCAAATACTCCCCTAATTCGCTCGGTATGGATTATAGGTTGGCCAGGTTAAATCTTCCTTCAAGAAAATGAACAATCAAAGCTTCCCTTCCAGAATATAAATCATCTTCTTGTCATACATAACCTGTAAATCCTGAGAACAATAGACAAGACAACCTCGCGTAAAATCGGCGGCATCCTATATAAGTTACTAAATCCTAGAAAACAAAGTAAGATATAATGCTTGTGGAATGAAGTTTGCAGATTTCCTGGAGATTATAAAACTTAATAATTCACAAAAACCATAAGACTCCGTTAGAAAAACAAAACCGGTAAAATTTCCAGATTTTTAACTCCTGACGCCGTCAAGAGTAATACTCTGACGCCGTCAGAATGGACCTGCAGAAATTCTTATGTTAAGTTTCCGGAAAATTTCTGGAAAAACTTTGTCCTACTTCCTTGAAAATCCTGCAAAACTTCATTATGACTCAATACAAGCATTTGACTCTAACAAATACGAATATACATGTTCATTTAATATTGTGGAAAATCATGATCGGTTTGTTTCTTATAAACATATTTGAGGTTTCCCCTCACACTTATCTTTTGCAAAAATACTTTTAGGTTGAAGTTAAGACTAGGCCAAACAACATAATAAAGTATTTCCACATTTTAATTGAGAAACATGATCAACCAACAATAAAAATAAAACATGCATACGGAAGCAAATAACTATCAAACAAATAAAATCACACAAATCATGGGTTGCCTCCCAAGAAGCGCTTTTCTTTATTTACGAGTCTTGTAGCTAGACTCAAAGTCATGGGCTATCCGAGATCGGGTAAATCAGTCCTGCATCCAAAAGTTTGATAACTTCTTTCTTCACTACTTCCTTAATGTTAGGGTTCACTCGCCTCTGGGGTTGCACAGTAGGTTTATAATCTTCCTCCATAAGAATCTTATGTGTGCAAAAAGTTGAGTCAATCCCCTTAATGTCGGCCACACTCCATGCGAGTACCCCCTTGTATTTCTTTAGGACCTCTAAGAGTTTAATTTTTTGTTCTTTTTCCAAGGAAGAGTTTATGATTACCGGGAGTTGGTTTTCTCCCTGAAGAAAGGCATACTCCAAATGATTAGGGAGCTCTTTAAGATCTACATCAGGGGGCTCGATAATAGAAGGTTTGAGCTTGTTCTCGGGCTTTCGGAGCTCGAGATGCTCCGTTGCCTCTTGTCTGGGGTAGAATGAGACTGCATTAACATCCTCCGTCTTTTCCACCTCTAGCAGAGGCAGAAAACTCTCGTCCCGTAGCCAACCTTCATCGATTTATTCATCGACGCAACTATCAATGACATCTGTGAGTTCATCTACTTCCCCGATAAAGTAAAGCCGGTTGGCTGCTTCGAGGGATAGGTCCATAGAATCCTTAAGTCGAAGGTTGTGCTGTCGTCTCCCACTCGTAAGGTCAATTTGCCATCGTAAGCATCGATGACTGCACGAGCGGTAGCAAGAAATGGTCTACCTAAGATGATGGGTACCAAGTCATCCTCTTCCATATCCAGGATTACGAAGTCGACCGGGAATTTGAATTTCCCAACTTTGACTAGCACATTCTCGCATATCCCTACGGGGTACTTGACTGATCTATCGGCTAGTTGGATGTTCATACGGGTAGACTTCAATCCAGAATATCCTAGTTTACGGAACATAGAGTGAGGCATGAGATTGATACTTGCTCCCAAATCAGCAAGAGCATTCTTGATTGATAGAGGTCCTATGGAGCAAGGCAAGGTGAAGCTGCCTGGATCGTCTACCTTCTTTGGTAGCCCTCGATGGGTTACCACTGAGCATTCTTCCCCCAGGGTTACAAGACCCTCGAGCTTCTTCCTGTTAGCGAGCAGCTTTTTGAAGTATGTGCTATACTTTGGCATGTGATAGCAAGCATCAAGGAGAGGTATGGTGACAATTGAGTCTTTTAGGTATGACAAGAACCTCTTGTTATCATTCTCAGTTTTCTAGTTCCTTAGTCGGGATGGGTATGGAATTCTCACAGGTGGGTTAGGAAGGGCTGATGGGGAAGGGGTTGTCACGGGCGGTTGGTCTGGGGTACCAATGCCGACATCCTACTCCTCCTCCCCTGGTTTGTCTGAATCGAGGGTGACGGGGGACGAGTTTGGGTAAGGAGGGTCCTTGGTTGTCGTTCCGGCCCGTGTGGTTATCGCGAGCATGGGGTCTTTTCTTCTTTCTAATGGCGTTTGGAGGTTATCTAGGGCTGAGTTAAGCTTGTTGAAAAATTTTCCGATACCCTCCTGCTGTTCGTCGAAAAGCTCATTAAGCCCTTTCATTTGCAAGTCTTTTTCTTGAGTGAAGTGACCAAGGTCATCTTCGAAATTGCTCCTGATCTTGAATTCAGGGCCTTCCTCCCCTTTTCTTTTCTTTACCAGATTTCCCCAAAGGGTGTAATCGTCATTTTGGTAGAAAGGCAAAAGGGAGGGATCAGCATAAATGTCTCCTCCTGACAAGCACGCATGTTCAGTTGTGGCTGCTCCTCCGCATTCCTCTACCTCATGCGGGCCTCCACAGTAATCGCAGATCAAGTAAGGATTCGACAGCAGTTTAGGCAGTTGCGATCCAGCTAGGCAATCCATTCTTTTGTGAACTTTGCTTAACCGATCCGAGGTGGTTTCAGAAATGCCGACAGTCGACTCAGGTTCATCCCAAGTGTCATCCTGGTCTTGGGCATATTCTTCAATCCTGTCCCATCCTTCCTCGGCACTAAGATTGGCCAATCTTCCTTTCCTAGATTGGTTAATTCCGTTCCGGTCATTAGAGGAGATATTTTCGTAAAAGATTTGGACCAAGAGCCAAAGTTCAATGCCATGATGTGGAACTTGTCTTATTAAATCTTTGAATCTAGTCCACGATTTATCGAAGGGTTCATCTTTACCCTTTCGGAAACGAAGGATCCTATCTCTAAATGCTGAGGTTTTTCCAGGTGGAAAGAACTTCTCATAGAACTTGGATATGAGTTGCTCCCATGTGAAAATAGATTCGGAAGGGAGTTTGTCATACCATTCTTGGGCTTTTTCGTATAAGGTGAAAGGAAAGAATCGCAGTCGGGATGTGTTTCTAGTAGCCCCATCCGTATGGATGGTGTCCACTATTTTTAGGAAGTCCTTGATGTGTTGGATTGGATTTTCCTCATCAAGTCCGTGGAACTTACACACACTTTTGACAAGCCAAACATCATTTGCATGCAAGACCTCGTTGGTGTGTTCGTTTGGGTAAACAATGGCAATGGAAAACCCACGAGGGGTTGGGGAAGAGTAGTCCTTAAGACGCTTAGGAGGAGTTATTATAGGGGTATTCATCTCGTTGTGGGAGCTAGGGGTTGTGATGTGATTTTCTGAATTTTCTTCAGAGAGAGGTGCGTCAAAGTCGATAGCAATGCTAGATGGTTCAGGTGTTGAGTGAGTTCGTCTTAACCTACACATTTCTCTTTCGGGTTCTGCATAAGGCAAGACAAGGTCTTTAGTGGTACTACGACTCCTAGTGATCCTAAGGTTGGAGAATTCGTTGGTTGCCATGATGGCGGACGGTGAAGAGTTACGAACAAAGGCACGAAGAAATAAGATAGACTAAAGAAGACCTAAAAAATAAAAATAAAATCTTACTAGAAAGGAATCTAGCAAGTAGACCTAATAAAAAGAAATCCTAACCTAGACAATAACTATTCCCCGGGCTGCGGCGCCAAAAACTTGATGCGTGGGAATCGCAACAGGCTTTACCTCTCGAGGGATCTCGAGAAGCTTACAACCCCCACCAGGCAGTGTACCTGATCGTTGTAGTATAGTATAGTGACAAGTACCGGGGGATTGATCGTTCAGCTTAGGAATAGTGTCGCTAGGATTAGAAAACCTAATTAATAGTTCTAAAGGTGAGAGATGATTATTTTTGTATTTTTATATTTTTATGAAAGCAAGTAAAATCTCGGGTTTTGGAAGAGTGGGCGGAATTAGTTGCTATTCAACTATGCCAAAACTAATATATAATCAAAATAAAATACTGAAAATGAAATTAAACTAATTATTACAAAGGTTGTGAGCAGTAATGGGAGAAATTGTGTTTACTTAGACTTCACTACTCCCTAGATATCTTTTACACGTTAATTACTTGTTATACTTGTATGGATGACGGATTGTATTCCTTAATACCATTCGTGGGGTGGCATACATAACTCCCCAACTCTATAAGCTCTTGGGGTGGCATACATAACTCCCCAACTCTATGAGCTCTTATCTCCTCCTACACCACGACCCAGCACAACTATAGGGATTGTAAACAGTGGCTCATGCATTAAATACAACCAATAAAGACCTAGTACGCCTCGGTTCATGTTTCTTAAGACGTTCAAGCATGTTACCATTTGGAGATCTGCTAGTTTTCTTAAGCCTAACATATAAAATCATTCATCCAAGACAAGAATAGACAAGTAATCAACACATAATCAACATCTAGGTTTCATTAGATCTAAGCAAACACAAAAGAGATCTAGCCTAGCATAATGGAATTGAGACAAGAACAAGATATAAACAACCAACACATAGACATATTGATTGAATTGGAAGAACACTTATCTCAATTACAATGCAAGGTATCAAGGGTTTGGAACCCTTGAAAAACCTGTAAAAGATACACCAAATTCGTCTTTAGGGCTTCACCAAAACTTCTCCTTTTTTAATGAAAAAACTAGAAAACTATATATAGGAAAACTGGGCTGACGGCGTCAAGACAACCATGTGGCGCCGTCACCTCGCCGCCAAATACTTACTCGAACGGCCTTGATCTACTTATGACGGCCTATGTGACGCCGTCACCAACCACGGTATTTTATTCTTGGTACTTTGACGCCGTCAGGATGACTTTTGACGCCGTCACTAGCTACGGTATTTTATTCTTGATGTCTGACGCCGTCAGGATATAACTCTTGACGCCGTCACCTAGTCTCTTCAGCATGGAAAATTGATACTTTGCCGTTTTCTTCACTTTTATGCTCCAAAAATGTCCAAAATGGCTTGTTTTCCAGAATTCACTCTCCAAGTACCTAAAATCACAAAAGGAACGATTTAGGGCAATATTTGATCAAATAAAGTCGGATTCGGGCTTAAATGACCCCCTAAAAATGGATCATTTTTTGCCTCATCAGATACTCAGACAGTGGATGTTCCAGGCACATAACTGGCAATAAGTCCTATCTTTCAGACTTTCAACCTTATGATGGACAATTTGTCAGCTTTGGAGGAGGAATTGGTGGCAAATTTTCTGGAAAAGGAGCAATCAAGGCTGGAAACATTGACTTTGAAGATGTGCAATATGTGAAAGAGCTCAAGTACAACCTCTTTAGTGTGTTACAGATGTGTGACAAGAAGCATAAAGTTCTATTCACAGAAGATGAATGCTATATCTTATCTAAGGATTATAAGCTTCCTGATGAAAGTGAAATTTTGCTTAAAATCCCTAGGAAAGGTAATCTGTATTGCATTGACATGAAGAACATAGTGGCTAATAATGATGTTACTTGCTTGCTTGCTAAAGCCATTTTGGATGAATCAATGCTTTGGCATAGAAGACTTGGTCATGTCAACTTCAAGACCATCAACAAGATTGTGAAAGATGGACTTGTCAGAGGTCTACCAGAGAAAAGATTTGAAAATGACCAAACTTGTGTTTCCTGTCTCAAAGGAAAGCAACACAGAGCTTCATGCAAGACCAAAGCATTCAATTCTATTGATCATCCACTCTTTATGCTGCATATGGACTTGTTTGGTCCTACTTCTATGAGCAGCATTAATTTGAAGAAGTATTGTCTTGTTGTGATTGATGATTTTAGTAGATTCACATGGGTTTTCTTTTTAAGAACCAAGGATGAAACCACTGGCATCCTTAAGACATTCATCACTGAAGTTGAAAATCAATTTGAAAAGAAAATCAAGATCATCAGGAGTGACAATGGGACAGAGTTCAAGAATAAAGTTATGGATGATTTCTGCAGAGACAAAGGTATTAAAAGAGAATTTAGTGTTGCAAGAACTCCTCAACAAAATGGAGTTGCAAAAAGAAGAAACAGAACACTAATTGAGGCTGCTAGAACCATGTTAGCTGATTCAAAGCTTCCAGTGACTTTTTGGGCTGAAGCAGTTAACACTGCTTGTTACATTTAGAACAGGGTTTTAGTGGTCAAAATAAAGAACAAGACACCTTATGAGTTATTCAGAGGAAGACCTCCTACTTTGGAGTTTATGAAGCCATTTGGGTGTCATGTTACTATTCTCAATACCATTGATCATCTGGGTAAATTTGAAGAAAAGTCTGATGAAGGCTTCTTTGTTGGATACTCTATGGTTAGCAATGCTTTTAGAGTCTATAACTTAAGAACAAAGGGGATTGAAGAGAACTTGCATATTCAGTTTCTTGAAAATAAAGCAAACATGGCAGGTTCAGGACCAGATTGGCTATTTGATCTTGAGACATTATCCAATACAATGAATTATGTACCTCTCACTTCAAGCACTGGAGACAAAGATCTTGAAGATTCAGAAGAATTCATTGATGAAGATGAAGCTTGTAAAGATGATGAAGATCAAATTGTTAAGCCACTTTGGGACTTTGTTGATAATTCTGAAAAGACAAGTGATGCAGATGGTGTGAATTGTGATGGATTGAATAAAGAAATTCCTACTAGCAGTGGTAACTCAATTCCCACTGCTACACCAAAAGTTTCCACTGACAGCCCAAATGTGGAACATACTTCTCAGGAATCACCAAGTGATGATGTAGAGATCTCAAACATGCCTACAACATATGATATTCCTAGCACATCACAGTCTTCAATTCACAAAGTGCATCCACTTGACAATGTTATTGGTGAACTTCAATCAGGTGTGAAGACTAGAAGACAGATGATGAGGCGAAAAATGATCCGTTTTTAGGGGGTCATTTAAGCCCGAATCCGAATTTATTTGATCAAATATTGCCCTAAATCGTTCCTTTTGTGATTTTAGGTACTTTGGGAGTGAAATCTGGAAAAGGAAGCAATTCGGACGTTTTTGGAGCATAAAAGTGAAGAAAACGCCAAAGTCTTAATTTTCCATGCTGGGAACAGTAGGTGACGGCGTCAAGAGCAACTCCTTGACGGCGTCAAGAGCAATTTTCCATGACGGTCCAGTAGAGATTTGACGGCGTCATGAAGGTAGGGCGTCAAGAGTAAAAAGTCATGACGGCCTGGAAATGATTAATACTTGACGGCGTCAAATGTAGATCAAGGCAGTCCGAGGAGAGTTTTGGCGGCGAGGTGACGGCGTCACCTAATTGGTCTTGACGCCGTCAGACCCATTTTTCTATATATAGTTTTCTAATTTTTCACACTAAAAGAGAGAAGTTTTGGGAGAAACCCTAAGTACGATTTTGGTGTAACTTTACAGGTTTTTCAAGGGTTCCAACCCCTTGATACCTTGCATGTTTAATCAAGATAAGTGTTCCTTTAATTCAATCAATAGGTCTATGTGTTGGTTGTCTATATCTTGTTCTTGTCTTAATTCCATCATGCTAGGCTAGATCTATCTTGTGTTTGCTTAGATCTAATGAAACCTAGATATTGATTATATGTTGATTACTTGTTTATTCTTGTCTTGGATGAATGATTTATATGTTAGGCCTAAGAAAACTGGCAGATCTCCAATTGGTAACATGCTTGAACGTCTTAAGAAACATGAACCGACGCGCACTAGGTCTTTATTGGTTGTATTTAATGCATGAGCCACTGTTTACAATCCCTATAGTTGTGCTGGGCATGGTGTAGGAGGAGATAAGAGCTCATAGAATTGGGGAGTTAAGTGTGCCACCCCATGAATGGTATTAAGGAATACGATCCGTCATCCATGCAATTATAACAAGTAATTAACGTGTAAAAGATGTCTAGGGAGTAATGAAATCTAAGTAAACACATTTTCTCCAATTACTGCTTACAACTTTAGTATAATTTAGTTTATTTTCATTTCTAGTATTTTATTTTGATTGCATCTTAGTATTGTGTTAGTTGATTGGCAACTAATTCCGCCCAAATCCTTCAAACCCGAGATTTTTATTTGCTTTTCAAAAAAATATAAAAATACAAAAATAATCTTCCTTCATCTTTAGAACTAGTATTTAGGCTTTCTAATCCTAGCGACACTATTCCTAGCTAAACGATCAATCCCCCGGTACTTGTCACTATACTATACTACAACGATCAGGTACACTGCCTGGTGGGGGTTGTAAGCTTCTCGAGATCCCTCGAGAGGTAAAGCCTGTTGCGATTCCCACGCATCAAGTTTTTGGCGCCGCAGCCCGGGGAATAGTTATTGTCTAGGTTAGAATTTCTTTTTATTAGGTCTACTTGCTAGATTCCTTTCTAGTAAGATTTTATTTTTATTTTTTTAGGTTCTCTTTAGTCTATCTTATTTCTTTGAGTCGTTGTTCGTAACCACCCGACATCATGGACAACGGGAACATCTTTGAACCCGTCATCCCACCACAACAAAACCCACCATTAGAACCCCTTAGGCCCCGAACCTTAGGAGAGTATTCCCGACCTTGCCATCAAGGCTACCGAAACACCATTGAGCTCACCGGAGCCAATGTGACCCCCTTGCTATCCGACACCATCCGGTTGGTACAAAGCGGATGTGCATTCCATGGACTTCGTTCCGAAGATCCAAACCAACATCTTAAGGACTTCCTCAAAATCGTAGATTCCATAGACCTAGATGTTGCAACTAGAGAGACTACCCATTTACGCCTATTCCAATTCTCTCTACGGGATCAAGCTAGTCAATGGCTTGAGCGTTTACCCGCGGGATCCATCACCACATGGGATGATCTCACCACTCGTTTCCTTGCTCAAATTTTCCCACCGGGGAGAACTACTAAGCTTAGGAATGACATCTTGATGTTCCAACAACGTCAAAATGAATCTCTTTATGAAGCATGGACTCGTTTCAAGGACTTACTCCAAAAAGTCCCTCATCATGGCATAGATCTTTGGCTCCAAGTCCAAATCTTTTATGACCATATTGATCTCTCCACGAGGCGAGCCATTGACCAATCGGCCGGTGGTAAGCTACTTGATCTTAGTGCGGAACAATCATGGGAACTCATAGAAGATCTTGCTCTCTATGACAACGAAAGTTGGAATGATCCCCGTGACTTGAACAAAACGGTCAAGGCAATATCTTTGCCTTCGAACAATTCTAGCACTCCCGACCGTAGGATCATGGAACTTGAGGACCAAGTCAAGTTTCTCATGAAATCTTACGAAGCTCCTAAGCCTTCAAGCCAAGTGAACAAAATCACTTCTTCATGCGAATTATGTAGTGGTCCCCATGACACTCGTGATTGTGTGGAACTCCCCGGAACAGCTTTTGCGGACTACGCATCCTTGCGTACCGACGAAGCGGGAGATAAGTGGTACACTTTCAAGCCCAAGCCAAATACTTACGGTGATTCATACAACCCCTCATGGAAAAATCACCCAAACCTTAGGTGGAAACAAAATCAACCCAATTCTTCCAATCCGCCTAATCGTTACCAACCAAACGGTCCACCATCCAACCGTACTTTCAACAACAATCCTTCTAACAACTATGGTAGTACCATCAATCTTGAAGGGTTGATGTCTAAGTTCATGGCATCTCAAGAAGCTCGCATAGCTAGGTTCGAAACCGAATTCAACCAACAACAAACGGAGATGACCAACAAGATTGACAACTTGTTGAAAGCCCTCAACAACCAAGCGTTAATCACACATAAGAAGGACACTAGGGACACCAATAGTGGAATCCAAATTAAGGATCCCTCATCATCCAAACATGTCCACTTTGTCAATGTTGTCACCATTAAGCCGATAGATAAGGAGATAGAGGAGAGTGACAAGGATGAAGTTAGAGTAGAAGCCGATATTAAGGATGAGAGTAGGGAAGTTGAGGTTAATAAGGATGAGGAATTAGAGGAGGTAGAGCCTATAGAAAAATACTTTGATAAGTTGCCTACCGAGGAAGAACGGGAGTACCATAAGGATTTATTCGATAGTCACGAGAGACCATATATCTTCGGCACACCCCTTATCAAAATGGGAGACCCCTCTAACATTAACATCCCATGCAATATCGGGCACATGCATATATGGAAAGCTTACATCGACCCTAGATCCCCCGTTAACATCATGACTAGGACTTGTTACAATTGGGTAATGAAGAAGCAACTTAACTTTAGGATGATGCCCAACAAGAATCTGATAAGTAATTTTGCAGGAAGAGTGAAGGGATTGCATGTAATTATTGGGAATCTCACCTATGAGATCGATTTCATGATAGTGGAAGACATTCGTCCAGTGATAGATGCTTGCCTAAGCCAAATAATATTCGGAAAACCATTTTTTGAGGCCACTAGGATGAGTTATGATCCGACCTTAGGGATAGTTAGATTTAAGGAAGAGAATGATGAGGTTGCCTATCAAATGCCCTACAAGATTGAGCAATACCACCTTCTCTCTAATTTCGAAAAAGAACACAAGCAAGCGGCTTATTATAGGAATGAGGAGGATAGACGTAGAGGAGTAGAATATGTAAAGAATAGGATGCTTGGTTTCTATAAAGAATGCTTACAACTAGGTCCGGAATACAAAACTGGTTTAGAAGACGACCTAGAGAGTGGAACCAATGATGAGGTCACGTAGTAACACATAACCTTGAGTCTAGCTACAAGACTCGTAAATAAAGAAAAGCGCTTCTTGGGAGGCAACCCATGTTTTGTGTGATTTTATTTGTTCGTTTGTTATTTGCTTCCATATGCATGCTTAGTTTTTATTGTTGGTAGATCATGTTTCTCAATTAAAAAGTGGAAATACTTTTCTTTGTTGTTTTGGCCTAGTCTTAACTCCACCTAAAAGTATTTTTGCAAAAGATAAGTGTAAGGGGAAACCCCAAATATGTTTTTAAGAAATAAACCGATCATGATTCTCCACAATATTAAATGAACATGTATATTCGTACTTGTTAGAGTCAAATGCTTGTATTGAGTCATAATGAAGTTTTGCAGGATTTTCCAGGAAGTAGGACCAAGTTTTACCAGAAATTTTCCGGAAACTTAACATAAGAATTTCTGCAGGTCAATTCTGACGGCGTCAGGAGTTTACTCTTGACGGCGTCAGGTGTAAAAATCTGGAAATTTTACCGGTTTTGTTTTTCTAACGGAGTCTTATGGTTTTTGTGAATTATTAAGTTTTATAATCTCCAGGAGATCTGCAAACTTCATTCCACAAGCATTATATCTTATCTTGTTTTCTAGGATTTAGTAACTTATATTGGATGCCGCCGATTTTACGTGAGGTTGTCTTGTCTATTTTCTCAGGATTTACAGGTTATGTATGACAAGAAGATGATTTATATTCTGGAAGGGAAGCTTTGATTGTTCATTTTCTTGGAGGAAGATTTAACCTGGCCACCTTATTATCCATACCGAGCGAATCAGGGGAGTATTTGATTTCATTCTCTTTACTTTTTCACTTTTACATTCTTTACTTGAACATTGGGGACAATGTTCATCTTAAGTGTAAGGGGAGGATAAAAAGATGATACCTTACATATGCACTTTCGCTTGAGTTTGTTTTGTTTGATGGTAGATGTGTAATAAAACTATGAGAAATACTTGTTAGTGCAATTTTAGCGCCAAATTTAAAATTTTTTACAACATTTTAGGAGTGAAACTTTAGCCATAGCAAGCGTCTCATGGATAGGAGATTGTATGACTAGCACATAACCGTATATTCAGAAAAATTTTCCACCCAAATATGTGAGGTTCGCCTTTAGATTTGATAGGAAAAGCATTTATTATTAGTGCTTATGAGTGTACCGGTAGCATTTAGATTCTAGAACTTGCGTTAGTGATGCATCCCGAGACCGCTAGTGAGACTACATTCGTGTGGTAGGATTTACTACATGATGAGAGGCATTAGGATCACCCTTGTGTTAAACCCGTATTATGATTACTTGACCATTTAAGTCATATTACTTGGCTAGTTAAGTCAACTAATTTTTCCCACACCCTTAGCGTTGTACTCATTTTTAGTACACGAAACCCCTAGTACACCCCTCCGAGCCTATCTTTTCGTTTCTAACTTTAAGCATTTTACTTAAAGGAAGAATTTGTTACACCCCACTTAAATGTACAACCAAATCGCCTTAGCCTTCCGTGTATGCGCTCATTTTTAGTGCATTATTGTTATTTGTTAAACCCTAAGTTAACTTTCTAATTGATTACATGGTTGCTAAGTCGAGTCATATCTTTGTACATATTGTTTTGGGACGATTGGGACTCATGGGTAAGTACTTATTTTATGGAGTAATGGGGAAGAACATCATATATTACCCCCATATGTACGTTAATCTTAGAAGTGCTCCAAGTGTTTTGATTTTCTTAATTCGAGTCATTAGATTAGTTAATTGTAAAGTATGTAAAAATTCAAGTGTAAGGGGAATGCTCAATTCCCTATAATGTATTATTTTGGATGGTAGGGTAAAAGTGTATGCAAAAAAAAAAAAAAAAAAAAAAATCAAGAAAAAAAAAAAGAAAAAAGGAAAAGAGAAAAAAAAAAAAAAAAAAAAACATACGGACTACCATCCCTTTTCATTCTATGTTCATTTTATGTATTTGTTATTTTTCATTTATTAGCTTAAGTCGAGTCTAGTCTTAGCTTAGCAACGCCATATTGTACATGTAATTGACTAAGATTGTTAACTCGCCACCAGAAAAACTTCCTTTATCCAACAAAACCGTGTATTTCATATCCCTACACCTAACGTTACAACCCTTTAAAAGACCTCTTTGATAGTTTATCCTAGGTGCTTACGCCATGTGGTGGAGGTTTGATCCTTTCCCAAGCCTATGGTAATCTATTTTGCTATGACAGGTAGTGAGAGGTGTTTTCCATTTCCATATTGTAATTTATACTTTATTACACCCGAGAGATGTGAGTATCTAAACACTATTTGTGAGGTGCTTGTGTATGACCTCCGTGCTTGTCTATTGGTCTTTAGTGGAACGATTATTTGTTGTAATTACTTTTATATTAGTGTTAAATGACCCCTAACTTGTATTTTGACTAGAATAAAAGCGCATTTGCTTGAGGACAAGCAAATCTCAAGTGTAAGGGTATATGATGATGCGAAAAATGATACGTTTTTAGGGGGTCATTTAAGCCCGAATCCGAATTTATTTGATCAAATATTACCCTAAATCGTTCCTTTTGTGATTTTAGGTACTTTGGGAGTGAAATCTGGAAAAGGAAGTAATTCGGACTTTTTTGGAGCATAAAAGTGAAGAAAACGCCAAAGTCTTAATTTTCCATGCTGGGAACAGTAGGTGACGGTGTCAAGAGCAACTCCTTGACGGCGTCAAGAGCAATTTTCCATGACGGTCCAGTAGAGATTTGACGGCGTCATGAAGGTAGGGCATCAAGAGTAAAAAGTCATGACGGCCTGGAAATGATTAATACTTGACGGCGTCAAATGTAGATCAAGGCAGTCCGAGGAGAGTTTTGGCGGCGAGCTGACGGCGTCACCTAATTGGTCTTGACGCCGTCAGACCCATTTTTCTATATATAGTTTTCTATTTTTTCACACTAAAAGAGAGAAGTTTTGGGAGAAACCCTAAGTACAATTTTGGTGTAACTTTACAGGTTTTTCAAGGGTTCCAACCCCTTGATACCTTGCATGTTTAAACAAGATAAGTGTTCCTTTAATTCAATCAATATGTCTATGTGTTGGTTGTCTATATCTTGTTCTTGTCTTAATTCCATCATGCTAGGCTAGATCTATCTTGTGTTTGCTTAGATCTAATGAAACCTAGATGTTGATTATGTGTTGATTACTTGTTTATTCTTGTCTTGGATGAATGATTTATATGTTAGGCTTAAGAAAACTGGCAGATCTCCGATTGGTAACATGCTTGAACGTCTTAAGAAACATGAACCGACGCGCACTAGGTCTTTATTGGTTGTATTTAATGCATGAGCCACTGTTTACAATCCCTATAGTTGTGCTGGGCACGGTGTAGGAGGAGATAAGAGCTCATAGAATTGGGGAGTTAAGTGTGCCACCCCATGAATGGTATTAAGGAATACGATCCGTCATCCATGCAATTATAACAAGTAATTAACGTGTAAAAGATGTCTAGGGAGTAATGAAATATAAGTAAACACATTTTCTCCAATTACTGCTCACAACTTTAGTATAATTTAGCTTATTTTCATTTCTAGTATTTTATTTTGATTGCATCTTAGTATTGGGTTAGTTGATTAGCAACTAATTCCGCCCAAATCCTTCAAACCCGAGATTTTTATTTGCTTTTAAAAAAAATATAAAAATACAAAAATAATCTTCCTTCATCTTTAGAACTAGTATTTAGGCTTTTTAATCCTAGCGACACTATTCCTAGCTGAACGATCAATCCCCCGGTACTTGTCACTATACTATACTACAACGATCAGGTACACTGCCTGGTGGGGGTTGTAAGCTTCTCGAGATGCCTCGAGAGGTAAAGCCTGTTGCGATTCCCACGCATCAACAGACAAAGAAAGATGATATTCATGGGTTCATTAGTGAAGTGTATGCGTCCAAGAAGCATAAAAGAAAGAATGAGTGTTTGTTTTTCTGTTTTCTTTCACAGGTGGAGCCTAAAAATATCTATATGGCTCTAGAAGAATCTAGCTGGGTTAAAGCAATGCAAGAGGAGTTGCTGCAGTTTAAACTTCAAAAGGTTTGGGTTCTTTGTGACTTGCTTGATGGAATGAAGGTCATTGGTACTAAATGGGTTTTCAGAAACAAGAAAGATGAAAGAGGTATTGTAATCAGGAACAAAGCTAGATTGGTTGCTCAAGGATACACTCAAGAGGAGGGTATTAATTATGAAGAAGTGTTTGCTCCTGTTGCAAGGATTGAGGCTATTAGATTGTTTCTAGCCTATGCATCATTTATGGGCTTTACAGTCTATCAAATGGATGTTAAGAGTGCCTTTCTGTATGGTACTATTGATGAGGAGGTATATGTCTCTCAACCTCCAGGCTTTGAAGATCCTCAACACCCAAATAAAGTGTATAAAGTGGTTAAGGCTCTTTATGGCTTACATCAGGCTCCAAGGAAGTGGTATGAAACCTTAGCTAATTATTTGTTGAATAATGGGTTTCATAGAGGTAAGATTGACCAAACTTTGTTCATCAAGAAAGACAAGTGTGATATTCTACTTGTTCAAGTATATGTTGATGATATTATCTTTTGGTCTACTAAACAAGAGATGTGCAAAGAGTTTGAGAAGCTAATGAAAGATGAATTTCAAATGAGTTCTATGGGAGAACTTACATTCTTTTTGGGGCTGCAAGTACAACAGAGTAAAGAAGGCATCTTTATCAGTCAAGACAAATATGTGACTGAGATTATTAAGAAGTTCAAGTTTACTGATGCAAAATCTTCAAATACCCCTGCTGACAAGACCACTCATCTATTGTTGAAGAATGCTAGTGGTGCTAATGTTGATGTTCACACTTACAGATCTATGATTGGTTCTTTGATGTATCTTACTTCATCAAGACCAGACATTATGTTTGCTGTATGTGCTTGTGCAAGATTTCAAGTGACTCCAAAGACATCACATATGACAGCAGTGGAAAAGATTTTTAGGTACTTGAAGACTTATCCTAATCTAGGATTATGGTATCCAAGAGACTCTCCAATGGAATTGATCACATACTCAGATAGTGACTATGCTGGTGCAAGTTTGGATAGAAGATCAACTACTGGAGGATGTCAATTTCTTGGATGTAGATTGGTGTCATGGCAGTGCAAGAAGCAAACTATGGTTGCTACTTCAACCATTGAAGCTGAATATGTAGCAGCTGCTAGTTGTTGTACTCAGATCCTTTGGCTTCAGAATCAATTATTGGATTATGGGTACAAATTCATGAACACCATTATCTATATAGACAATAGTAGTACCATATGCATTATTAAAAATCCTGTGCAACACACTAAAACTAAATATATTGAAATTAGACATCACTTTATTAGAGATTGTTTTGAGAAAAAGCTTATTAATGTTGTCAAAATCCATACTGATGACAATTATGCTGATTTATTAACAAAAGGGCTTGATGTGGGTAGGTTTCAATACTTGGTAACAGGTATTGGAATGCTCAATCCATAAATCATTGATGTCTAATACTTTTCAGTGTTGCAGGATAGTTTTTAGGTACTAATATTGTTTGTATATGTATGTATGGTTTTCTACTAACTTGTATGCAGAGTTATCAAGAGTACAGTGGAAATAATCATACAACAGTGGAAAGATTGGTGATAAAAGCAGAAAGCACAAGAGTACTTTTATTGATATAATAGCAAGTACATAACAACCATTCAGAAAACATTGTCACCAACACAGAAAACCATCACAAGATATAAACCTACAACCTAACACCTACTCCATAGGTTTCTTTCCTTTTCCCTCATAATCATGCTTGCCTTTGGAAGCTTTCTTTCTCTTGTCATCAAAAGAGAGTTGTTTCCTTGGACAAGCAAGTCCCAGAACTTGCTTGGGAGGCCTTGGTGCTTGGGTAGGCTTCTCAACAGCAGGCCACTTCATGTTGCTTATGGTAGTCTTCAATCATGTAGTTAGGGCCTTTGAAAGCTCTTTGGAAAGATCAAAGGTTGGATCATTATCATCATCAGATGAAGAGCTTGAATAAAACTCTAGAGATGGAGCAGGATCAGATGAAATCTTCTTGTTAGGCTTCATGCTTGAAGATGTGGCAGTTGCAGCACTTGGTGGAAAATATCCACGTACTCCATCCAGCTGAAAGTTCTTCAGAGTCAGAGCAGTAACTGATTTCCTCATCAGATGTGTCATCAGATGAGATGTAGATCAAAGGAAACCAACTCATGATGATGTTTAGGGTTTGTGTTATTGAAGATGTTTGTTGATGAGAGATAAAAGTTTTTAGCCCCCTTTTATAAGCAAAGTCAAGGTCGAATTCTAATTAATAAAGAATATTTAATCTTACCTGTTTTGGTAGGTTGGAGGAGTAAATTTGGTTATTATCGGGTTGACTTTTGGAAGATATTTTTGTGAATAGTAACTTGGTTAAAAAGTTACTTTGGGTTAATCTTTAGGGGTTAAGTTGAAAGTTACTTTGGTTTGCAGCATACAACCCATATTATTGGAGTCATTAGAGTTATAAGGTGTGTATTATAGACACACAACAAATGGTTATTGATTCACCATGTCTAATCCACATAAGAATCAACTAGTCCAGAGCAAACGACTCCTGGTAACGACTTATCAAATCCGTTTATGGTTGATAGTTTACCAAAAACTATATGGTTATCAACTCACCATACTCCAAGTGATCAAGAGTTGGCTAGTCCATAGCAAACGGCTCATGGTAAAGACATATCAAATCCATTGATAGCTGGTAGTTTGCTAAAAACTATGATAAGAGCAACAAATTTTCAAGTTTTACTTACCACTGCTCTTTGATATGTTGTGAAAATTTTACCACTGCTAGTTCATTAGTTACCATTGCAAGAGTAATTTTTCCACTGATGAACTAGCCGTTACAACTGTTGTGTCAGTAATCCTTTTTTTACTAGCCGTTGTAAATATAACAGTCTTTCCTTATTAATAGGGTAAATCTTTTTGTGAATTATCTACTTACTTATTATAATTTATTCTTTTCCAAAGATAATTTTTTCTAAAGATAATTCACATTGCGCAACCTCCTCAAACCCTATTAGTATAAACTGATCATCATACGGCTTGATTTTTATCTTGATTACTAACACTTTTATTCTCTTTTTCACAAATATCATGGCGATTCTAAAATTTGTCGAGGAGCACAACCAAGTGGCCTACCTACAAAAGTTAAACGAGAAGAGTGGCCCTGTTTTTCATCAGATTGTGGATTTTCTAAACACAACTCATATAAGGTATGCCTTAACTATTAATCCCACAATCTATGTCTCTCATATCAAACAGTTTTGGAACACTGTGGAGTCCATAACTCTTGAACAGGGAGACACACATGAATCTGTGGATGCTCTAAGAGCCACAGTGGATGGGGTAACTAGTGATGTTACTGAGTCATCCTTGAGGAGAATTCTCCAATTGGATGATCTCAATGGTATCATCACATTACCTAATTCATAAATTTTCACTAATATTGCTTTAATGGGGTATGATACATCTGAACAAAAAGTAACTTTCAGAAAAGGATGTTTTTGTCCCCATTGGAGATTTTTGATTCACACTCTTTTACATTGCCTAAGTCCTAAGAAAACATCTTATGAACAATTTGCATCAACCATGGCTTATCCTTTGGTTTGTTTGGCAACTGATAGGACTTTCAATTTGTCAAAGTTTATTTTCAATAATATGAAAGGCAATGTAAAGAGTCAATATAAATTTTTGATGTATCCAAGGTTTGTGCAAGCAGTGTTAAATGAGTTTCAACTGCAACCTCATAATAGAATTTATGAACCTTCCTGTCTTAAGCCAAAAGTTTTTCAAAACATGAGTAAGGCTTCAGATCTTTGGAATGGGGAGGTTCATCCACTTTTTCATCAAATGCTTGCTAAAATTGCTCAAGTACAGGGTGAAGATGCAACCATCCCAGTTGTATCCCATAACACACCCAATATTGTTGTTCCACCAATTCACCATACCCCTGCTGTAACTCACACTTATAAGAGAAGGCATAAACAGCCAACTTCTCTGTTCTCAACATTGCATGTTGCTGAACCCTTTGGTTTAGGAACAAGCAGTGGTGGTTCAAGGCTTAATCCTAGTCCAACTAGGGAAGAGCCTGAATCAATGCCTCATGATTCACCTCTCCCAATAGGTTACACAGTTGGAAGTGATGAAGGCAGTGTGCAACTACCTGAATTGATGGACATTTGTACAAAATTAGTCAGGCAGGTTCAAGCTCTGGAGAAAGATCTGGCACAGACCAAAGAACAACATGCCACAGAGCTGAATCAATTGAAGGCTGAGATTCAAAGATTGTAGAATGAAGTTTAGAATCTCAAGAAGAAAAGACCTGCTAAAGTTGTGTTATCTTCATCATCTTCACCTCAGGATGAGTTTTCTGCAAGTTCTACTAAAGATTTGGGAGATTATTTCAAACAGGGGAGGAAAACAGATGCAGAGTTTAAGGGGAGGAGTACAAATTTTGAAAAAGAATTTGCTGAGCTCATTGATTCTGACAATGCTCAAGCAAGAGATGATGTAGCTGAGACTGAGGGGAGGAAATTGGATTTTGAAGATATGGATGCTGATGCTGGTTTTCACTTTGATGATATAGTTGGAACTGCTCAACCAATTTCCACTGAAGCAGAACAAGTTCCCACTGATCAAACAATTCCCACTGCAAGTGAAAAAGTTCCCACTGCTACTCAATTAGTTACCACTGCAGAGGAAGAAGTTGCCAGAATAAGATCAGTCAAAGGAAAAGCTATTGTGACTTGTTCAGAACAAGAGAATACAAGAAAGATTTCTAAGAAAAAACAAGCTTAAATTGATTTTGATGCAAGATTGGCAGAGCAACAGCAAGCAGCAGAGAATGAAAGAAAGATGAAGTTGCTAGTTTTATGGAAGCAAAGAGGTTGGATAAGCTTGAAGCTGTAATGGCAGAACCAATTTCAAGTGTTTCACCAACTGTTATTCATGAGAAACCTCCTTTGTTCACTTATGTGCCTACAGAAGAAGAGATTGACTACTTGATTAACAATGATCAAATAATCAAGAAGAAGGCCATTGAACTTATTGCAAATACAACCTTGAATGAAGAACAAAAGTCTGCTCAACTTAAAGATTTCATTCAAATGAAGAATCAGCAGGCTCTTGATGAAATCATTGGGGATGTTAGAAAAGGTCAAAAGAAGCCAAGAAAACTTACAAAGGCACAGATCATTGCTGAGATGAAGACTTTTTGTTGCCATGTTGGTAATATGAAGATGGCTCAATTCAAAGGAATGTCACATGATCAGATTGAAGGTATTTACTACAGAATCAAAAGACAAGATAGTAAATTCATTCCAATGGATCAAGAACCCATAGTAATGAAGACAAAAAGGTCTGGAGTGAGTCTTGAATCAAGAGATACTAAGAAATTGAAGACTCAGGAATCATCTCAAGCAGAAGAGGGTCCTAGCAAGTTGACAGAAGAGCAAGTTACAAACATGATATTCATAGAGACTGATGTACTTAATATTGAACCTCTACAAGCAAAATATCTAGTAGTTGGTTGGGAGATCTTTTCTGATAGTTTTGGAGTAGCTTGGAAGATCGTCAGAACTGGAAGTGTCACAAGTATTTGCAGAGATCTTGAAGACATTGTTAGATCTTGTGATAGAGAAGACTTGGATACTTTGTGGAGGATTTTTCAAGAACAGTTTAAGAAGGATGAACTTGTTGATGTCAAGGCTAAGGAGTTATGGGTTCACTTCAGAAGATTATATGAACCTGACCCAAGTGATAGATATTGGAGATTTGAAGCTCATGACATGAGAACCTTGTGGAAGTTCTATGATTCAAGTGCTATGCATCATCTTTCTACTCAAGATGGAGTTGATGTCTTTATGCTGGCTGAGAAAGAATATCCATTAAGAGCTGGAGCATTGGATGTGATGAGGACAGTGAAGCTTAGGTGCTGGGAAAGAACTGAAGTCATAGAAGATTTGCTACAAAGGATTTATGATCAAAGTGTGAGAGCTGATAAAGAGTTAAGAAGAAGATAAGTGTTTGGAAGAATTCCCATATCCTCATGTTTACTGAATACTTGAAGAAACTTATTGATTTATTTATTAATCATAAGTTAGGGGAGGATTGTTGGGAATTATACTAACAGTTACCACGGCTAAGTGAAGATGTTACAACTGCTGAAGATTGTACTTGCAGTGGAAACTCATTACCACTGCAAGAACATATATTTCCACTGCTGTTTAGATAACTATTAAGAAACGTGTTTAGATAAATATAGAATAGATCTTGTGTATATCTTATTCTATTAGCATTATACTTATCTTGTAGAAGAGGACTCCTTGTGCTATAAAAGGAGATCCTAGGTTAAAGGTTAGATATACGTTTCTAGAGCTTCAAGGTGTAACCCTAGTGATATCAAGATCACTCGCATTGTTATCATTAATAATATTGGAGCTAATCGTTTGTTTACATACATTGTTCTTATTCATAAACAACTGTCTTACTCACAATCAAACTTCTAAGTGTTACTAAGTAGATTCCGCATACTTAGTGATATAACTCAAAGTATTAATCTAACACAAGTTCAAGGTGTTTAGATCCATCAAGGTGTTTTCCCAGGCGACCAGAAATCAAATTTTTTCAGAAATAGGTTGGTTTTCAAATGTATATTTTCAGCAAGCTCTATTTGGAACATACACTCTTAGAATGATGAAATATAAGCATATAAGAATAATGATCTAGCATGCATGCAAATTAATATATTGTAAACTAAATATAAAGTAGGCATACTAATAACATTAAAAAGTAAACAAGATCCTAGCACAATGACAGTTAATATCCTAACATCATCCAAGTAACAAGCAATAAACATGATAAAACACAAGTATTTCCGAATATATCTGTTGGGAATAGACTTTATTAATTCAAGTGTCGGTCATTGAATTTTGTAATAGGTTGCATTATTAAGTTAGTACGTTAGTGCTTTAATATGTTTTTATTAAGTTTTATGCTAAGTTTATAGGTTTGATAAAGGTCTAAGGGCTTAGTTTGTAATAATATCAAAGTTTATTGAAGCCCTAGTCCTCACCTATAAATAGACATGTAACCCCTCATTTGAGGTTGTTGGTTCTCTTGGTAATACTAGTTCATTTCATTTTCTCTTAAGAGTTCCTTCCACTCTCTCTCTCTAAACTACTTTCTCTCTCAAGAATTCTAAGTGCTTATGTTAAGAAATGGTGACCTAACAAGTGGTATCATTCGCTAAGAGATAATTTAGGTTGTTTTAGGTTTGATTTGGTAATAAAAACTAGGATTTTAATCGGTTTTAAGTTTCTGACCACTGTTCATCGGCGAACTTGCGAGTTAGGGTTATTTCTATCAAGTTTGGTTTCTGCGAGTTAAGGTTTTTATCTATTGATCAGTTAAGTTTGGGTTTCAGTGTGTTAGCGAGTTAAGGTATCTTTACCGAGTTAAGTTTCATATTGGCGAGTTTGCCTTTCCTTATCGTTAATCGAGTAAGGATCTTTGTACTCAATACTTAGGGGAAACTCTACTTAATTGAAATCAGGTTACCGAGTTATAACACCTTATCGAGTTAAGAAACATCTTACTGAGTTAAGTTGTTTGTTTGATTTATCGAGGTAAATACTCAAGTTCTTACCAAGTTACGATTTAAACAAGCTTTACCGAGTTAGCTGACTAACTTATCAAGTTAAGTCTTCAGAAACCCATACCGAGTTAAAAATCAAGAGTTATCAAGTTATCAAGTCAACTTAAAATTCCAACCTTTATTTATCCTTAACGATCAAAGTTTAACATAATCACGTAAGATGTCTCAACCACCAAATTACTTCTTTTCTCATCCTCCGCAACATCAGTATCCGCAGTATCAGCAACAACAATATCATCAGTAACAATCGTATCAACAACCGCAACAATCGTATCAACAACCGTTCCGTCCACAACAACAATATCTCATGATGCAACAAAATCAAATCATTCCTCAACAACAACCATATCCAATGTCACAACAACCAATTCAGTATCCGTCCAAACAACCTCACTGGTTTGATCAAATGTGTGAAGTTATTACAACTCAACAATCCAGACATGAGGCAGGATCACTTGATACACCCCCAATGCTTACACCAGGAAACTATGTTCAGTGGGCAAGTCGATTCTTACGATTTATTGAACTTAGGAAACCCCATGGGAAATTCTTAAAACAAGTGATACTTGAAGGACCATTTCAGTGGCCAACCAGATTTGAAGGTGGTGACCCATCTGCTGATCCTCCACGTGCTCTTGTAGAGAAACCTCTTCCAGAATCTTTACTCACAGAAGAACAGAAACTACACCGTGAAGCCGATGAGTATGTCATGATCTATATACTTCAAGGAATTCCAAATCCAATCTATCAAAGTGTTGATGCTCAGAAAACGGCTAAAGCTATGTGGGAACATGTTCATCTCCTAATGGAAGGCACTCAATTGAACAAAGATGACATGGAATCAAAACTCTACATGGAATACACAATTGAACCAGGGGAGTTGCTTGAATCCTATTATCACCGTTTCACTAATGTGGTAAATGATTTGGAACGACACATAATTACAGTACCAAGGATCGCAGTGAACTCCAAATTCGTTGGCAGTCTTGGTCCGGATTGGCAAAAGTATGTGACATTCGTTCGTCAAACCAAAAATCTTCATGATGCACCATATGGCTTGTTGTATGATTTTATGAAACACCATGAACCTGAAGTGGAAAAAGATCGAGCTCTTCGAGGAGGTTACTCACCACCACCAACACCAAATTCTTTGGCACTCATAGCTCAATCTCACTATGCTCCACCTCCAATGTCAAATCAAGCTTATGTTCAAGAACAAAATTACTTCAGTTATCCACAACCTTCTACCTCCAACCAAATGGTTTCTTATGATTCATTTCCGCAGCATACTTCAACTCAACTTGTTCCATACACCAACAGTGATGCAGTGTACTACTCGAACTCCAATGAAGACGATGATGAGGAACTTAACACGCTGAATCAGGGACTTGCTCTCATTGCTTGTGCTTTCAGAAAATTCTCCAACAAGACTAACAACTGTCAACGTTCTTCTTCTAACACAAGGAATCAAGCTGTTGTGCAAGATGGCAGGGTTGAAATACAGAATCGTAACTTTGGTCGATCAGGTTCAGGAGGTTATTCAGGAAATTTTGGGAATGGTCAGAGGTTTAACAACAATGGAGGGTTCAGAAACAATTCAGGTGCTCCTCAGCAAAGGTCTGAAACAGTTGAAACTGGGAACTCGAACTCTAGGAATGCAGTGTGGTGTTACAACTGTAATGAGAAAGGTCATATTGCAACTACATGTCCAAAACCGAGAACTCGGGGCAGTAAGTTTCACAAGCAGGCATTACTTATGGCTCTCAAAGATGAAAAGGAAGGACATTTCATTGAGCAGGAGAACAGCTTCATGGCAAATGCGTACAACAATGATGACATGGAAGATCTGGAAGCTAATGCAGCTGTGATGCTTATGGCCAACATGCAGGAACTTCATATGAATGATTCAGGCCCAGTGTATGACACTGATGGTTTGTCTCAGGTACATGATCTTAATGCTTACCTAATACATGATATAGTATCACCCTCTGCTTCTGAATCAGATAAGGCGCACGTTGTTCCATCTGACTTATCTTTATCTTCTCAAGAAGATGAACAACTAAACACAATTGTCATATTTGATGATGACACAGTTGTTTCATTTGATGAACCAATTGAGAACGAAAAACATGATAATGTCGAACAAAATGAACCTTACTCTGATTCAGATCCTGACCAGGTCATTTTGATGGCCAAACAACTACAGACTCAAATTTTACTAATCCAGCAAAAGAATGAGCAAAATAAAATATTAAAAGAAACGAATGCGTCACTTACAAGAGATATTGAGTGTTATAAAATACAACTTTCAAATCTGGAACACAAGGTTAAACATGAAAAAAGTTTTGAAAAAGCTTTTCAAGAATATTACAATAAAGAACAAGATCTTCAACATAAAATGCAAGATTTGATTGAGTCAAATGGAAAGTTGGTTTCAAAACTTGAAAATGAAAAGTGTGAACTTCAAAAACAAGTTGAACAACTTCAAACAGAGCTTTCAAAAACACAAACAGAGTTGTCAATTTATAAAAAGGATTTTTGTGAACATAAAGTGCGAAAAAGGAAAAGTGAAGAAAAATTAATCGGTGACATTGTTGATCTTGAAAACCAATTAAAAGAATTTCGTAATGTTGTTTACAAAACCGGGGGCTCTGTCACAACAATTCAGAAATTTACATTAAAACCGAGACCCGATAAAGGTTTTGCAATTGGTGATTTCAAATCTATGTTTCTTCACAAAGCATTAAAAGCGAATCCTAAAATTTACAGTATGGAACAAATGCTTGATGATTCGATTGTGTGTACTATTGTTTATGATACTGAGGAAGAAGAAGAACTTGAAGAAGAGAGTCGATAAAAAATGAGTGAAGTTGAATATTGGAAACCATATGATTATTCAAAAGTTCCTCATATTTCTAAATCTTTTGTTCCTCAAAAAGAAATACCTGAGAAATCTTGGTATATCACTGAGTCATATGTTTCATCTTCTAGTACGGCTCCGGTCCAAATTGTGGCACAAATAAATGGTCCTTTACCATCTTCTGGTGACGTCACACCTTTACCAAAAAGTTGTCGTGTTTTAAATTATTTCAAAACTTTTATGGACGACATCGGAATTTTGGAAGAAACAATTGAACGTAATTCGGAAATAAAAATTGACACTTTTCAATCCGCTTACGAGCGTAAAAAGAGATATATTTTTCAAAAACAAATGTTGCCAATCGTTCAACACCTACGTCACTGTGCCACACGTTGGGAACAGGAACTTCAAAAGGAAGTCAAATCAATGATAAAGATTTTCAACTCAAATGAAAATGCGTTTTTGGTTCAAAAGCAAAGAAATAGTGTTTTAAAAAATGATGCTGATCGACTCTTGGAAAAATTCTCAATGCTGATATTTTGTCTGTTATCATGAATACTCTTTATAAATCTGGTACTTCTATGCTTGAGGAAGATCATTGTGCTAATACTGATATGATGAACACGGAAATAGAGGCATTAAAACATGATAATGAAATGATGAGGAAATACAATGATGATGTGACAAAACGATTTTCAAAAGAAATTTGTCAACTCAAACAAAGGCTTGAATGGTGTCAAGCTCAATGTCTTGAACTGGAATTGCAGCTTCAAAGTCAAAATGTTTCAAAATCTTGTCAGCTATGCAAAAACAATGAGTCTTTCAAAAGTCTGTGTCTCAAATACGAGAAGGAAATTGCGGATTTAAAAATTGAAAACGCTGAATGGCAACAAAACCGCGATGACATTGCTCATTGCAACGGGAAACTTGAGTCTGATATTCAAGATAAAAATCACATCATCATTGATTTAAAAGAGAAAATTAAGCTACTTGAGAAAGGAAAGTTTATTGACACCACAGTGATTGCACCAGGAAAATACCACTTAGACAAAACAAATAAGAGAAATCATGCTCAAAGTTCTAATGTTAATTCTTCCACTTCTACAGGATTAGTCTCCACTAAAAGCGTTAGCAGACCCAAGAGAAAAAGTAACAAAAAGACTAGGAAGACTAGGATCTGGCAATGTAATATCGGAACACTAGAAGTCCAAGAAGTAGAAGATCAACTTAGGAATTTGAATAAAACTCATGTTGCATCTGAATTAGATTTTAATCTGGCAAATTGTAATCGAAATCTCAGTGTAACGAATGATGAACCTCTGAATGTTTTAAATTTTAATGCATCTTGTGTGTTTTGTCGTGTAAGTGTATTATCTAGTGATCATACGAAATGTGTAGCTAATTTTTTATTAAATCATCATAAGAAATGTAGGACATGCATTCCTTCTAGGCCCACTACTGCCTCTAAGTCTATATTAGGAAAACCGCCATCTATGGTTTCTAATGAGGTTGAAGTTACCCCCATAGTTAGGAACAAATCAAAGAACAAGCCCAAAGCTAGTGAATTTACCAAAAAGAAAGCGAGAACTAGTTGGAATTGGCAACGTTGGTTACAATATAAACTAGACTTTAAATGGATTCCTAAAATATTGAATACGTGTGCTTCTAACCAACCGGAACCCGCACTTTCTTTGGGTTCCACCCTTACTTCTGTTCCATCCTCGTCGTCTTCTTGTGATGCAGGAGGTTAAGATTGTTCTCTGGATTGTTGATAGCGGATGCACCCGACATATGACAGGCAATTTCAAATTGTTAGTCAACTTTGTTTCAAAGTTTATCAGAACTGTCAGATTCGGGAATGGTCATTACGCTCTAATCGTGGGATACGGTGACTATGTAAGTGAGAACATTGAAATCAGTCATCTATATTATATGGAAGGCTTAGGTCACAACCTCTTTCAGTCAGTCAATTTTGTGATGGGGATTTAGAAGTAGCATTTCGTGAGAAAACTTGTTTCGTTCGTGACTTACAAGGAAATGATCTAATGTCCAGCTCACGTGGTTCAAATCTTTATACAATATCGATGTCTGATATGATTGCTTCATCTCCGATATGTCTTCTCTCCAAAGCAGAATCGACTATGTTGATATAAATAATGCGTAAAAACGTTATTAATATTTTTCGATATTCCTATGTTTTGACAATCACAAAATATAAAATCATTAAACGTAAAATCATTACGTAAATAAGTATTTAGTGACAAAATATCATTATATCCAACTAATTCACTTAAAGTATGAATAAACAAGTGCCTAATACATTTTATGATCAAAGGAAGGTTTATTTACTAATTACAAATTATATAAAATGGTATAAACATTTTATATATTTAAGAAAAACATTTTTGGTAATTAAAGGAAAATGTTTATTTCATCATAATTAAATGAATTCAAATTTTTAACCAAATTCAGTTAAATTTTCACCAAATAAACTTTCCCCAGAAAAGACAAAAAATCTGGCCGTTTCAAATGGGTGGCCCCCTTAATTGTAAGGGGCGGCCCCCTTAATTTTAAGGGGCCGGCACACAATTAAGGGGGCCGGCATACGCTCTTGTGTCAGATTTCTTTGCCTATAAATACTGGTTCAAATCTGAATTTTTTCCTCACCTTTTGCACAAAAACTTTCTGCTCTAATTCTCTCAAAACATCTTCCTAAAACCTTTGATCATAAACATATTAGTTCTTGTTTTCAAGTGATACAATCCATCCTCATTCAAAGTGCAAGAGAAGAATACTTCTTCAACATCTTGTTTAGAAGTATTGAAGAGTTGTGTATATTGTTAGGTGTTGTGTAAATTATTTGTAAAGGTGTAGAAAGTGTGTAATTGATAGATCTAGGTGAGTTAGTAGTCGTGAATAGAAGTAGTAAAGAAATAGTTGTGTTGTGAAGAAGAAGTTGTGAAGGTGTGATAAGAAGTGTAGTAGTAGTGGTGTGTATAAGTTGTGAAGAAGGTGTGTAGTGGTGTGAGATTGGTTCTAGCTACTATTAGGACTCGACATTTAGCTTAGTGTCTTTAATCGGTGTAAGCAAAAGTTGTGTAAGGTTTCTCCGCCAAAAGGGAGTTCGTTGTGTTAGTGAAGAAAACTCTTGAGTAGGAGACTCGAGGAGTGGAGTGGAGTAGGGCAAGGAAGGATACCTTGTAGCCGAACCACTATAAATCCGCCATGTCTTGGTTTGATCTTTCCATCTCTTGTTCATTATTCCATTTACATCTTTATTGTTTACATACTCATATATATTTGCATCTAGTTGTAGCTTGTGATATTGTGCTAAAATTGATTTCACACAAAGTTCAAATAAAAGGTTCATTCACAAAATAAAGTTTTTATAAATAACCTAAAAAGATACAATATATACATACACATAAACTAGTGAAATTGATCATTTAGATTGAGTAGATTTTTACAATAAATCTTGTATCGAAGTTTTTATAAAACTAAGTTTTTAAAATCTAAATTGACGTAAAACTATTCAACCCCCCCTTCTAGTTTTCCACAATTGGCATCAGAGCTGCGTTAAACAAGATTTTTAAAATAAATTATATTTTAAAACTTGTAATCGATCTATGGAATCGAAAAAATATTTAGAAGGAAAAATGACATTTAAACCACCATATTTTGAAAATGAGAATTTTAGTGAATGGAAAAATAAATTTGAAAATTATGTGAAATCAATAGATCAAGATCTTTGGCACATCATTTCAATTGGTGATATTCAAACAAAAACGGATTTTGAAAAACAATACAATTACTCTCAAACAAAGATTGATAAAAATACCAAAGCCAAACTAATGATTTATAAAACCCTACCTGGAATTGAATATGAAAGGGTATTCTTTTGTAAAACGGCAAATGATATTTGGAAATGTTTTTTAAACTTTCACCAATGGAAATGTCGAGCCAAAGATGATAAACTTGATGTTGCACAAGAATTAATTGTTCTAGAAAATTTAATAAACAAACATTTAGTTGATGTAAATACAAGTGCTACTAGTTCAAACATGGTCACTGAAGGTATTAATGATGAAGATTACATGAGCCAAATCCGAAGAAAGATTATAAATGAAACTTGGAGTGACATGGAAGATGAAGAGGATCGGTATATAGCATGTGAAGATTGTGAAGCATATAAAGCCCCAAATGAGGTACAATCCGGAACCAAACATTTTTGCTATGATCAATTTATATTAGAATTTTCAAAATTGGAAAGTAACTTCAAAAGTTTTTGCAACATAAACTCAAATATCACGTTTAAAAATGAATCTTCAACATCTACCGAAGAAAATCTTGAAAAAGGAAAAATACTTGCTAAATTTGAAAATAGCTCCAAATCATTAATATACTTACTTAATATTCAAAAGGCTTTTGGTGACAAAACCGGATTAGGATTTAATGCTAACGATATGTTGACAAATAAATAAAAGCAAATAGAGTTTGTAAAACCTAGTGGAGAAATTTAGAAAATTACTCTTATCATAAATATTGTTTATCTCTTGAGACAAGAAGAACATTATCATTGTATGGTAACATATTGATAAGAAATTCTTGTACTTGTTAACAACATCTATACCATATGCATTTTAAATGCAATGGATGTTGTGACTAACAATCTAGGACCCATAAGACTTTGGGTACCAAGTTGTTTTACATGTTAGGTATCTTAATCATGTGGATTGGCACACTTGCATATACGTGAAGCTTGACGATCTATTGAGACATGTATTTGAACCTTTACGTGTTTATGCTTCAAGAACTTGCTTGCAATACTTTGATGTTATCTCATTACGGGTTCTCTATTACACTGCCTTCTCTCTACGATCTTCTTAGTACTCGTTGCTTCCTCTTTTCACTCTCTCATATGTCTTATTGAATTAATTCACTTTAAGACGCAAGGTACGTTCTCTCATTTATTTTAACGTAAATTTTCAAGATTGTTAATTGCATGCTCGTGTGATAATTTTGTTTATTATATACACTGCGGATACATTCACTAAACCCTTTTAGCATATACGACTTAATCACTAGAGTTTTAGGATTAGGAATGATGGAGCAAATTGACAAAATTCTATTGATTTTTCATAAATAAATTATTGCATAAAACTGCTTTATTTTATCTTCCTCATTCTTGAGTCTAGGTATTCACTCCACACAAAAATTGAAGATTGAGAACTTTACATTGCATGATTCTTTTTAAAACTCAATCTATCTAAACTATTCACATTTTTTAACCACAAATATTGTAAGTCATTCATAACACATTTCATCAAATTTTGGTCATAATCATCATTAAGTATTTTACTTCAATTTCTTCAACATTATTTTGGCTCTTCCAAATCGAGTTTAGAATTTTCATAACTAAATACTTTCCATAAGATTGAAATGCCTTATTAACATTAAAACCCCTTTACTACAAATCCTCTTAATGAAATTTCTCTTTGATTATACACTACTTTTCAAAAACTATTCTTAAAACACATTGTTGAATAATGCTAAAAACGTTTTCTTATTATTTGTGCTTGATACTACACTTGTGATTGTCATATTATATAATCAAATATATATTTTTGACAAACGTGGGTTTAACAAATAAAATCAGGGAGATTTTGGATTGCTTCTTAAGAATTTTTTTGCTTTAGGAGTTGAAGCAATCGCATCTTCACATATGTTGTATTTAGACACAAATTCTTACTAAGACATAAGTCATTTTGTCACATTTGTTCCATCACTAGTTTCCCACTCACCAATTGCCTTGGCCTCTTTTTATTAAGATAATTACCTTAGGATATGTAACTTGCTTAATTGTCCCCTTACATGATTTTCTTTGCATGAATTATATTATATGCTTAGTTGCTTACATGCATACTTCTCTTGCATACTCCATTAAGATAATACTTGATTAAGTTGCCTAAAAAGATGAACTTGCCAAAAACCAAACCTCCAAACGAAGTTCTTTTTGGAAGAATTTCTGTCAAAAACCATTTCTAGCAATCTAGGAACTAGGATCTGGGCGGCCCCCATAATTATCAACGGCGACCCCTTTAATTTTAAGGGGGCCGGCCACCTGATGGACGAGGTTCCCTATTTTCTTTCTGCTTTTTAGCCCATTTCACCCTATTTTGATTCCTCACTTCCCTAAAATCACAAACACATTTTGTCTAGTAAATCCTCTACTAATTCATCCTTCCATAAACACAAAATCATCACACTATAAATACCTCTCCTCATAACATATCCTTGCTCAACCATTCCATCATGACCTCTCCCAACAAACCAAAATCAAAATCCTCTAAGCTAGCAAGGATGACTATAAAACCCACATGGAGAAAGAAACAAAGCCCTCGAAACAAATCCGTAACAACAAGTGGATTTGGTAATCAATTAACACCTCCAAACACCTACTTTCCCAACTACACTCCTAAATCTCAAGGACACTCCTTTGAACCACTCTACAAACCTTACCACAATGGCCAATCATCCCACTTCATCCCAAATCATACATCCTCATTTCCATCCAACTACAACGATCCATATCACTTTGGTCAATCATCAAATTACAACCCCAACTACACAACACCTATTCATCCACCTCCACCAAATGATTCACTCCACATTACCATGGAAAGGCAAAAGTTTCATGAAGAAATCAACCAAATCCGTGATCTTAGTGATCTTAATGCTATGCATCTTGCACAACGCAACTTGCACAAAACTCCATCCTCTCCTTACTCTAATTGCCTACCTCACTCCCTTAACTTGGATCAAGTCATCAACCACACCCACTATTGTCCTTGTTGCTACTTTCTCCAAAAGCAAATCCTTGACCTAAGTGAAGATATTTCGTGGATCGAATATCTCCTCACTCGTCCATATCCAATACCTCCATTAGTTAGGTATAACATACCTAGATCCACTCCTTCCGCTCCACATCCATCACCATCATACCACTAAATCCAATCACCATGTTTCCATCCTCTAATACATTCACCACAAACCTTTTGTACCCCATGCAAGTTCAAGAGACCTCAGGTCGGCAACTTAGTTATATCTAATGTAGTTTGCTAGAAAAGCATATATGTTTGCACATATATGTTTACCTTTGTACTAGTGATTATGTTTCTAACATAATCTACTTCAATAATCAATAAATGTGACTTAGGTTCTATTAATATTATTTGCTTGGTGTTTATGCATGTTTTTCTTCTTGTTTTTAATCTATGTTTGCATGGATAGTTTTATGATTATATATATGCTTCTCTAATAGACTAAAACTAAAATAAAATGTTCCAATAGAGCTTGCTGCAAACACAAAACCAAAATAAACCATTTTTAGAAAATTTCTGAAATTTGGTCATCTGGGATTTTACCAGATGGGCGCCCCCATAATTAACACGGGCGGCCCCTTTAATTTTAAAGGGGCAGGCCATGAATTAAGGGGACCGGCCACCTGGAACAATTTTTACGCTGTTTTCTTTTGCAACTTGTGACTTCTTTTGCTAGTCCCAGCTACCATTTCCCTTAAAAACTAAACTGATTTTGGAATCTAACAATGCAATTTCAAATTAATACCATTTCTAAACATGATTTCACGCTATATGCAATCCTTAGTACTGAAGCATATAAAATATATGATGAAGCTCAAAGAAATGACCGAGTTGGTTTGACTCAACCGAAGAAAGGGAAAACTTCTAAAGCTGCATCTAAAATCAAAACAATTCCCAAATCCAGAACAAAGAAAGTCACTCTACAACCTAAGAAGAAAGTGATAGCTCTTCGTGATGAACCAACTGATGATGAGGGAGATGCTCAGAAGGAAACAGAGACTGAATAGGTTACTAAGAAGAAAAAGACAGATAAGGGAAAAGCAAAAGAAACTCAAGAAAAATCAGTCACCTCACCAATGTTCGAATCTGAAGAAGAGGAACAACTGCAACTAACCATAAGAAAAAGCAAACAAACAGAGGAGGAAAGAATTGCAAGACTAACAAAGAAAGGTGAAGGTTCTGGTACTCAGGATGCGGAAATGACAACTCCAGATTCAGAAAGAGATAATCAATCATCAGAAGAAACACGTTCTCAAACATTGTCATCCTCTGATCAAGATGATGATAACTCCGAAGATGAAGCTAAGTCATCCAGTTCTGAACCAAAAGGCTCTCTCGATAAACCAGCTGTAAGTGATGAAGAAGAAGAAGCCTCGAAAAGCAAAGATGATAATGCATCCGAAAGAGAAGAAAGTAGTGATGAGGAAAATAAGTCTGAAAGTGAAGAAGCTAAGAAATCAGATGACGATGAAGAAGATGAGAATGATGAAAGTGATGATGAATCTGATGGTGATGGTAATGATGAGCAGTTTGATACTAGTAAAGACACCACTATCGACATTGTTGGTGTTGAGGATGAACCGTCGACAGTTCAACCACAACAACAACCTTCATCACCTAAACAAGGTCATCTCAGCAAACCCATGAACTTCCAACAAAAATTCACCCAAGCTTGCTGAGATCATTACATATGCTCCAGAAACAAGTTGAAGAACAAAAGAGTGACGTTGAAGCATTCAAAGTGTGCAATATTGATGCAGCCGTTAAGCACCAGGTGAAAGAGAGATTACCAGCAGAGGTTCGAAAGTATATTCATGAGAAACTTCCTTCTACTGTGGAACACTACGTCAAAGATAATATTGAAGGGATTGTTTCTCAGAGGTTTCAAACTACACCTATCACCATTCAAATTCTACCTCCAAATCCTTCTGTAAGTGATCTCAAAGGTAAATTGTTGAAAGCTATTCTGAATGATCCTGATGAGAATGATCTACGTAAAGCACTGATTAAGTCAATCAAAAGAGCTGAAAAGAAAGACGAAGCTTGCAAGAAGACGAAGACTACCAAGCGTCGTCATGATGATTCAGACCCAGATGATCAGCCACAACAAGGAAAAAGGAAGAAAGTATCCGGTTCCACCTCAAGACCTCCAACTAAAACCACAACTGTCAACGTTCCAGCTGATCCAAACCCTACACATTCAACCGAGGAAGCAGGTGTAGACATGGATGACATCCCACCACAAATCACTGAAAACATTGATGAACCACCTAAGGAAGCACAATTAATCCCAGCTCCTGAGTGGATTAATCCCGATGCACCTTCGTTTAATTGGTTTGATGACATGGTCGATGCTCACCCTGATGTCCTTGAAGTTGAAGAAATGACTGAAGGATCAATTGTGAACTTCGCGAAATAGATCAAGAAATTGATGCAAACACAAAAACTTCAGCTTTTTGACTTGGTCAAGATTCGTGCAGCAGGGTTCACAGAATTCAAAACATGCACCACATCTGAACTTGAGTTTGAATATAACGTTGATGAAGTTGCAAGAGCTCTATCGGAGAATATTACTTGGGAAAAGAGGCCATCTTGGGACAGAATCTACCCCGGCACGGATCCTGATGACTTCAAATTTCAAGATTTTTCTCAACCATTACCCCTCATTGGTCCTCCAAGTGATCCAAAAATTCCTAAGCAATACTTCTTCAAAAACGATCTCCAATATCTTATCCAAAGGAACACTGATCCAAAACACCGTTATGCTACATCTCTCACCAAATTCAAAGCAGCTTCATATCCTCTGGAAGAAGTTGACGATCAAATGAGAGGATTGTACTCAACGTCTGTCAGCAAGTACAATGTTGAAGCAGCTTTATGCACCCTTCACTGGCCGTAGATGCGCAAATGGTTCTATAAGTACAAGCTGACATTTCGATCCAAGCATAAAGTCTTCTCAACAACGAATTCTTTCCATCACAGAAGTTCCAGTAACTGAGAAAAGATTTGGGTATAATTTTCTTGATGAAATTGTGGTCCATCGAATCGATGACAAGTTGTATAAATTTAGTGAAGCAGACTATCATCGGTTGAACCTCAATGACATAGAAGATATGTACTTACTTAAGGTTCAAGGCAAACTTCAGCATCTGCCCGGCAGCCTTCAGTATGACATCATCAACTCTATTATGCTCTTCATGCGACAAACTATCATCAATGCAAGAGTAGAAGATGCACAATTAGGAGTCGAAAGTTATCAAACATCACTCAACTTTACTGCTCCACAAAAACATACTCATGGCATCTAGTATTTAAGACCTTTCATCTTCAACAACAAACCCTTTGGAGTTGTTTACCCGTATAGGGATGGATACAGATTCATGAGATATGAAGAGGTTCACAAGTTCGGGGATCAGACTCTTAAGTATGTCAGAATTAAGCTGAATGAAAAACTCAAAGAACATGATAGTGGGATTAACGTAGGATGGAAAAGTAGAGATGTGAGGGAAGCACTTAAGTTCATGGATAGGATTGATCAAAAGTTAAAGTTCAGGGAGCATATACGCAGATTGGAGAGCTTGATTGGAGCAAGGGAACCGATTCCGAATATTCTCACTTACCGCCGTCCGGATACTCCTCCTGTCTGATCGTTTTGGTATAACATTATCTTTGTTTCATCATAATTTTCTTCATCTATAACTTTGGTTTGTGCACATATAACAGTGTACAACTCGTGCTTGTAAAGAAAGGACCCTGAGGTACGCTTCAGTGCCTCAATCCTAATATAAGGAGCAAAGGCTTCTTACTTTTTAGTAGAATTAATCAAAATTTCTGATTTTCATAATTCTGCTCAAAAGACAAGTATTTCACCTCAATGAGTATTCACTTGTTGAGGGGGAGCACTTGAAAACTCATCGTTTTGCAAACAAATGTTCTTGTTGATATCTCCCCATAAGACTCAAAAAGCATATTTTAATCAAAAGTTTAACAAAACAACATTTCATATGCTATTTTTGAGGGGGAGAAATGTGAAAGTGATTAAAATATGAAAGTTCTAAGTTGCTTAAAGTCAAATCTCATGCAAGCTAGACTCAGGACTGACCCAAGAATTGATGAAACTTAAAAGTTAATATTCGAAAAGACTTATCCTCGACGGATAATAACATCAAGTTAGTTACTAGAGCTAGTTGTCACCTAAAAGGTGACAATGGAACTCTTTAACTAGCCATGTAAGCGTGTCTCGAAAAGGATTTATCTTAGTAGAAATGTACCGTTTCGAGAAACTTTCTGTGGACTTGACCAGGCCGGGTAATAACTTCAAGCTAGTCTGACTAGTGATGTAAGCGTGTCGCGAATCGGTCTTGTTCACTAAAAGTGGATCAATTCAAAAAGTGCTTGCTCCTCCCGCATGTGCAAATTTATTAAATACTTATTAGCACATGTGAAGGGGGAGCCCTTCAAAACACAAAACTCTCAAAGTGTTAAACAAAATGTTTGATAATCACAAACACTTTGAGAGATTTTCAATCAAAGGTTTCATGGAAATTGTAGGATAATCATGGAGTTATAAGGTGATTAAGATAGGAAAAAACCGTCCTATGATCCGCCAGAGCCGAAGGGATCTACCCAAGGACATCACCAATAGTTAGAATTAGAAGTCCTTAGGTATGATACGAAAAAAAGGAGAAAAGAATGAAAGGGGAAAGAAGGAGTTGAAGAATTAAAAAGAAAAGTAAAGAAAATGGTGAAAAGAAATAGCCCTCCATATGTTCAACTTTAGGGCAGACACCGGGTTCAATTCGTATGCTACTGGTTATTGCTAAGGCAACACCGGTATTGAAGATAAAGTCGTCATGGACCTAGTGACGCAAGCACTAAACCTTCTTAACCACTCAAGTTCTCTTAAAAGAACTTGTTTCATTCTCACGGGGAACAATTGTAATCTATCGACTTATCTCTTAGAGATGGTTGATATTGAAGCAGGAGACCCCTCTCTAGTCTCCGCATAGGAAACCTAAGTGTGCACTTATCGAGTCTAGAGCCATGAGATACATCAAAGATCTCTTAGGAACACTTAGTATTTCTACAACTGGTGTTCTACATCAATGGACACCAGCTGTAAATTATCGAGTCCTTCGCAGATCTTAGCAATCTGCCAAGAACGTTTATGAGTGAATTACAAATGTATTTCTCAATGATTGAACGGAAATTCCTGCCAGGGTTAACATCAAACAGCCCTGACAGCAGGTCACTTTGGTAACTCCACTCGGGTTACGCTTAGTGTTCTCGGTGGTTCTTTAGCGGTCTATAGTCGTGGAGTGATCCCCATCAACTCACCCAGTCATTGAGCTACTTAGTAGGTCTCGTAAGCTCCTTCGGGGGTATCTGACATGGGAATGGCCTTGATAAGGATTAGAAGGAGTCTTCACACTATGCTGTTGATGAGCTCTAATTCCTTATCTATAAGTACCGGTTGATTATTGCTATCTGTTTACCTGCAGGTACAAATCTCCTCCATGATGGTAGATTCCAGCATGCTCATGCATACATCTTGAAGTCAAAGAAAGCTCCCCCAAAGATCTAAGCACCACAAAGTTCAAAGAAAGATTCTACGCCAAAAAGAAGAATCTACAATGTATAAAGACCAAAGATCAATGTGAATGTAAAGGAACTTCGTGCACTTGAAAGACAAAGTCCAAAGATGTATGAGCATGTTGGAATGGCGAACTACCACTACAGACACATGAGTGACGAACGGCAGACAACTTCATAACATGATCACTATCAAATCAACAAAGAACGAAGTACAAAGAACGATGAAAGATTTTGCTTACAATTTTTTGAAGACGTCAACAACAATGTCAAAGATGACGACGTCGGGCAACCTTTGATGACCAACACTTAGGGGGAGATTGTTGGGAATAGACTTTATTAATTCAAGTGTCGGTCATTGAATTTTGTACTAGGTTGCATTATTAAGTAAGTATGTTAGTGCTTTAATATGTTTTTATTAAGTTTTATGCTAAGTTTATAGGTTTGGTAAAGGTCTAAGGGCTTATTTTGTAATAATATCAAAGTTTAGTGAAGCCCTAGTCCTCACCTATAAATAGACATGTAACCCCTCATTTGAGGTTGTTGGTTCTCTTGGTAATACTAGTTCATTTCATTTTCTCTTAAGAGTTCCTTTCACTCTCTCTCTCTCTCTACTAATTTCTCTCTCTAGAATTCTAAGTGCTTATGTTAAGAAATGGTGACCTAACAATATCGAACGAATAACATAACACATAAAAGTGTAAAAGTTCATCAATAATATCAAGTACTTCCACATCGGAAATTCTATTTCTTCTTCCCCAGAATCTTCCTGAACATCTTTCCTACGGACTTGAATCCTCCACGAACTTCTTCATGCATTTGTTGAGTCCTATTAGTGACATTTGTCGTTCAAAGAGAAGTTCATTGGTACGTTGGTGAGGAAGAGGAATTTGATATTCGGTATAATCAAGATCGGGAAGATGATCAACAAAGGTCGTGGGAGATGGGATACTAACAAGCGAGGTGTCTTCCTCCTCATCATCATCATTTCCTCAATGAGATGTCGAACCACGAGGTGCAGAGAATAAAGGCCCACGAGATTTCCCTTTGTCACTTCGATATCGGCGAGTATGAACGAGAGTAAGTTGATTCAAAGTGGGATGAACGAACACATAGATATCACTCCTAAGATCTGGGTAGTGTTCCATGACATGACGATACAGTCGAGTGAGGAACATACCGTAAGGAAGGTTGGCATTTGGAGTGGTTTTGGCAGTCATGATTTGATTGACAAAGAGATAAGCCAAATTGTAGTTTTCTTCAGCAACTACACAATACAACATATGGACGATGCTGGCCATGAGATGATCACGGTGACCGCCAGTACCAAACGTATTCTCGTGAATGAGTTCTTCCCAATTTTTCATGTCGGGTCTTAGCTCTTTGAGAAGCATTTGATTTGCTTGAATATCGACATTTATCGACTTGATTTTATGACTAGTCGTACCACGTTCTAGCTCAAGTAGTCGACGAATGTCTTCAGGACTTGGAATCTCATAATAGTATGGACCATCCCAAGGAAGATTTCGTTTAAGAGTTGAAAGATCCCATTCGTTTGAGTATACGGCTTGGCCGTTGTATGGGATTCTGAGGATTTGTCCAAACTGAGCAAGAGTAAGAGTGATGAATTGGTTCTGGATCATGAAAGAGATAAGAAGATGGCCATAGGGATCGGTTTGCATCGTAACTTGGCTATAGAAGTCGAGGACAATGTGAGGAATGAGTGGTTCGTTGATTTTGAAAAGACAATTGAGAAGAACAGTGGTGAACATTCGTTCGATTTGATCAGATTGATAAAAGGATGGATCGACAATTCTACCCTCATGAATGTTTCTATTTTCAATGGGATGATAGAAACATGCAACGGCGGGAGACATGCCGGGAGTGGCGGAGACTTTGGGAATATATTGCTTTGTTTTTGAAACATCACCAACCGTGGTTTTAGGCATTTTCACCTAAACAATATAACAAAAAAAAAAAAAAAAAAAAAAAATTAACATGCATATGTTATATAAATATATGCAATACATGTGGAACGGAAGCCTACTTCGACCTAAAAATATATCCTAGGAAGTAGTTTCACAATGTTCCTTGATTTTAATTTATAACTCGCTTAAAATGTATCCTATGATGTCAAGATGTAATTGTGGAATTAGTTCGATATAATACCAAGACTATCCAAACGGCTCTTTAGACATCATAAGCCATTTCGAAATATGGCTAGATATATATTAGATTATTGTTGATACAAAAGTTGGGCGTTCCTAGTTTGGGCTCTTGTTCTTGTACCAATTAGCTCTTAATGCTTGAAACCTGTGCACTAAGAAAATAAACAAACACCGTTAGGCTTATCGTGGGATTGTTTCCCACGATTATCCTCCGGCGTGAGAGTAAGTAATCGGTTTAGGGTTATATTGAAGTGTTAGGGTTTTGTAAATCGTACCTTTAATGAAAATTATATCATTCTATATATAGGTGCAGAATCCTTGTAGGTTTCGTGCTCCTTACTCTTCGCACGCGTAGTGCTTATCCGGCCCAAGGATCTTTATCCGTAAATAGAAGATCCTTTATCTAGACTATAAATAGTTTGGTTGGGCTTGGGCCTACGTGAGCCCAACCCATTGGTAGTGCGGCCCAAATCATTGTTATGAGAGCCTACTCATGGTGGGTTTGGGCTTTAGTAATGTTTATCATTTGGGCTCGCGGCCCAAATATAGACTATACGTCATCATGTCCCTCCAGTCTAGTGGGTGCGGCTCGTAGCTGCGTGCGCTAGACTAGTAATATCAGTGGCAAACGTGGCAGGAAATGTTCGAATATTCACCGCCCCTTATTTGGAACCATGTATCTAGTCCCAAAATATCTCAAGGATACCTCGGGAAATGGGGAGCGTGTCCACGTGGTTATCGGGAAGTGGGAAAAAGTGCATGTACCTTCTCATCTTCTAGCCACATGATTATATTAGTGGATTCCACGTGGCTAGCTTTCTAGGGTTTTTGTGACCCTATATAAATCGTCGCCTCCCTTTTTACTGAAAACATCACAGTAAAAAACCTACTTTTGCCATTTTCAAATTTTCCAAAGCTTCGTTAAGATATCAACTGTTTTATTAGGTAACTACGAGTACGCGCCTTAGCTAGTATTGTCATTCCGTAGAAATGGTTCGCCAATTAGAAAAGTTTCCATCTGAAATGGATGAGGATGAACTTCGTCAGTTCTCCTCTGATTATTTCATTCCCCTGGATGTGCATCCGGAAGTACCGGAGGCAAACGCGTGTATCGCGGACTTCCCTGAGGGAAAAATAGGGTTATATACGCGCTTTTTTGAGTATGCAAACCAGTGCGTACCTATATCCTTATTCTTGAGTAATGTGCTCAAGTTCTACTGTCTTCATATTTCCCAGCTGCACTGTATAGGTGCGGCGAAAATATCAAATTTTGAAATAAACTGCCATTTGCTTGCAGTCAACCCTACCATTAATCTATTCCGTGCGTTTTACCGCACAACGTGGTCGCATGGATGGGTATCTTTCGCGAAGCGCTCTGGGCGCCTTCATTGTTATACAGACAAGGTAGATTCCATTAGGGATTGGAGGGAAAAATTTTTCTGGGTAGATGATATGGTGTTTCCATCGCCGTTTGAGTTTTATACTCAAGGGACGCTGCCAAGGGATGAGCGCCCTTTATCCGGTTCATATAGCGCAGAGGATGCGGATACGATTGATTCCAACCGCATCCCCATTAACTCCTACTCTGAGGAGTTTTTTGTTCACATAAGGCTGAGTCGCAACTATTTCCATGGTTCTGACGAGGTTCCAACATTCCTCGATGAGAGTGGCCGGGGTGGGTGCTTGTCCTTTTTTACCTACGCTTCGATGATGTAAGTGCTCCTTTATATGTAATTTCAATAAGTAAGTTGTTTTTGTTATTTGTTCATGTGTCGTGCAGAAATGGATTTGTTTGCCGTAGTGAAGCTGGAGAAGCCCAAGCAAGTGATGGTAAGGGTGCGCCCTCTTAGGGACGGTGAGGAGTTGATTTTAGAAGCTATTGCGGGACACACAACGGTGTTGGCGCAAGATGGGCCTGAGGATTCTCCTCCCGCTGCTGCGCTTGTTACTCCTGTACAGAGTGTTCCTCCTACTGGGGTGCAGTCTCCCGTGGTAGAGGAATTGCATACTGAGTCCTCCGACAGTGTGGAGGTTCTGGAGCCTGAGGGAAGTGCGCAGGGCGTAAAGCGGAAGGGAGCGTCTGATGGTTATGGCGCTGGTACTTCCAAGAGGAGGCGCCATCTTATTACGGATGAAGAATCATCTGCAGCAGATGACACGTCCGCTACTAGCGCAGAGAAGGATATTTCAAAGTCTTCTCCCTTTTTGTAAGTGATGATCACGTTTCTTTTACTTTACTTGTTGTACTATGCCCTGACCTTCTTCCTTTGCTTTGTAGTGACCATGCTACAGAGGGTGTGATGAGGCGAAAAATGATCCGTTTTTAGGGGGTCATTTATGCCCGAATTCGAATTTATTTGATCAAATATTGCCCTAAATCGTTCCTTTTGTGATTTTAGGTACTTTGGGAGTGAAATCTGGAAAAGGAAGCAATTCGGACGTTTTTGGAGCATAAAAGTGAAGAAAACGCCAAAGTCTTAATTTTCCATGCTGGGAGCAGTAGGTGACGGCGTCAAGAGTAATTTCCTGACGGCGTCAAGAGCAAAATTCCATGACGGTCCAGAAGAGATTTGATGGCGTCATGAAGGTAGGGCGTCAAGAGTAAAAGTCATGACGGCCTGGAAATGATTAAGTCTTGACGGCGTCAAATGTAGATCAAGGCAGTCCGAGATTAGTTTTGGCGGCGAGGTGACAGCGTCACCTAATTGGTCTTGACGCCGTCAGACCCCTTTTCCTATATATAGTTTTCTAATTTTTACACATTAAAGAGAGGAGTTTTGGGAGAAACCCTAGTACGATTTTGGTGTAACTTTACAGGTTTTTCAAGGGTTCCAACCCCTTGATACCTTGCATGTGTAATCATGATAAGTGTTCCTTTATTTCAATCAATATGTCTATGTGTTGGTTGTCTATATCTTGTTCTTGTCTTAATTCCATCATGCTAGGCTAGATCTATCTTGTGTTTGCTTAGATCTAATGAAACCTAGATGTTGATTATGTGTTGATTACTTGTTTATTCTTGTCTTGGATGAATGATTTATATGTTAGGCTTAAGAAAACTGGCAGATCTCCAATTGGTAACATGCTTGAACGTCTTAAGAAACATGAACCGACGCGCACTAGGTCTTTATTGGTTGTATTTAATGCATGAGCCACTGTTTACAATCCCTATAGTTGTGCTGGGCATGGTGTAGGAGGAGATAAAAGCTCATAGAATTGGGGAGTTAAGTGTGCCACCCCATGAATGGTATTAAGGAATACGATCCGTCATCCATGCATTTATAACAAGTAATTAACGTGTAAAAGATGTCTAGGGAGTAGTGAAATCTAAGTAAACACATTTTCTCCAATTACTGCTCACAACTTTAGTATAATTTAGTTTATTTTCATTTTTAGTATTTTATTTTGATTGCATCTTAGTATTGGGTTAGTTGAATAGCAACTAATTCCGCCCAAATCCTTCAAACCCGAGATTTTAACTTGCTTTTCATAGAATATAAAAATACAAAAAGAATCTTCCCTCACCTTTAGAACTAGTATTTAGGCTTTCTAATCCTAGCGACACTATTCTTAGCTGAACGATCAATCCCCCGGTACTTGTCACTATACTATACTACAACGATCAGGTACACTGCCTGGTGGGGGTTGTAAGCTTCTCGAGATCCCTCGAGAGGTAAAGCCTGTTGCGATTCCCACGCATCAGGGTGATGCGGCGTTTGTTGAAAGCGTGTTCCCCCCTCAGGATGCGAACGTGGAGGAGACGGTGAAGGTAACTGAGGAGATGTCTGCACAGCAGTTGATGGAGGAGCTAGCTGCTGTTGCTGAGCGTCAGACTGAGTTGGTCGCTCAGTTGAAGACGCGTTATGTTGGTGAAGGTGGTATTCTCACTCAAAGAGATGAGGAGATTGCCTGGCTCAAGGCGCAGTTGGCTGGTGCGCGGGCAGAGGTAGAGTCTGTCACAGAGCATGCGAAGAAGGTTACTGATGAGAAGCTGTCCGTGATGGCTGAGCTGCAGCACGAACGCGGGGAGCTGCATCAGTTTAGGTCTAACTTATCCTGGGGGATAATGTATCTTGAAGTGAAGAAGGTTGAGCACTTCGGCCATATTGATGACCTTCGCGCTCAAGTTTAGAACGCTCTGAGGGTGCAGGAGGACAAGTTGCGCAAGCTGAGTATAGAATACGATGAGGAGTTATATCCTCATCTTATGTCTACGATCGCTGAGCGCAGGTATGTGTTGTCTATTCTGCGATTTTCTCTTACCATATGTGTTAATGTTCCTTTTTTTTTCTTTTTTTAATACATCCTTTGTTGCTTGTGTAGGTGGTTGATCAGCCATGATTTGCGCCTAGCTGCTATGGGCACATTGGAGTCCCCGGAGGTGTTGGAGGCCTTTGGGAAGGTTGTAGAGTGCGCCGTGGAGCGTGGCAGGGCGCAGGCTGTGGAGGAACTCCATGAGGCCAAGATGCTGACAGTGTCACTTGCTGAAGTGCCTGGTTATAAGGCGGACGCCTATGATGAACTTGTGAAGGCCATGGAGGGGATGAAGTTCTTTGAGCTTCCGCATATTGCGCGGCTAGAGCGCGACCAGGATTACCCCATAAAGCTGATTATGGAGGGGCTGACCCTAGGGAGGAACATTTTAGAGGATGCAGAGGCTCAACCTGACTTTTTCTTAAAGCCTGACAAGTCGCAGTTACAGGTTCCGGTCTTTGCGCAGCCGCGTGATATTCTTAACCCCTTCGCCCTTGAGAAGGAGGTCCCTCCGAAGGAGGTCTTAGAGGCTCATTAGGAGAGAGCGGCAAAGAAGAAGGGTGTGAAGGGGAAAGCTATCCTTTGTGGTGTAGGCGCTGCGCATATCCCTAGATCAGATGGAGTCTCAGTCAGCGTGGCGACCGTGTCACCTAAGGATTCATTACTTTTGAGGAGACTCCAAGAGGCTGGGAGCTCTGCTGACCAAGAGCGTAGCCCTGAGCGCTGTCATAGTATGTAGATATGGACTTTTTAAACTTGTAAATGTATGGTTTCGTATAAATAACAACTTACATCTTTTGTTCGTGTGCTATGTTACTCGTACTTAGATTGTTATCCTTTGAGTAAAAGATCAACTAAGAGTCAAATTGAAACCGTGACATACTCATATTAAGTGCGTAACTTAAAAAAAACAAATCATAAGTATGAAGATAGACTTGCATTATTTTGCAAAGACTTTTATCAAATGACGAAGAGTCTTGGCTCATAAATTGCTAAGCATGTACGGTGTACGTGATATTGCGCATCCTTCGTGGAATGCGCATGGAAACTTACTTCAACGTCTTGAAGGTAAGGCGCTTAGCAAGGATGCTGATACGTGGGGATTGCACCAGGCTTTACCTCTCGAGGGATCTCGAGAAGCTTACAACCCCCACCAGGCAGTGTACCTGATCGATGTAGTATAGTATAATGACAAGTACCGAGGGATTGATCGTTCAGCTAGGAATAGTGTCGCTAGGATTAGAAAACCTAAAGACTAGGTCTAGAGATGAGGGATGATTCTTTTTGTATTTTTATATTTTTTAGAAAGCAAATTAAAAATCTTGGGTTTTGAAGGAGTTGGGCGGAATTAGTTGCTAGTCAACTAACCCAATACTAAGATGCAATCAAAATAAAATACTAAAATGAAAATAAAACTAATTTAAACTAAAGTTGTGAGCAATATGTGGGAGAAATGTGTTTACTTAGATTTCACTACTCCCTAGATATCTTTTACACGTTAATTACTTGTTATAGTTGCGTGGATGACGGATTGTATTCCTTAATACCATTCATGGGGTGGCGTACTTACTTCCCCAATCCTATGAGTGCCTACTTCACTCCTATGTCAAGCCGGCTAAGAAGCTACTAACATGGGATCATTAGAATTTACTCATGCATTAAATACAACCAATAAAACCTAGTACACATCGGTTCATGTTTCCTAAGACGTTCAAGCATGTTACACAATGGAGATCTACCAGTTTTCTTAAGCCTAACATTGAAATCATTCATCCAATACAACCATAAACAAGTAATCAACACATAATTAACATCTAGGTTTCGTTAGATCTAAGCAAACACAAGATAGATCTAGCCTAGCATGTTGAAATCAAGACAAGCACAAGATATAGACAACCAACACATAGACATATTGATTGAATTTAAGAGAAGACTTATCTTAATAGCACATGAAAGGATTCAAGGGGTAAAAACCCTTGAATTTACTGTAAAATACGAGCTAGGGTTCACAAAGGTCGGCCCTAGGGTTTCTCCACACAAGTCCCTTTTTAATGAATGAAAAATAGAAAACTATATATAGATTTAAGAAGGTGACGGCGTCAAGAACAAATGTCTGACGCCGTCATCTCGCCGCCAAATAGTTCCTCGGACTGCCTAGATCTGGATCTGACGCCGTCATATGTATACCTTATGCAGGCCGTCAGGAATTTAACTCTTGACGCTCTAGTTGTGACGCCGTCAGGTTTGTACTGGGTCATCACCAAATTAACTCTTGAGGCCGTCATGCTTTTCCTTTTGACGCCGTCATACACTTTTCCCAGCAAGGAAAATTAAGTCTTTGGCGTTTTCTTCACTTTTATGCTCCAAAAACGTCCGAATTGCTTCCTTTTCCAGATTTCTCTCCCAAAGTACCTAAAATCACAAAAGGAATGATTTAGGGTAATATTTGATCAAATAAATTCAATTCCGGGCTTAAATGACCCCTAAAAGTGGTTCATTTTTCGCCTCATCATATACCCTTACACTTGAGATTTGCTTGTCCTCAAGCAAATGCGCTTTTATTCTAGTCAAAATACAAGTTAGGGGTCATTTAACACTAATATAAAAGTAATTACAACAAATAATCGTTCCACTAAAGACCAAAGACAAACACGGAGGTCATATACTAGCACCTCACAAATAGTGTTTAGATACTCACATCTCTCGGGTGTAATAAAGTATAAATTACAATATGGATATGGAAAACATCTCTCACTACCTGTTATAGCAAAATAGATTACCATAGGCTTGGGAAAGGATCAAACCTCCACCACATGGCGTAAGTACCTAGGATAAACTATCAAAGAGGTCTTTTAAAGGGTTGTAACGTTAGGTGTAGGGAAATGAAATACACGATTTTTTTGGATATAGGCAGTCTTTACTGGTGGCGAGTTAACAATCTTGGTTAATTACATGTACAATATGGCGTTGCTAAGCCAAGACTAGACTCGACTTAAGCTAATAAATGAAAAATAACAAAAACATAAAATGAACATAGAATAAAAAGGGATGGTAGTCCGTATGTTTTTTCTCTTTACCTTTTTCTATTTTTATTTATTTATTTATTTATTTATTTATTTATTTATTTTTTGCATACACTCTTACCCTACCATCCAAAATAATACATCATAGGGAATGAAAATTCCCTTTACGCTTGAATTTTTACATACTTTACAATAAACTAATCTAATGACTCGAATTAAGAAAATCAAAACACTTGGAGTACTTTTAAGATTAACGTACATATGGGGGGTAATATATGATGTTCTTCCCCATTACTCCATAAAATAAGTAATTTACCCATGAGTTCCAATCGTCCCAAAACAATATGTACAAGGATATGACTCGACTTAGCAACCATGTAATCAATTAGATAATTAACTTAGGGTTTAACAAATAACAATAATGCACTAAAAATGAGTGCATACACGGAAGGCTAAGGCGATTTGGGTGTACATTTAAGTGGGGTGTAACAAATTCTTCCTTTAAGTAAAATGCTTAAAGTTAGAAATGAAAAGATAGGCTCGGAGGGGTATACTAGGGGTTTCGTGTACTAAAAATGAGTACAACGCTAATGGTGTGGGAAAAATTAATTGAATTAACTAGCCAAGTAATATGACTTAAATGGTCAAGTAATTATGAAACGGGTTTAACACAAGGGTGGTCCTAATGCCTCTTATCATGTAGTAAATCCTACTACACGAATGTAGTCTCACTAACGGTCTCGGGATGCATCACTAACGCAAGTTCTAGAATCTAAATGCTACCGGTACACTCATAAGCACTAATGGTAAATGCTTTTCCTATCAAATCTAAAGGCGAACCTCACATATTTAGGTGGAAAATTTTTCTTAATGGTACAGTTTTGTGCTAGTCATACAATCTCCTATCCATGAGACGCTTGCTATGGCTAAAGTTTCACTCCTAAATGTTGTAAAAAATTATAAATTTGGCGCTAAAATTACACTAACAAGTATTTCTCATAGTTTTATTACGCATCTACCATCAAACAAACAAACTCAAGCGAAAGTGTATCTGTAAGGTATCATCATTTTACCCTCCCCTTACACTTAGGATGAACATTGTCCCCAATGTTCAAGTAAAGAATGTAAAAGTGAAATAAGTAAAACGAATGAAATCAAATAGTCCCCTGATTCGCTCGGTATGGATAATAAGGTGGCCAAGTTAGATCTTCCTCCAAGAAAATGAACAATCAAAGCTTCCCTTCCAGAATAATAATCATCTTCTTGTCATACGTAACCTGTAAATCCTGAGAAAACAGACAAGGCAACCTCGCATAAAATCGGCGGTAATCTACATATGTTACTAAATCCTAGAAAACAAAATAAGATATAATGCTTGTGGAATGATGTTTGCAGATTTCCTAGAGATTATAAAACTAATAATTCAACAAAAACTTTAAGACTCCGTTCGAAAAACAAAACTGGTAAAATTTCCAGATTTTTGCACGTGACGCCGTCAAGAGTAAACTCGTGACGCCGTCAGAAGTGACCTGCAGAAATTCTTATGTTAAGTTTTCGGAAAATTTCTGGAAAAACTTGGTTCTACTTCCTGGAAAATCCTGCAAAACATCATTATGACTCGATACAAGCATTTGACTCAAACAAATACGAATATACATGTTCATTTAATTATTGTGGAGAATCATGATCGGTTTGTTTCTTAAAAACATATTTGGGGTTTCCCCTTACATTTATCTTTTGCAAAAATACCTTTTGGGTGAAGTTAAGACTAGGCCAAACAACAAAATAAAGTATTTCCACTTTTTAGTTTAGAAACATGATCTACCAACAATAAAAATAAAGCATGCATACGGAAGCAAATAACAGACAAACAAAATAAAAATCACACAAAATATGGGTTGCCTCCCAAGAAGCGTTTTTCTTTATTTACGAGTCTTGTAGCTAGACTCAAGGTCATGGGTTACTACGTGACCTCATCGTTGGTTTCACTCTCTAGGTCGTCCTCTAAACCAGTATCGCTTTCATAGTGTAAGTACTTCGGGTCTTCGAACTCGAAGACATCTTCTCGATACTTAGAACCAAGTTTACTAACATCTTTAAAGAACCCACATGATAGATCGAAAGTGTCCTTACATCCTCTCCGCACATCATCATCACACAAAATAAGTTGGGAACTTAGCCTATCAAGCCCGTCACAATCGATTTCCTTGAGGTCTTTTCTCTTGTACAGCGTTTGGTACGAAACCCTCCAAATTCCATCAGCGAAGGTTATGATTCCATTCCGGTCATCAACTATCAAATTAGTGATTTCATAAAAGGGTGCTCTAAAAATGACTTGTGATAACCTCGGGTCGACATAGTCCTCGATGTCGTCCACAATCGTAAATTCCATAGTGAATGCCATATTTCCTACGAACACCTGGATTTCATGATCTCTACCAACCACATTCTCTCCCTTGTAAATCATTCCCCATCTGCAGATATTGTTATAATGGAATAGGGACATAAAATTCTTAGGCAGGAATACGTTAATGTAGACGTTATCGAAGTACTTATGACCGATCATGCAGGGAATTTTGAGATTATTCGGATCACGCCTCCTTATCTTCCCCGATTCTCCATCCCTTGATCCATATAGATTCCCCTCAAGGGAAGGACGATACTCGTACACCTCCTCATTACCCCTACGAAAAATTACCTTCTTAACACCATTGGTGAACAATGCACTACCATCCTTCTCATCAAGGATTACTCCCGATTCATTGATAAATGGTTTCCCAAGAACAAGGTTGGTTAATGTTTGATTGGTGAGAGGGTCCACGTCATCGACCACGGTGAGGTCAGTATTGTAAACAAGTTCTCCAATCATAATTGATAAATATTTTATTACCCTTGTATTATTGACTCTCTCGCACACTATGCGTTCTGGGAAGGCTTTGTGGTATAGGGAAAGGGGGATTATGTTGACTGGGAAGCTAGGATCTATATGACTATCGGTTAAGAGCTTTTCCTTAATGGTGCAGGAGATCTTGAAAATTTTAGGGTTGCTTTTCTCAGTCCTATCGCTACTCCCACTAGTAACATCCTCCATTTTTCTCTCGGGTTCCTCTATAATAGATTTACCCAAAATGGCAGGATTTCTCGTATGCTCTTTCGATCTCTCTTTCCCTTCATCCGATTTGCTAGATTCTTGCACGGCGCACTGCTCGAATGAGTTGGTAGGGCTTTTTGCCAAATCGTGGTCCACCCTTGAGGTCTCATCTTTAGCTGTATGACCAATATGTTCAGTTCGTTGTTGGTTCAGGTTAGGTGTAGAAGCAGATATCGTGGTGATGGTATTTACGAAATAGATTGGTCCTAGGGGGTTGACAGGTTCTTTTACTTTTGGTGACAGATGTTTGAATAGCTTACTAGGACTTTTTATTTTCACAGGAGAGGTTGGTGGACTCATAATGGTAACAGATTTGACCTCATCAACGTGAATGGGTTTATTAACAGCGTGCTCTTTGATAGCAGTTAACAGATTACAAATCTTGTTATTCATATCGGCCTGCTGTTGTCTAAATTTAGCCTCGAGCGTAGAGAGCTGAAATTCTTGAGATAGAATGAATTTTCGCAAGGCATCTTCACAGCTTTGCCTAGGAGTGCTCTGCGATGGAAAATGCTCGGACCATTTGAGTGGTGAGGAGTCATTGAAGGATACACTCCGCGTTTGGTACCCTCTGAAATTAGGTTTATCCTGCCATGCCTTATAGGCCTCGTCAGAATTACGAGGGCCTCGACCAACGTGTGACGATGTGAATTCGTTATAAGCACGTTTTGGAAGCTCCATGCAGTTATGAGTTTCGTGAGGGCCATTGCAGAATTTACATGTAGAAGCAATTCTGCTTACTTGGCTTGAAGGCTTTTGAGCTTCGTAAGATTTCATGAGAGACTTGACTCGACCTTCAAGTTCCATGATCCTACGGTTGGGAGTGCTAGAGTTGTTCGAAGGCAAAGATATTGCCTTGACTGTTTTGTTCAAATCACGGGGATCATTCCAACTTTCGTTGTCATAGAGAACAAGATCTTCTATGAGTTCCCATGATTGTTCCGCACTTATATCACGTAGCTTACCACCGGCCGATTGGTCAATGGCTCGCCTCGTGAAGAGATCGATATGGTCATAAAAGATTTGGACTTGGAGCCAAAGATCTATGCCATGATGAGGGACTTTTTGGAGTAAGTCCTTGAAACGAGTCTATGCTTCATAGAGAGTTTCATTTTGACGTTGTTGGAACATCAAGATGTCATTTCTAAGCTTAGTAGTTCTCCCCGGTGGGAAAAATTGAGCAAGGAAACGAGTGGTGAGATCATCCCATGTGGTGATAGATCCCGCGGGTAAACGCTCAAGCTATTGACTAGCTTGATCACGTAGAGAGAATTAGAATAGGCGTAATCGGGTTGTCTCTCTAGTTGCAACATCTAAGTCTATGGAATCTACGATTTTGAGGAAGTCCTTGAGATGTTGATTTGGGTCTTCGGAATGAAGTCCATGGAATGCACATCCGCTTTGCACCAACCAGATGGTGTCGGATCGCAAGGGGGTCACATTGGCTCCGGTGAGCTTAATGGTGTTTTGGTAGCTGATAAAGTGTTATCGTAGTATATAATTATTCCGAAGAAATACCGGTTAAAGTATTTCCCGGGTCGTTTTCCCAACGAAGGCGAATGGAATCGAGAATATCGATTCGTGAAATCGTGATTTGAAAAGTGAGAAAATGAAAAATATCAATCAAATAGTTCACGTATTTACAAACAAGTATGAAATATGCAAAGATTACAAACTAAGTATGCACCGAAATGAAAAACACAAAAACGGAAACGCAACCGTAAAATTAAAAACGTAACGTATGACGAAAAATGATCCTACGAACTTGAAAATATTTTCTAAAAATTTAAAACTAATAAAAAGAATTTTAAGAAAAAGAAAAATATTTTTTTGAGTTTTTATTTATTTTCTAGAATTTATTTCCTATTTATTGAATTAAAAGTGAATTAAAAATAAGGAAAAATAGAAAAACAAATTGGAAAAATGAAAATTAAATTCTAAAAATTCTAAAATATTATAAAAGAAATTATAAAAATATTTTTGTATTTTTTCAAAGCTTTTTCTGACTTTTTATGGATTTTTGGAATATAAAAATGATTAAAAATTGATTAAAAACTAAAAGAAATTAAGAAAAATAGCAAATGACCTCAGAAAATTATGAAAAATTTCCAGAAATTCTAAAATATTATAGAAAACTTTCATAAAAATTTTGGAATGAAAGAGATAAGCAGAAGTGCTTATTTAGCCAAAATCAGCTTATGGCAAGTGCTTATTTATAAGCACTTGCCACAAAACTTAACCAAACTTGAAACACAGATGTATTATGATAAAATAAGCTCAATGAAACTCAAATATGATGAGAGCAAACACAGAAATACAGAATGCAAGTAATTAAGCAGTAGCAATAAGCTAAGCAATAAGCACAGCTCAAAAATGAAAAGCCGGAAGCTAAGTACTGTATGCAACTACTAAATATCAACTAACAATACTCAGAAGCCACAAAATTACTAAAGAACAAACTTATATGATCACTAGCAGACCTACAATCCAAACAGTAATACTACTCTATACTACTAATAAGCAGCCCACAAAAAGCTGTTCTAAAAAGCTAAAAATTACAAGATTATGGAAGCAATATGATCACTGGACTACTTAGTTTCAAAGAAACTAAAAATCTCTATCAAAAACTATCTAATGAAGCTCTAAAATTACTCAAATTCAGCAACCTACATGACTATCTTTAATGGAACAGTTGACTTTATAAGAAATTTGCTATTTTGACTTTAGCTACTTTCTAATGATCAAACCTGATTAAGCAAGTAAAATTAAGCTACAACTATTCTCTATTAAGCTATCTATGGTTATAATGTAACTACAACATTCAACTATATCAACTGTAATGCAAAATCACTAACAGTTATGCTAAATTGGAATTAACTTTGACTTTTTATTGAACTACTATACTAAACTGATATTGCAGAACTCAATTATCATCCTATATGAACTAATTTTAACTATAAATTCAATGATCAATCAACAATTCCATACAACTTCTGTCACATCCAAACACCCCTTAAACTTCTGTTACAACTAATGAAACAATGAAATTAGCTAACAAACTACAATCTAATGAACCAGTAGCTAAATTATCACTAATTGAAGCAGAATAAACAATTAAAACAACTATAGAACCACAGATGCACAGAAACTCAGAAATGATTAACTATTTAAGCAAGAATGAAAACGATACTTACAAATGAATTACCCTCAGCATGAAAAGAGGGTTTCACTATGCGAGCCTATCTCTTGATAGGCTAAACTCTCCACTTTCTGATTTGGCCTATCACTCACACCTCAGATCACCAAAATTTCAACTGAATCAAAAGTCTAATGCCTTTACTTGACTGAATGGTAAAAAATAGAACATGAACTGAATAAATCTCTAATCACAAACTCAAAGTAGCTATTTAACTGAAATGAGATACTACTAACTACCAAAATAACCTGTATTGAAACTGATTTTACCAAATCTTTATGAATTTTCAGTTTTCTAATGAAACTAATAAACTGAAATGAAGTTGAATTTTAATGAACAAGTAACAAGTTATCTAAACTCTAAAATACTAATGAGATTTAAAGAAGAATTAAGCTGAATCAATAAGAAAGATTAACAAACTAAAACTATTGATTAAAACACTACTTTCATTGATAATAAAAGATTACAATTAAAATTGAGATTATACTAAAAAGCTGTGAATTAAAATTGACAGAGTTTGGCTACTCCAAACTCCACACCTCTAATCTATTACAAGGTCCTATATATAGGGTAAGTGAGGAGAAGAGTGAGGATAAGCTCACGGATTGCCATGTTGGCAATCCGTGTGAGATTGTGTTTGTTGAAATCCTTTGAGCGCCATTAGATCAATTCCCATCATTGCATCTCTAATATCAGCCCTGTGTACTTGTTGAGCTCTCTGACACTCTGACACCTCCCAAACTTCTAGAATCACGCTTGATTTGACTGAAGTACCCTTAATCTCAGTAATTAAGGAGTGGGGTAATATTAGGGTTCATGGTTACTGTAGTATGAATAGTAAATCTGGGTTTTTGGGTGAAAATGGGGGGTGGGAGTGTTTGGGGTAGATATATTTATTATTGTTTGGGTTTTGGACCGGGTCAGGGGAATGGGAGTTGGGCTTGGGTTATATTTTGGTGGGATTGGGCTGTGTGGTATGTTGGACTTGTGGGAAATGGATTGCACAAACATGGGCCAAATATATGTGTATCATTTTCAGATTTTGAAGATATAATCCAAGGACCAATTGTGTGATTTGTCAAATTTCAAGGGCTGGTTTTGACATTTTTCAAAATAGTATCCCAAGGACTATTTCTGCCAAAACTGAATAGATGAAGAACTGTAGTTGACTTTTAGATCCCGGCATTGACTTTTTGACCGTCTTCTACTCTCGTGCCCGATTTCGTTGTTTTCCCGAGATTTTTCGTAATATCCGTACCTGCATATCACAAACACAAAAACACATGTTTTCTTGGCATTTGTTAGCTCAAATAGTCAATTTGGGTCGATATTTGGTAATGAAAAGGTGTGTAAATTAATACACACCAGTAGCCTTGGTGGCTAGGTCGGGAATACTCTCCTAAGGTTCGGGGCCTAAGAGGTTCTAGTGGTGGGTTTTGTTGTGGTGGGATGACGGGTTCAAAGATGTTCCCATCGTCCATGATGTCGGGTAGTGAAAAGTTACGAACAAAAATACGAAGAAATAAGATAGACTAAAGAGAACCTAAAAAATAAAAATAAAATCTTACTAGAAAGGAATCTAGCAAGTAGACCTAATAAAAAGAGATTCTAACCTAGAAAATAACTATTCCCCGGGCTGCGGCGCCAAAAACTTGATGCGTGGGAATTGCACCAGGCTTTACCTCTCGAGGGATCTCGAGAAGCTTACAACCCCCACCAGGAAGTGTACCTGATCGATGTAGTATAGTATAATGACAAGTACCGGGGGATTGATCATTCAGCTAGGAATAGTGTCGCTAGGATTAGAAAACCTAAAGACTAGGTCTAGAGATGAGGGATGATTATTTTTGTATTTTTATATTTTTTAGAAAGCAAATTAAAAATCTCGGGTTTTGAAGGAGTTGGGCGGAATTAGTTGCTAGTCAACTAACCCAATACTAAGATGCAATCAAAATAAAATACTAAAATGAAAATAAAACTAATTTAAATTAAAGTTGTGAGCAATATGTGGGAGAAATGTGTTTACTTAGATTTCACTACTCCCTAGATATCTTTTACACGTTAATTACTTTTTATAGTTGCGTGGATAACGGATTGTATTCCTTAATACCATTCATGGGGTGGCGTACTTACTTCCCCAATCCTATGAGTGCCTACTTCACTCCTATGTCGAGCCGGCTAAGAAGCTCCTAACATGGGATCATTAGAATTTACTCATGCATTAAATACAACCAATAAAACCTAGTACTCATCGGTTCATGTTTCCTAAGACGTTCAAGCATGTTACACAATGGAGATCTGCCAGTTTTCTTAAGCCTAACATTGAAATCATTCATCCAATACAACCATAAACAAGTAATCAATACATAATTAACATCTAGGTTTCATTAGATCTAAGCAAACACAAGATAGATCTAGCCTAGCATGTTGAAATCAAGACAAGCACAAGATATAGGCAACCAACATATAGACATATTGATTGAATTAAAGAGAAGACTTATCTTAATAGCACATGAAAGGATTCAAGGGGTAAAAACCCTTGAATTTACTGTAAAATACGAGCTAGGGTTTCACAAAGTTCGGCCCTAGGGTTTCTCCACACAAGTCCCTTTTTAATGAATGAAAAATAGAAAACTATATATAGATTTAAGAAGGTGACGGCGTCAAGAACAAATGTCTGACGCCGTCATCTCGCTGCCAAATAGTTTCTCAGACTGCCTAGATCTGGATCTGATGCCGTCATATGTACACCTTATGCAGGCCGTCATGAATTTAACTCTTGACGCTCTAGTTGTGACGCCGTCAGGTTTATACTGGGTCGTCACCAAAATAACTCTTGACACCGTCATGCTTTTCCTCTTGACGCCGTCATACACTGTTCCTAACAAGGAAAATTGAGTCTTTGGCGTTTTCTTCACTTTTATGCTCCAAAACGTCCGAATTGCTTCCTTTTCCAGATTTCTCTCCCAAAGTACCTAAAATCACAAAAGGAACGAGTTAGGGTAAAATTTTATCAAATAAATTCAATTCCGGGCTTAAATGACCCCCTAAAAGTGGTTCATTTTTCGCCTCATCATATACATAATCCAGTGTTGATGGGTTTGCATATAACACCCGACATTTGAATATACCTAGTAACCAATGAATACGAGTATAAATTAAGCATTGAATTTAAATCCTTGAAATCTACAAACATTTGACATAACCTAAGTTTGAAACTTCATAAACTTGAAAGTGCACAAGACATAATCTCTAACGTAAGCTACAAATAAAAATCGACATACCTAAAATCCTTAAAGTACAAATTATGGAATATATGATTCTAAGCTATACCAATTTAGCCAACCTTCATTTCATATAAAAAAAATGGTACACGTTATACATGTTTTAAGAGGGGCCAACTCTAATTTAAAATATGTACACTACTTCACATATGAGGATATGATATTATTATTTGAAATGATATTCAAGAGAACTAGTCACCAGATTACCCCTATACTCGGTCATACTCCCAGCTATCTCTCCCTTATCCACTCTTTATTAACAACCGTGTAACACATTCAGATCTCACACACTAAACCTAGTTACAAACAAAGTAGCGGCACAATCTTTTCCTTTCACATATTCGATTAAAGAAGGTGTTTAAAGGAGGCTTTCTGGTTGTGGTCTCTTTGGTATAAGGTGGTGATTGTGTTTCGAATTGTGAGTGTTTCTTTGGGCTGTATTCTGGTTCAAAAGGATTACTGTGGTCGCGTACAATCTGATTCGAGGAGTATTGGATTGTTTAGTTTTGGTTCGGTGTTGCTCGCGGGATTTACATCAGGTTCGAAGTGTGTTGGGTGGACTTGTTTCGGTTTGATTCTGGTTTTGGTTCCTTGTCCGTCTTTCATTCACGTTTCAAGGGTAACTCGTATCACTCACCTTGTTCATTTTGTAACTTATTCGACATATTATATCCAGTGGTAAACATGTCAAATAAATCATTAAAATCGTGAATCTATAACTATTATACGTGTCGACTTATCTTCGGTTTTGAAAACTGTCAAATATGTTGTGGTATGCGCTTTGAATCTGGTCATGGAAACATGTATAGTACCTAAGAATGCGAATGAGAAGAACCTGGTATAAAAATCATGCTAAGAAAACGTGAGAATCTTGTGGTTGTCTCGTTAAACTGGTCACATAAAATATTAAAAAAAAAAACTATACGCCATGGTCTGCTTGTGTGAAGTTGTTGTGGAAAGTTTAGTGTCGTGTATGACCTGTTGGTATCATACCTTGCGAGCTGTTTTGTATCGCGTTTGTGTGAGTCGTATTGTGTCGTGTTTGAGCAGCTTTTGGTCGCCATAATGCAACTTAAACATCCTAAGAACCTATTTCAGAATAGACGTAAATGAAGCGTACAAACCTGATAAACATGTTAGTTTCACGTGTGAAATGTAATTGTATGCATGGGACTGTAAACACTTATGGGAGTGATATATATGGCTGTAGAAATAAACGCAAGAGTAAAGATGGTGCATGCATGTGTATTTACGAGGACAATGGTATGGTTAAGTGTGAGTCAGGTGACTTCTTGGCTAGTTAAATATGGGTGTATGTGATAAAACATGGGGCTAGAAACCTGCATGCTTAACATGTATTAAACAAGAGTAAAACGTGAGTGTGTGGGTCATGTGGGTGTGTCTAAGTGCATGTTTCATTTGATTATTAAGGTTAAGTAAAATGAATACATTGGTGTAATCTTCATGTGCGAAGACTGTGATTGCATATAAGTTGGGGGTTAAAATAATAGTTCGTTAAACTCGTATCTTGGTTGTATTTTGAAGTCGAGAAAGGTGTGAGTTATGTGAGTTGGTACACGAGTCGTGTGATTACGCATGCTATAATAACATATTTTGGTCGTCGTGGTCTAAGATTAATGACAAGGATACGTTAATAAATTATGAACGACGGTGTTTAAAATTATTATCTTAGTATAAAATTAGAATATAACCTTTAAAATAATTTATCTGACATTATTAATATTAAATTTTGATAATTTACATTGATGACCCTAAACTTTACTAATTTGACAAGATTAAACCTAAACTATTATATTGGTCATTTTAACCCTTAAATATTTTTAATTGTCAATTATAGCCTTAAAGTGTTAAATTACTATTTTGAGAAAATTACTAAATATGAAAACTTGCTAATTCGAGAAACCTGCCTAAAATAGAAAGATACTAAAATGGGTAACCTAATTAAATTGAACTTAAAGTAATGTGTGGCATTTCATTCGTATAGGTTCTGCGAAGCGGGAGTGATTCATCTTGTGGTCTTTCTTTTCCTGTTTTGCTTGCTTTGAATAAGGTACAGATATTCTATCCTCTTTCAGTAAGGGGTTTTCTCTCTCATGACTCTTGATCTTGATCTTTGATTCGTATTAAGATTCCCTAAGCCATTGCTATGTTCCCCATTTGATATGATTCGTTGATATGATCTATTTGATATGAGCCTTACTATGATACCTCTGATTTGATTCTGATTTGCTATCCACTTTGATTATGATTATGTGATTCTGTTATATTATGCTCTGGGAGCATTTTGTTTTGTCATGCTCTGGGAGCATTTTGTTATGGATAGCTTTGCTTTGTTTGTTCTAATATGTTCTGTTCTGATGCCCGAGTTTTTAGTCTACTCATGGAGGTACCATGGGCGTGTCATTGAGGCACCAATGGCATGACACTATCTGGGGCGGTGTGATTAGTCCCCGGCGTCCCCGTCTATTTATGATATGATATGTGATCACTTGGCCACTTTGTATATGATTTGTTTGTGGGGGGGGGGGGGGGGGGGGGGCGTATGGATGCATCCTAGGTATGTTTGATAGGATATGATATGATTTGATTTTGTGACTGGCTGTACATGCCTTGTACCCCTTTCACGTCTGGTACTTAGAGGTCTCCCTCTCCGTACACCTATGAATTGACGGATATGTGATTATGTGATTTGAGACCTATTCGAGTATCTCGTTAGGTCGGCTCGTGGCTTTCTTATGTTTCTTATGTCTATTCGAGTATCTCGTTAGACGCGCCTTTGTTGATACGTGCTCTATGATTCTGATTATGCTTACATTTGATATCTTTATTATGCTTCATTCATTTGACTTGTGATACATTATGCTCATTCTTATGATACTTCTCCTTTCGTTTGCTTATTACTACTGCTTTGCATATATATCTGTTCACTGGGCTTTTTATGCTCAGCCGCGTTTTCTTTTCCATGCGGCAGGTAATAAGCGGGAATCTGGGCTCGAGTGTTGAGAGTAGGAGCATAGCGGACCTACCTATTTAGTTTCCCCATTGTTTGGATGATCATGGAACTTATGTTGGATTATGTACTTCATTTTATTTCCTTTAGACTTATGTTGGATTTTGTAATGTTTAAGTCTTGATGTTCATGACTTATGTTATTTATGAAGTCTTCCGCTTGCGTATTCTTCCTTGTATGTTCTGATATGTCACCATAATGTGATACTTTAGCCCTTCTCGGGTTGGGGTGTTACAATTATGGTATCAGAGCTCTAGGTTTTGACCTGTAGGACTTTAACTATGACCTGTGAGGATTGGGTAGACATTAGGCTTCCTTCTGATTCGATCTTTCCTTTCGTATTTTGATTCCTAACTGTTAATTTCTTTCGTTGGTTCATTTATGATCTTTCAGATGGTTAACACACGTTTCACCGATGAATTTACTTCCAACCCTGCCTTTGAAGCAGCAGTTCAGCGGCGGGTGGATGCATTGATTCCCAACATTTCTGCCCGTATTGCTGAAGAGATGCATCGCAACCACCCAGGTTCTAGTGGAGGTTCGGGTGGTGGTAACCCACCATCTACTATCGGTACATGGTTGGAGAAATTCTCGAAACAGAAACCCAAATCATTCAGTTCCGTTTCTTCTCCTTCTGAGGCACAGGATTGACTTGGTCACATTGAAAAGTTGTTTGAAGTATTGGGATGCGGGGACGAGTTCAAAGCAAGGTTGGCGACTTACAAGTTTGAGGGCGATGCCCTAAATTGGTGGAAATCCTACAAGGCGGCCAAGGGTGATGACTTTATGACTACTTTGACTTGGGCTGGTTTTCGGGAAATCTTTCTGCTTCATTATTTTCCAGTGTCCGAGCAAGAGAAGTTCGAGCGTGAGTACCATAATATCTACCAGTATGAAAGGGAAACAAGTACAGAGTTTATGAAGAGGTTCCTTAGATTGGCTGGTTTTATGGGTGCAAGAGCTGGCACTCAGGCTGAACAGGCGAAAAAGTTCAAATGGGCGTTAAGGAACGAGGTTCTGGAGGGTATTGTCAACACACACTTTGATGATGTCGCCCAAGTGGCGAATGCGGTTCGTAATCTGGAGATTCTGAAGGAAAGGGCCAAACAGGGAGTGAAGAGGAACTATGAGGGAGAGCCAGTGCAGTCAGGTCAGGGAAATAGTCAGAGAGGGAACAATGCTAGAGGAGGTGATCGTAGGGGACATGACTATCGGGGTTATGGTAGATCGGATCAGGGTAATTACAGATCTGGACGCGATTATCAGCATCGAGACCACCAACAGAGGGATAGGCAGAACAGAGGGCGACAAGATTCTCGTGGTTCAGGTTCTTATGGTCAAAATGGTTATGTCAGAACTGAGGAGTGTAAGACTTGTGGGAAGCGTCACTCTGGGCAGTGCAACAGGGTTACGGGAGCTTGTTTTATTTGTAACCAGGTGGGACACATGGCTAGAGATTGTCCCAAGGCGGGTGATAGAAATGGCAGAAATGACAAGGGAAATGGTGGAAACCGTCAGCAGAATTTTCAGGGCCGTGTTCATTCGATGACTAGGCATCAAGCCGCGAACTCCTCAGGTACCATCTCGGGCTTTCTTCATTTATTTGGTCGTACAGCATTTACTTTATTTGATACGGGCGCTACCCATTCAGTGATTTCTAACTCATTTGCTAAACATATTAATATACCTGCAACACCATTAAAACAAACCCTATCTATCTCTACTCCTATGAAGAACCGTGTGATTATTGATCATGAATATCTAAACTACCCTATTCGTTTTGACGATAAAATCCGTTCTGCCAATTTGCTTCCGCTAGATATGTACGATTTTGATATCATTTTGGGTATGGACTGGTTGTCCGAGCATCGGGCGACAATTGATTGTCATACCAGACGAGATATATTTGGTAATTTGTATGCTCCGGAATTCGTTTACCAAGGTTCCAAACCTGGTATTTCTATTAAGATCATTTCTGCTCTAAAAGCTCGTTCACTACTTTCTCATGGTTGTGAGGGTTTTCTGGTTTCAATTAAAGATACTTCTTTAGACGGTCCTTGTATTAATGATCATCCCGTTGTTTGTGAATTCCCTGACGTCTTTCCTGATGAATTGCCGGGTATGCCACCCGAGCGAGAGGTTGAATTTAGCATTGATCTGATTCCGGGTGCCGAACCCATATCTAAAGCTCCTTACCGTATGGCGCCTATTGAGTTGAAGGAATTGAAAGAACAGTTGCAGGATCTTCTTAATTCTGGTTTTATTCATCCGAGTGTTTCTCCTTGGGGTGCTCCGGTGTTGTTTGTGAAGAAGAAGGATGGAAGTATGAGGTTATGTATCGATTACCGTGAGTTGAACCGTATCACCATTCGAAACCGTTATCCGCTTCCCCGTATTGATGATTTGTTTGATCAGCTTCAGGGAGCTAAATTATTCTCTAAAATCGATTTGAGATCAGGTTACCATCAGTTGCGAGTGAAGGAACAAGATGTTCCTAAGACTGCATTTCGCACTAGATATGGTCACTATGAATTTCTCGTGATGCCTTTCGGGTTGACGAATGCTCCAGCTGTTTTCATGGATTTGATGAATCGTGTATTCCATGAGTACCTTGATAAATTTGTCATTGTGTTCATTGATGATATTTTGGTATATTCTAATACGAAGGAGGAGCATGAGCAGCATCTTCGCATTGTTTTAGAGATTCTACGGCAGAAGAAGTTGTATGCTAAATTTTCTAAATGTGAGTTTTGGTTAAGGCAAGTAGCATTTCTGGGTCATGTCGTATCCGCTGATGGTATCAAAATGGATCTGGCAAAGGTTGAGGCTATCACAAAATGGCCAAGACCTACGAATGTGACTGAGGTCAGGAGTTTCTTGGGGCTTGCTGGTTATTATCGGAGGTTTGTAAAGGGATTCTCACGTATAGCTTTGCCTATGACACAGCTGATGAGGAAAAGTGAGAAGTTTGTATGGACTGATGAGCGGGAACAAAGTTTTGAGGAATTGAAGAAACGATTAGTCTCGGCTCCTATCCTTACTCTTCCTTCGGGTACAGGTGGTTATCAGATATACAGTGATGTGTCAAAGAAGGGTCTAGGATGTGTTCTCATGCAGCATGGGAAGGTGATAGCCTATGCATCTCGACAGTTGAAACCGTATGAAGAGAATTACCCGACTCATGATTTAGAGCTAGCGGCAGTAGTTTTTGCTCTAAAGATCTGGAGGCATTATCTATATGGTGAGACGTGTGACATCTTCACAGACCATAAGAGCCTTAAGTATATTTTCACGCAGAAGGAGTTGAACATGAGACAGAGGCGTTGGTTGGAACTTTTGAAAGATTATGATGCTAACATTCAGTACCATCCGGGTAAAGCCAATGTGGTGGCGGATGCTCTCAGTAGGAAGTCGGGTATGATTGCTAGTCTTGAGATTGAGCCTAGAATACTCAATGATTTAGAGCAGATGGAGGTAGAATTATGTACTCGGGGATATGATGGTTACTGGGCTAGTCTGAAGGTTGAGTCTAACCTTATCCTACGGATCAAGGAGGCTCAGAAGGATGATGGTGAATTGTGGTCGATTGCTCAGAATATGGAGGAAGGGAAGCAGACAGAATTTCGGATTGATCGTGATGGGGTTGTTTGGTTTGGCGATCGTTTATGCGTTCCTAACGATCCTTCTCTTCGTGAAGCTGTGTTGTCCGAAGCACACAGTTCTCCTTTCACTATTCATCCAGGTTCTACCAAAATGTATAGAGATTTGAAGCAACATTTTTGGTGGAATGGTATGAAACAGGATGTGGCGATGTATGTAGCTAAGTGTTTGACCTGTCAGCAGGTTAAGATCGAACATCAGCGTACCAGTGGTCTTTTGCAGCCGTTAGATATTCCTACCTGGAAGTGGGATTAGATCTCGATGGACTTTGTTACCGGGTTACCTCGTACTCTTAAGAAGAATGACACTATTTGGGTGATTGTCGACCGTTTAACCAAATCCGCTCACTTCTTGCCTATTCGGAAAGAACATTCGGTTGGTAAGTTAGGAGAAATTTTTCGTCAGGAGATCGTTCGTTTACATGGCACTCCGGCAGCCATTATATCAGATAGAGATCCGCGTTTTACCTCACGTTTCTGGAGGGGGTTACAAAAAGCTTGGGGTACTCAGCTCAAGTTCAGTACAGCTTTCCATCCGCAGACTGACGGGCAGTCGGAACGCACCATTCAAACACTGGAAGATATGTTGAGGTCCTGTGCTCTAGAATGGACGGGACACTGGGATGAATACTTGTGTTTGGTAGAGTTTGCTTATAATAACAGCTGGCATGCGAGTATTAAGATGGCACCTTTCGAAATGTTGTATGGTAGGAAGTGTAGGGCTCCTGTTTGTTGGAATGAGGTTGGTGAACGCCTCATTGAGGGCCCGGAATTGATTGAGGAGACTAACGAGAAGGTTGCTATGGCTAGGGAAAAGCTCAAGGAAGCTAGAGCTAGACAGAAGAGCTATGCAGATCGTCATCGTCGTGCCTAAGAGTTTAGTCCTGGGGATCGTGTTTTCCTTAAGATTTCTCCATTCCGTGGTGTTAAACGTTTTGGTATTAAGGGGAAACTTAGTCCACGTTACATCGGACCATTCAAGATTTTAGACCGTGTTGGTGAGGTTTCGTATCGTTTGGCATTACCTCCACAACTTTCCCATGTGCATAATGTATTCCATGTATCACTTTTGAGGGGATATAATTATCATCCACTCCATGTTGTTTCATATCCGTTTGACCAAATTCGAGAAGACTTATCTTTTGTTGAGGAGCCTGAGGCTATTTTGGAGCGTCAGGATCGAGTCATGAGAAACAAAACAATTCCGTTTGTTAAGATTCTTTGGCGGAACCATCCCGAGAGCGAGGCCACTTGGGAGACCGAGGAATCCATGCGTGCTAGTTATCCACACTTCTTTTCGTGACTTGGTACGTTTCGTTTTGACCTTCCGATTTCAAATTTCGCGGACGAAATTTTCTTTTAAGAGGGGAAGAATTATAACACCCGACATTTGAATATACCTAGTAACCAATGAATACGAGTATAAATTAAGCATTGAATTTAAATCCTTGAAATCTACAAACATTTGACATAACCTAAGTTTGAAACTTCATAAACTTGAAAGTGCACAAGACATAATCTCTAACCTAAGCTACAAATACAAATCGACATACCTAAAATCCTTAAAGTACAAATTATGCAATATATGATTCTAAGCTATACCAATTTAGCCAACCTTCATTTCATATTAAAAAAAATGGTACACGTTATTCATGTTTTAAGAGGGGCCAACTCTAATTTAAAATATGTACACTACTTCACATATGAGGATATGATATTATTATTTGAAATGATATTCAAGAGAACTAGTCACCAGATTACCCCTATACTCGGTCATACAACCAGCTATCTCTCCCTTATCCACTCTTTATTAACAACCGTGTAACACATTCAGATCTCACACACTAAACCTAGTTACAAACAAAGTAGCGGCACAATCTTTTCCTTTCACATATTCGATTAAAGAAGGTGTTCAAAGGAGGCTTTCTGGTTGTGGTCTCTTTGGTATAAGGTGGTGATTGTGTTTCGAATTGTGGGTGTTTCTTTGGGCTGTATTCTGGTTCAAAAGGATTACTGTGGTCGCGTACAATCTGATTCGAGGAGTATTGGATTGTTTAGTTTTGGTTCGGTGTTGCTCGCGGGATTTACATCAGGTTCGAAGTGTGTTGGGTGGACTTGTTTCGGTTTGATTCTGGTTTCGGTTCCTTGTCCGTCTTTCATTCACGTTTCAAGGGTAACTCGTATCACTCACCTTGTTCATTTTGTAACTTATTCGACATATTATATCCAGTGGTAAACATGTCAAATAAATCATTAAAATCGTGAATCTATAACTATTATACGTGTCGACTTATCTTTGGTTTTGAAAACTGTCAAATATGTTGTGGTATACGCCTTGAATCTGGTCATGGAAACATGTATAGTACCTAAGAATGCGAATGAGAAGAACCTGGTATAAAAATCATGCTAAGAAAACGTGAGAATCTTGTGGTTGTCTCGTTAAACTGGTCACATAAAATATTAAAAAAAAAAAAACTATACGCCATGGTCTGCTTGTGTGAAGTTGTTGTGGAAAGTTTAGTGTCGTGTATGACCTGTTGGTATCATACCTTGCGAGCTGTTTTGTATCGCGTTTGTGTGAGTCGTATTGTGTCGTGTTTGAGCAGCTTTTGGTCGTCATAATGCAACTTAAACATCCTAAGAACCTATTTCAGAATAGACGTAAATGAAGCGTACAAACCTGATAAACATGTTAGTTTCACTTGTGAAATGTAATTGTATGCATGGGACTGTAAACACTTATGGGAGTGATATATATGGCTGTAGAAATAAACGCAAGAGTAAAGATGGTGCATGCATGTGTATTTACGAGGGCAATGGTATGGTTAAGTGTGAGTCAGGTGACTTCTTGGCTAGTTAAATATGGGTGTGTGTGATAAAACATGGGGCTAGAAACCTGCATGCTTAACATGTATTAAACAAGAGTAAAACGTGAGTGTGTGGGTCATGTGGGTGTGTCTAAGTGCATGTTTCATTTGATTATTAAGGTTAAGTAAAATGAATACATTGGTGTAATCTTCATGTGCGAAGACTGTGATTGCATATAAGTTGGGGGTTAAAATAATAGTTCGTTAAACTCGTATCTTGGTTGTATTTTGAAGTCGAGAAAGGTGTGAGTTATGTGAGTTGGTACACGAGTCGTGTGATTACGCATGCTATAATAACATATTTTGGTCGTCGTGGTCTAAGATTAATGACAAGGATACGTTAATAAATTATGAACGACGGTGTTTAAAATTATTATCTTAGTATAAAATTAGAATATAACCTATTATATTGGTCATTTTAACCCTTAAATATTTTTAATTGTCAATTATAGCCTTAAAGTGTTAAATTACTATTTCGAGAAAATTACTAAATATGAAAACTTGCTAATTCGGGAAACCTGCCTAAACTAGAAAGATACTAAAATGGGTAACCTAATTAAATTGAACTTAAAGTAATGTGTGGCATTTCATTCGTATAGGTTCTGCGAAGCGGGAGTGATTCATCTTGTGGTCTTTCTTTTCCTGTTTTGCTTGCTTTGAATAAGGTACAGATATTCTATCCTCTTTCAGTAAGGGGTTTTCTCTCTCATGACTCTTGATCTTGATCTTTGATTCGTATTAAGATTCCCTAAGCCATTGCTATGTTCCCCATTTGATGTGATTCGTTGATATGATCTATTTGATATGAGCCTTACTATGATACCTCTGATTTGATTCTGATTTGCTATCCACTTTGATTATGATTATGTGATTCTGTTATATTATGCTCTGGGAGCATTCTGTTCTGTCATGCTCTGGGAGCATTTTGTTATGGATAGCTTTGCTTTGTTTGTTCTAATATGTTCTGTTCTGATGCCCGAGTTTTTAGTCTACTCATGGAGGTACCATGGGCGTGTCATTGAGGCACCAATGGCATGACACTATCTGGGGCTGTGTGATTAGTCCCCGGCGTCCCCGTCTATTTATGATATGATATGTGATCACTTGGCCACTTTGTATATGATTTGTTTGTGGGGGGGGGGGGGGGGGGGGGCGTATGGATGCATCCTAGGTATGTTTGATAGGATATGATATGATTTGATTTTGTGACTGGCTGTACGTGCCTTGTACCCCTTTCACGTCTGGTACTTAGAGGTCTCCCCTCTCCGTACACCTATGAATTGACGGATATGTGATTATGTGATTTGAGACCTATTCGAGTATCTCGTTAGGTCGGCTCGTGGCTTTCTTATGATTCTTATGTCTATTCGAGTATCTCGTTAGACGCGCCTTTGTTGATACGTGCTCTATGATTCTGATTATGCTTACATTTGATATCTTTATTATGCTTCATTCATTTGACTTGTGATACATTATGCTCATTCTTATGATACTTCTCCTTTCGTTTGCTTATTACTACTGCTTTGCATATATATCTGTTCACTGGGCTTTTTATGCTCAGCCGCGTTTTCTTTTCCATGCGGCAGGTAATAAGCGGGAATCTGGGCTCGAGTGTTGAGAGTAGGAGCATAGCGGACCTACCTATTTAGTTTCCCCATTGTTTGGATGATCATGGAACTTATGTTGGATTATGTACTTCATTTTATTTCCTTTAGACTTATGTTGGATTTTGTAATGTTTAAGTCTTGATGTTCATGACTTATGTTATTTATGAAGTCTTCCGCTTGCGTATTCTTCCTTGTATGTTCTGATATGTCACCATAATGTGATACTTTAGCCCTTCTCGGGTTGGGGTGTTACACTCTTACTCAACGAGTTAGTTAGTAGGTTTACTCATCCTTTCTACCATCGTGGGTCTTAATTAGTGCATGCACGCCATGTAGGCAAAATATAAAATAACAATATTGAAACATAATAGACATGTACACAATAAAGTTAAGTGTGTTATGGAGTTAGCTAGAAATCACAATGTTTTATTAATACTTGCAAGTTTTAAATGACAATTCCTAAAAAAGAAAAGAAAATTCAAAGACAGACATTTATTGGGCACGTACTAAAGTGCAAGGTTGTCTGTTTGTGGGCCGTAGCCTTTCCTAAATATAGCATCTCTTTAGATTACAGATATTACAAGTGCGTGCCAGTTCGTGGCCTTCCATATCGCGCAGCTTGTATGTTAGGTCACCATTTAGTAAACACAAGTATGATTATGAAAGAAATAAGATGAGAATGAGAGGTGGTTGATTAAGAGATAATATGAAAGGTGAAAGTGCAAGAGTTTCCTTAAGATAATCAAATAACCAACAAATGAAAATGTAACATAAGGTTTCTATTTATAAGGGAGGAGTTAGGGCAACACTCCCTTCCTCCCTTATCCTTTCATACGTGGGCTTTAAGGCCTTATGGGCTTTAACATGTTGCCCATTAACTTAAACAATAATGATAAATAATACTTAAGCAACCTATTACAAAATGTAATGACCGAGACTTGACTAAATACTAAAGTATGATCCCAACAATCTCCCCCTAAGGGTCGGTCATCACGGTTGCTTGACGTCTTCATCTTTGTCGTTGACTTGTGACATGTAAAAACTTTAGACGTCTTCAAAATGAATGATAATGAGAGTACTTTGCCCTTTGTCTTTGTTCTTTGGTGATGATGCAGTGATTAAGTTATGAAGTTGTCTGCCGTTCGTCACTCCTGCGTCTGTGGTGGTTGTCCGTCATTCCAACATACTCATACATCTATGGACTTTGACTTTTACGAACAAGAAGTTCCTTATCATGCATTGAGATCTTTGTCATTATACTTTGTAGATTCTGCTTATTGCCGTAGAATCTTTCTTTGAACTTTGTGTTGCTAAGATCTTTGGGGGAGCTTTCTTTGACTTCAAGATGTATGTATGAGCATGCTGGAATCTAACATCATGGAGATGAGGTACCCGCGAGTAAACAGTTAGCAATAAAACAACCGGTACTTACGGATAAGGAGTTAGAACTCATCAACAGCATAGTGTGAAGACTCCTTCTAATCCTTATCCAGGCCGTTCCCATATCAGATACTCCCGAAGGAGCTTACTAGACCTACTGAGTAGCTCAATGACTGGGTGAGTAGCTGGGGATCACTCCACGACTGTAGATCGTAATGGAACCACCGCAAACATTAAGCGTAACCCTTGTGGGGTTACCGAAGTGACCTGCTGTCAGGGCTGTTTGATGTTGACCCTGGCAGGATTTCCATTCAATCATTGAGAAATTCCTAAGTAATCCTCTCATAAACGTTCTCGGCAGATTGCTAAGATCTGCGAAGGACTCGATAGTTTACAACTGATGCCCATTGATGTAGAACACCAGTTGTAGAAATACTAAGTGTTCCTAAGAGATCTTTGATGTATCTCAAGGCTCTAGACTCTATAAGTGCACTCCTAGGTTTCCTATGCGGAGACAGGGGAGGTGTCTCCTGCTTCAATATCAACCGTCTCTAAGAGATAGGTCGATAGATTACGCGGGTTCCCCGTGAGAATGAAACAAGTCCTTTTAAGAGAACTTGAGTGGTTAAGAAGGTTTAGTGCATCGCGTGACTGGGTCCATGACGACTTAATCTTCAATACCGGTGTTGTCTTTAGCAACAGTCAGTAGCATATGTATTGAACCCGGTGTCTGCCCTAAGGTTGAACATATGGAGGCTTATTTCTTTTCACCCTTTTCATTTGCTTTTCCTTTTAATTCTTCAACTCCTTCTTTCCCTTTCATTCATTTCTCCTTTTTTCGTATCATACCTAAGGACTTCTAATTCTAACTATGGGAGATGTCCTTGGGTAGATCCCTCCGGCTCTGGCGGATCATAGGACGGATATTCCTATCTTAATCACCTTATAACTCCAACAGTAGCCAGGAAACCTTTGATTGAAAATCTCTCAAAGTGTTTGTGATAATCAAATATTTTGGTTAACACTTTGAGAGTTTTGTGTACACTTTTGAAGGGCTCCCCCTGCACATGTGCTCATAAGTATTTAATAAATTTGCACATGCGGGAGGAGCAAGCACTTTTGAACTGATCCACATTCCGTGAACAGGACCGATTCGAGACACGCTTACATCACTAGTTAGACTAGCTTGAAGTTATTACCCGGCCTGGTCAAGTCCACAGAAGGTTTCTCGAGACGGTACGTTTCTACCGAGACATATCCTTTTCGAGACACGCTTACGTGGTTAGTTAAAGAGATGCATTGTCAGCTTTTAGGTGACAACTAGCTCTAGTAACTAACTTGATGTTATTACCCGTCGAGGATAAGTCCTTTCGATATTACAAACTTGTATTATCTCGTCAATTCCTGGGTCAATGCTGAGTCTAGCTCGCTTATGATACAACTTTAAAGCTTTGACTTCGTATGTTTTAATCACTTTTTCATTTTCTCCCCCTCAAAAATAGCATACAAAATGGTGTTTTTGACAAACTTTAAGATTAAAATATGCCTTTTGAGTCTTACGGGGAGATTCACCACGAACATTTGATATTGAGCAAAGTATTTTGTTTTGACAAGTGCTCCCCCTCAACAAGTGATTAGGTCTTATTAAGGTGAAATACTTGTCCTTTTGAGCAGAATTATGAAAAATCAGAAATATTTGATTAATTCTACTCAAAAGTAAGAAGCCTTCGCTCCTTATATTAGGATTGAGGCACTAACGCGTACCTCAGGGTCCTTTCTTTACAAGTTCGGGTTGTACACTGAAATGCGTGCACAAGCCATTATGAAGTAAAAGTATGACAAATCAAATTAAACCCTTACAAAAATCTACCATTCAGGCCTCTGAAATGTCAACACCGGAAATTTCTGTCTGCCTCCCACATAGCTCTCCAACCTACGAAACTGATCCCTGCGTCTTAAGCGGTTCTCGATCCTTGATATGAATCTGCGGGCATCCCTAACCTCTGTCGTATTCCACCGTTTCGATTTACCCAAAGCAATGTCATCTACTCTGCTTTTGATGTCGTCCCTGACGAACTTTAGCGTTTCATCACAGAACTTCTGAACTTCGGTGTAAGCCATGAAGCAGTTTCGACCATTAATGCTGCGGTAGGTGAATCCGAAAGGATGTTTGATCAAGGTGTACTGAGGCAGATGTTGAAGATCGGGGATGTCGAACATGTTTGGTTTGGTTAGATTGAGCTTCTTCTGGTAGCTTTCCACTCCTAATTGAAGATCTTCGACTCGTTCTCTGATTACGATTTGCTTGATATAAATGAGGAGTGCTTGGATGAAGGCAAGTTGTATGTCTTTCGGTAAACTACAGAGCTTTCCTTGCACTTTGAGCAGGTACAGGTCTTCGATATCATTGAGAAGTAGGCGTGGAAAGTCTGACTCGGAAATGTCGTACTCCTTTTCATCAATCCTTTTCAGTGTAATTTTGCTGAGGAAGGGGTACCCGAAGTGAGTGACAGTTGAGATGAACTGAATTGAGACAATCTTCAGATCACTTGTCACTTCGCCCATTGTCTGGTTCAGTCTGCTGCTACGATAGTATTGTGCCCGGGTTTCTGGCCAGTGATGAATACCATAAAGTGCATTTCGGTCATACTCAACAAGTTTGTCAACGAATAATGCTGAAGCTTCTTCTTCGATGGCATTGTTGAGATATCGAGCAGCAGGGAGAAAGGCGAGTGAGGTAACGTACTTCTTCTCATTAGCACTGCCAAGTTTCAGAAATTCCAAGTCGGTGTTGAAGAAGAACATGTATGGGATCTTAGGTTCCTTGGCCCTCCCAATCATTGGTAGTGGTTTAGACCAGTCTGTGATGTAAGGTGCTGACTTCTTTGTGACTGGGTCGACAAAAGATTCTGGATTAATCCAGTCAATATCGCTTGACATGGCTCGAGCGATATTTTCCAGATGATACTCAAGCTCGATGGAGTTTGAAGACCGATCTCTGAGAAGATTGAATGCTTCATTCTTAATTCTGCGCAGCTCTTTCTTGTTCATCTTTTTCATCTTGAACTTGTGCTGAAGTAATTGAGCATATTCCACTGTACGACCATCTTGTGGTTCCTGATTGTCTTCCAGTGGTGGTTGGGAGTTAATCATCTTCTCAAACCAGGAATACTCGGCAGTCTCATCTTTATCGAGCCATTGAAGGACGGTTTTGGGTTTCTTGGGTTCCTTTCCCTTAGATGAGGTGTCCGGTTTGGGTTGATGATGTTTTCCTTTCCTTTCTTTCTTCTTCTTCTTGGGTGATGGTTCTGGAACTTCATCGGTTTGAGGAATGTCGTCACCACCGGTGTATTCGAAGTGATCGTGTTCTTTAGGGGCAGATCCTGATGCCTTCGGTTGGTGTGTGGAGGTTGTAGTGGTAGGGGGAATGACCGGTGTTCGAGATAAGGGTCCTTCGGCTTGTTTTTGTTTCTTAGCCTGAGAATTGGGATCCCTGTCTTCGTCATCTCTTGGACGCTTCAGCTTTTCTGCCTCTGTGCTGCATGTCTCCTTGTTCATCTTGTCTTTTAGTGCTTCCAGGACTTTTGCTTCTTCAGGAGTCAAGGTAAACTTGTTTGCCAGCTTTTCTAAGAGTTGAGCTTCCAGATCATCCAGAGAAAGTCCTGGTAGAGGAGCAGTAGACTTGTCGGCACGAAGAGTGAAGGTTGTTGATCGGATAACTTTCTTTACTGCTTGCTCAGCGAACTTGGTGAGTTCGTCTCTCATTGGTGCCAGCAGTTCTTTCAGCTCAGCAACTAAGTGTTGTGCCATGTATTCCTGTGCTTGAGCTGCTAGTGCGGCTTCCAAGTTCTCTGTAACGTCTTTAGATAAGAAAATATCAACCTTATCTTGTAGCTCTTTGACGTTCGAGTTCAGCTTAGATAGTTCAGCAACCTGGGTTGCAAGTGTAGCAACCTGATCTTCTAGTTTGCTTCTCTTCTTCTCATACACTCTTTTGAAAGCTGACTTGAGTAGTTTGGATGCAGCAGAGGCTTTGGAGCTCGGTTTCTTTATAGATTTGTCACGTGTTGATTCAGATGCAGGAGGTGATGACTGTGTGGATTCAATGATGGTGGTAGAGTCTTTGTCATCACCTTTCTTTGTTTCGGGTTGTTCAGCTTTCTTTTCTTTGGCTGCTGCTTCTTTCACCCTTAGTTCTTCTACCAGTTTATCAGCTTCAGCTTTCAGTCTTAGCTCTTCAGCAACCCTGGCTTCTTCTTCTTTCTTTAATTTCTCTTCAGCCAGTTTGGCTGCTTCATCTGCCTTTCTTTGTGCTTCAGCAAGATTGGCAGCCTCAGCTTTAAGCCTTAATTCTACAGCCAGCCTAGCTTCTTCTGCCTTTTTCAGTTGTTCTTCAGCCAGCTTAGCTGCCTCCTCTGCTTTTCTGCTCTCTTCCATTCTGATTGTTTCTTCCAGTTTGGCTTGAGCAATCTCTTCCAGCCTGGCCTCTTCTGCTTCTTGTTTTCTTTTCAGTTCCTCTTCCTGAGCCCTTTCTCTGAGCTCCATCTCTTCCATAGACATAAGCCTTGGAGCGTCAGTATCCATGGGATCACCTTCTTCATCCTCTCCCATAGTCATTTCAATGTCGGTGGGAGACACTGAGGGATTGTCATAAGCCACTAAGTCAGTATGGATCCCAGTGGTAGACTCAGGAATGCTGCTTGAAGTGCCAGCCTCGGTGGTGGTCTGGGAGAACACTGGAGGTGATGGTTGATCAGCATTGAAGGTGTCGATTTGGCTGTGGAGGAGACCAAGGTTGAGTGCCCTTTCATTTTCTTCTTCTACTGAAAGGCCTTCAGGTTCTTGTACAGCTGTAACAGGTTCCTTCATCTTTTTCCTTCTAATCCTATCTTCTTCCAACATTGTCTGAGCTTCTGTGAATGGTCTTTGATTGAGGTATGAAGGATAAACGGCATTATCAGCAAATTCATCAATGTCTTTATCCCAATCGATGTCTTCCAGATTCTCATCTTTCTCAATATTGGCAAATGCTTCCCTATACTGAGGACCTTCATCAGATTCGGTTCGTTCGGAGTCAGATTTCTTGGGAGAAGATTGTGGTGAGGGAAACCACCCAGGTTCAGCAGTTGGTTTCTTTGCAGGAATTCTGATCTTAGATGATCCCTTTTTCTTAGGTTTGGTCTTGGTAGAACTTTCTGAGTTGCCAGATTTGCTACCTTTCTTTCCTTTCTTCTGCATGTATGACGGTAGAGCAGCTTCGTCCAAGAACCCAACTTTATCTGCTTCAAGAGCTTGAAGGTAGTACTTGTAGTTATTGCAAGCCTTGACTTTGTCAGTTAAGAGGCTATCGGGAAGTTTCTTTCCCTGTTTCCTTGTACTAGTATCCATTCTCTTGATGACCCTAAGTGTGTCCTCATTCTTGTATGTGTGCTGAAACTCATCATTCAATCTTTGAGGTATGTCATCATATTCATGGAGGAAGCTTGCAATAAGGAGCTTGGTGAAACGGACGAATGGAATATTGGTCGTCTTGTGTTGTATGTGCCACACAGTGTCTTCCCAGATAATGCTGGCATAATCAACATTCTTGACATTAGCAATAGCCCAAAACAGCTTGAGATGTTGGAGCTTAGGGTGTTCATGGCCTGTGTCTCTGCCAGATAGTGACTTGGCAATGATGATGTAGAGAGTTCTCCAAGGCTGTGGAAGAAATCTGATATTGACCTTAGAGTGCCTAGTAATGACCCCTTCAAACTCATCATACTCAATATCTCTCAGCCATTCTATCAATTCTTCTTCACTGGGAACTTGGTCATATTCTTCATTCGGTTCAAGTTCGGGAAGTCCAAGAACACTACAGAGAAGATCCTTGTCGACCGTGACTTGTCTCATGTGAAGCATACAAGTAAAGGATTCTTCAAGGAGGTCCAAGTGGAGTGTGTGCCAAAACTGATGTATGTAGAAGCATGCCACTGCAGCAGATTTGGTGGGTAGAACTTTGCACGGGTGATAGATAAGAGCATCTACTGCAACAAGGCAAGAGGACTCATTGCATGTAATTTTGTTGAAGTTGACTCTCAGATTATTCCTTCCTAACTTTCTGGAGTAGTTCTCAGGAAAGGTGTCTTCCCATGCACGTATGGGTTCAGGCTCTGGTCCGTATGGAATGTCGTTGTGTTCTGCCATCTGAATAGGTCATAAACACACACAAACATGGCAATTGTTGATGATGTTAGCACAAACATTCATTTAAGATGTGTACATATAGATTTGCATGTTTTACATTGATCAGTGGGGTTTTGTGTGTGTGAAAACTTTTGATATATGACAAACTTGAGTTATATTACTTGGTAGAAACATAAAACAATTCAGTTACAACATAAGTTTATCATTTACAAGAAGTTACACTTTGGAAAATTTCCCAACACTTAGAAAATTTTGGATTTTGACAAGTTTACGCGTAAGTGGGTGTCTTTACGCGTAACCTGACTTAAGCGTAAGTTTAGAAATAATGCGTAAGTGCAAAAGCTACGCGTAAGATAGAATGTTACGCGTAAAGTGAATCTTACGCGTAAAATCAATTTTAAGCGTAAGATAAGTCTTAGGCGTAGAAATTGAAGTTACGCGTAGGATTACCCTTAGGCGTAAATTGTAACTTATGCGTAGGTAATGACTTATGCATAAGTTCTAGACTTATGCGTAAGGTCAGAACTTATGCGTAAGATTTTCATTTATGCGTAAACTATGTCTTATCCAAGACACAGTTTGTCCACGTGTCGAATCTTACGCGTAGGATGAACATTTAACGCGTAAAGACGCCTTTTTTCAGAAATTCACCTTTGAAATTCGAGTTGTTAGTTTCCTGAAAGTGTACGAACATTACCACTGATCAATAATTAACCCAATACACTTAATTCACACATTTTAATGCGTAAACATGCCAAATTCAACTTAACGCGTAAACACGCATGAACACCCAATCTCAAACATAATCAAACATGAATCTGGGTAGGAATTAACATGGGGCAAGTGATTCAAACAACATAAGGATCATATGGTTCAAATATAAACACAAATCATCCACAAAATCACAAGATAGAATCTGCTAGTGACATTCGAACCCTAAACCTTTGATTCAAGAACAAAACATGATTAAGATGCAATTAAACCATATACAAATGATCCTAGGCATACACAAACACTATCCCCATCACTAATTACAATCCTAATGATCAAATTCAAGAACACCTAAATCATACGTATGAACCCTAATTTCAAACTCGATCGATTAGTGTATCTGGGTGTGATTGGTGTTAAGAGACATGTTTATAATCATCTAATAACCATTTCCCATCAACAAATTCAATCAAAATCATCACTAATATCTGGGTTTGAATTCTACGCATAACTCCAAAACAAATTAATCGATTATGATTGATTGAGCCGTTGGATTGTTATAAAATTAAAAACCTTTGTTATAAAACATGATCAAAACATAATCACACTTACAGATTTGAAGATGGATGAATAGATCAAGAGAATGATTGTGGATCGTAGGATAGAGTTGGTGAAAATTAAATGTGTTTTGCAGAAAAATAAATGTGAGTGCTCAAACATTGTTTTGACTGAGGTTAAATCAAGTTACACAAAGTGACAATTTTAGTCCCTTAACCTAACAAAACATTTAAACCTAATGCCTAACCACATTAACACATATAGTATTCGTATATTAACACCAAGAAATGATAAGAACAATTTGTCGTACTCCCCCTCGACCTTAGATCATGGTAAGATTAATTGGTTTTGGTCAAGGAGAGTAACCCGAAATCCTTTTGAATCAACACTTAAAAAAACTGTATTAATTTTTTGTTAAAATGCAAGTATAAAGACAAAATATTTTATTTTTGAGAAATAAAAAAACGTTACTTTTCCTCCCCCTCAACACTTATTTAAATGATTGAAGACATTTTTAGAAAATAGTGTTGAAAGAGGTGGTTTATACTTGCATTTTTTTTAAAGGTTTTATATTTTTGTATTTTTGTTTTATGAAATATTTACAAAGATAGTTTGGATGTTTGACGATCAATTGTATTTTAAAAACTTTTCCAGATCCTCTGGAGTCAAACATCGCATACCAATTTGGTGAACTAAACTAGCAAACCTTGAGGGTGCCAAGGATTTGGTAAGTAAGTCCGCCAATTGGTACTCAGTTCCAACAAAATAAAGCTCAACTGTACCCTTTTCCACATGCTCTTTGATGAAGTGATATCAGAGATCGATGTGTTTGGATTTGCAATGATGTACAGTGTTGCAGGAGATAGCAATTGCACTCTTTGAATCACAGTAGATAGGAATCTTGTTAAATAGGTAGCCATAGTCCTTAAGTTGTGATCTCATCCAGATGACTTGAGCACAACAAGCAGACATGGCTACGTATTCAGATTCTGTAGACGACAGTGAAGTGCAGTCTTGCTTCTTAGATTGCCATGACACAAGTTTGTCTCCGAGAAATTGTAATCCACCAGATGTACTTTTGCGTTTGTCTAAACATCCTGCATGGTCAGCATCTGAAAACGCAATTAGTTCAAAGCCAGAATCCTTCGGATACCAGATCCCCAAGTTAATGGTTCCCTTTATGTATCGAAGGATTCTCTTGACCTCACTGAGGTGTTTTTCAGTTGGTCTGGACTGATAGCGAGAGCACATGTAGATAGCAAAAACTATATCAGGTCTACTAGCTGTGAGATACATGAGGGACCCAATCATACTTCGGTATTTGGTAGGGTCAACAGGAGTCCCATGTAAATCAGCATCTAGTTTTGTAGTATAGCCCATTGGTGTATTATAAGTATCACAAGACATCATTCCATGTTTCTTTAAAATTTCAAGAGCATATTTGGATTGATTTACAAAAATTCCACGGGGTGATTGATGAACTTGTAGTCCTAAAAAGAACGAAAGTTCACCCATCATGGACATTTCAAAATTATCTTTCATTAATTTTGCAAAATCATTAGAGTAACTTCTTTTTGTTGAGGCAAAAATGATGTCATCGACATATATTTGAACAACAAGTAAGTCCTCCCCGTAGGTTTTTGTAAATAATGTTGGATCCACCGATACTTTAGAAAATTTATTGGCCAGTAAGAAAGTGGATAGCTTGTCATACCACGCCCATGGGGCTTGCTTGAGTTCGTAGAGTGCCTTTTTGAGTCGGTAGACGTGATTAGGACGCTCAGGATCAACGAAGCCTTCAGGTTGACTAACATAAACTTCTTCACGGAGTTCTCCATTAAGAAATGCTGTTTTGACATCCATTTGGTAGACTACCATGTTCCGGTGTGCAGCATAGGCCAAAAAGATCCGAACAGCTTCATGTCTAGCCACTGGAGCAAAGGATTCAGCAAAATCTAGACCTTCCAGTTGAGAGTATCCTTTCGCTACCAGACGTGATTTGTTACGTATGACAGTGCCTTCAGCATCAAGCTTATTCTTCCATATCTATTTTAACCCAATGACAAAGACTCCTTCAGGTCTTTCAACTAATTCCCAGACTTCTAATCTTATGAATTGCTGAAATTCCTCTTGCATAGATTCAATCCAGTTGTCATAAGTCATTGCATCTTTAATGTTCTTGGGTTCTTTATGACAAACTGTGAGTGCATATATGCAAGTTTCTCCATCTGTGTGAAGTCGTTGTCTTGTCATAACAGGTGCATCTGGATGGCCAATAATATGAACTAGTGGATGGTCACGAGTCCATTTATGTGTTGAAGGGTGTAGTTGATATGTATCTCGCATGTTGGCAGGATCCAAGTTGCGTGTTGACGACTCAGCTATATCAGGAACTGTAGTAGCTGGTGCAAACGGATTAAAGAACGCATCAGGATCATGCTCTACGGATTGTGGAACTGATAGTGGTGTTGGATCTTCAGCTGGATGGCGGGAGTTAGAACCAGTTTGTTCTGCTGTAGATGGTGATACAATTGGAGGACCGTCTCTCTCAACACTTGTTGTAGTTTGTTGAGGTGAGTCTGGTACTTGAATGTTATTAGGTTGAGCAGCGGAATATGGTGGGACCTCAGTAGGACGGTATGCAATTGTGTCATCAAATAGTGGAGCAAACAAGGTTTCTAATTCTTTGCAGTTAAGTGGCAAAGGTTCAGCTGAAGATGCCGGAGAGTTAAGACGGTTAAATTCGGGTCCTAAGCTGTGTTGCTCAGAAGCCATCTGGGTGAGTTCATCAAAATTAGCGTGAATGGTTTCTTGAATTTCTCTAGTACGACGATTCCAAATCCGAAAACCTTTAGAATTTTCACAATATCCAACGAACACTCCGATGTCAGCCTTTGCTTTAAGTTTACCTAAATCATCACGATCATTTTTCGGATAGCAGAGTGCTCCAAAAACATGAAAGTAATCGATGTTCGGTTTCCTTTTGTGAACAATTTGATATGGTGTTTTGCGATGACGTTTTGTGATCATACAACGGTTTTGAGTATAGCATGCAGTTGAAACAGCTTCTGCCCACAAGTAATCTGGTAATTGAGCATTAATCAACATAGTTCTAGCAGCTTCCACTAACGTCCTGTTGCGTCTTTCAACAACTCCATTCTGTTATGGGCTTCTAGGAATAGATGTTTGATGTGCAATTCCCACTTTCTCATAATAAGACCGAAGTGTCTGATTCTTAAATTCAGTTCCATTGTCAGTTCTGACGATTCGTACTGTGTTGCGAAGCTGAACTTGAATTTTAGTGAGAAAGGTGATGATCATTGTCGGAGCTTGATCTTTACTTCGTAGAAAATAAACCCAAGTCCATCTGGAAAAATCATCCACAATTACAAGAATGTAGCGTTTACCGTTGATACTTTGAACACGCATCGGTCCACACAAATCCATATGAAGCAATTGCAGAACATGATTCGTACTGTGCTCAGGTTTATTGGGAAAATGAGCACGAGTACTTTTTCCTTGTTCACAGGCTGGACATAAGTGATCTTTGGTAAAGCGGAATCTTGGAAATCCCTCAACAAGTTTATAACGAGCAAGGTCAGTCATAGTTTTGAAATTCAAGTGTGAAAGACGTTTGTGCCATAACCAAGATTTAGTTGATTCTGCTTTGGAGAGAAGGCATATCGGAGATGTTGCTATCATATTTGACATTGATATTGTATAAAGATTGGAGCCACGGGAGCCAGACATAAGGTCATTTCCTTGTAAGTCCCGAACAAAGCAATTTTTCTCACGAAATGCTACTTCTAGATCCCCATCACAGAATTGACCAACGGAGAAAAGGTTGTGTCCAAGTCCTTCCACATAGTAAACACGGCTGATTTCGATGTTTCCACTTATATAGTCACCATAACCCATTATCAAAGCGTAATGGTCATTCCCGAATCTGACAGTGCCAATGAACTTTGAGACAAAGTTTTTCAACAGTTTGAGATTGCCTGTCATATGTCGGGTGCATCCGCTATCAACAATCCAGAGAACAATCTGTACCACCTGCATCACAAGAAGAGGACACGGATGGAACAGAAGTAAGGGTGGAACCCAAAGAAACTGCGGGTTCCAATTGGTTAGAAGCACAAGTATTCAATAATTTAGGAATCCATTTAAAATCAGGTTTGTGTTGTAACCAACGCTGCCAATACCAACTAGTACGTGCTTTCTTAATTGTGAATTCACTAGTGTTTGGCTGATTCCTAGACTTGTTCTCTGTACTTATGGTGACAGTATCGTCCTTAGAAACCATAGAAGGCGGCTTTCCTAAGATAGACTTAGAGGCAGTAGTGGGCCTAAGAGGAATGCTTGTCCTACGTTTCTTATGATGATTGAGTAGAGAGTTAGCAATACATTTAGTATGATCACCACATGATACACTTTTGCGACAAAACACACAAGATGCATTAATATTCAAAACATTCAAAGGTTCATCATTCGTTACATTTAGATTTGGATTACAATTTGCCAGACTAGAATCTAAATCTGATGCAACATGAGTTTTATTCAAATTCCTAAGTTGGTCTTCTACTTCTTGAGCTTCTAGTGATCCTCTTTTACATTGCCAGAGCCTATGCTTCCTTTTACTGTTACGCTTGGGTCTGCTAACGCTATTAGTGGAGACTAGTCCTGTAGAAGTGGAGGTATCAACATTAGTGGTTTGAACAACATTTCCTTTAGTTGTTTTGTCTACTTTATACAATCCTGGTGCTATCACTGTGGTGTCTACCATTTTTCCTTTTTGAAGTAGCTTAACTTTCTCTTTTAAATCAATGATGATGTGATTTTTATCCTGTATTTCAGACTCAAGTAAACCATTGCAGTATCTGATGTCATCGCGGTTTTGTTGCCATTCGGCGTTTTCAATTTTTAAATCCGCAATTTCATTCTCGTATTTGAGACACAAACTTTTGAAAGACTCATTGGTTTTGCAAAGCTGACAAGAGTTAGAAATATTTTGACTTTGAAGTTTCAATTCCATTTTAAGACTCTGAGCTTGACACCATTCAAGTCGTTGATTGAGTTGACAAATTTCTTTTGAAAACTGTTTTGTCACATCATCATTCTTTTTCCTCAGATTTTCATTCTCATGTTTAAGTGTCTCTAATTCCATGTTCAACAAATTATTATCAACACAGAGATCATCCACAAGCATAGAAGTACCAGATTTATAGAGATCATTCATGATAATAGACAAAATATCAGCACAGAGAACTTGTTCCAAGAGTCGATCAGTATCATTTTTGAAAACTCTAGTTTGTTGCTTTTGGACCAAAATCTCATTTTCAGTAGCGTTGAAAACGTTTATCATATTTTTGACCTCCTTTTGAAGTTCCTGATCCCAACGTGTAGCACATAGACGGAGGTGTTGAACAATTGGCTTCATTTGTTTTTGAAAAATATCTCTCTTTTCTCGCTCGTAAGCGGATTGAAAAGTTTCAATTTTTATTTCAGAATTACGTTCAATTGTTTCCTCCAAAATTTCGATGTCTTCCATAAAGGTTTTGAAATAATTTAAGACACGACAATTTTTTGGTAAAGGTTTAAGTTCACCGGATGATGGTAAAGGACCATATATTTGTGCTACAGTTTGGACAGGAGCCGCATTGTGAGATGAAACATATGACTCTTCGATAAACCATGATTTCTCAGGTAATTCCTTTTGAGTAACAAAAGATTTTGAAATTGGAGGAGCTTTTGAATAGTCATATGGTGTCCAATATTGAACTTGACTCATTTTGGATCGACTCTCTTCTTCAAGTTCTTCTTCTTCCTCAGTATCAAAAACAACAGCACGCACAATCGTATTATCAAGAAAATAATCCATACTGTAAATTTTTGGAATTTCTTTGAATGCCGTGTGAAGAAACATTGAATTGTAATCACCAAGTGCAAATCCTGTATCAGGTCTCGGTTTTAAAGTAAATTTCTGAATTGTTGTGACAGAGTTCCCGTGTTTGTAAACAATGTGACGAAATTCTTTGAGTTGTTTTTCAAGATCAACAATATCACCGAGTAAGTTATCAATGTACTTCCTTTTTCGTATTTTATGTTCACAAAAATCCTTTTGACAACTTGACAATTCTGTTTCTGTTTTTGAAAGTTGAGTTTGAAGACATTCAACTTGTTTTTTCAATTCACACTTCTCACTTTCAAGTTTTGAAATCAACTTTCCGTTTGACTCAATTAAATCTTGCATTTTGCGTTGAAGATCTTGTTCTTTGTTGTAAGAATCTTGAAAGGATTTTTCAAAACTTTTAGTGTGTTTAATCTTATCTTCCTGATTAGAAAGCTGAATTTTATAACACTCAATGTCTCTTGCAAGTGCTGCATTAGTTTCTTTTAAAACTTTGTTTTTCTCGTTGCACTTTGCAATTAGCAATTGTTGAGCATTCAGTTGTTTAGATAACATTATGAGGTCAGGGTCTGGATCAAATGATGGTTCATGTTGTTCTAACTGATCATATTTATCATTCTCAATAGGATCATCAAATGAGACAACTGTGTCATCATCAAATATGACAACTGTGCTTATTTGTTCATCTGTTTGAGAGGATGAAGATGATTTAGATGGAACAACTTGCACCATATCTGATTCAGAAGCAGAGGGTGAGATAATATCATTTATAAAGCATGCATTGAAGTCATGTACCTGAGACAAGCCGTCAGTGTCATACACTGGACCTGAATCATTGAGCATAAGTTCCTGCATATTGGCCATAAGCATCACAGCTGCATTAGCTTCCAGATCTTCCATGTCATCATCATTGTGTACATTTGCCATGAAGTTGTTGTCTTGTTCAGGGAAATGTCCATCCTTTTCATCTTGAAGAGCCATGAGTAATGCCTGCTTGTGAAACTTACTACCCCGAGTTCGTGGTTTAGGACATACAGTCGCTATATGACCTTGTTCATTGCAGTTATAGCACCATACTGCATTCCCTGAGTTGGAGTTTCTAGTTGCAACTGGTTCAGATATTTGCTGAGAAGATCCTGAGTTGTTCCTGAACCCTCCATTGTTACTAAACCTCTGACCATTCCCATAATTTCCTGAAGAGCTTCCTGTACCAGATCGACCATAGCTACGATTCTGAATTTCCACTCTTCCATCATTAACAACAGCTTGATTCCTTGTGTTAGAAGATGAACGTTGACGGTTGTTTGTTTTGTTGGAGAATTTGCTGAAAGCACGAGCAATAAGAGCAAGTCCCTGATTCAACGTATTAAAGTCATCATCGTCATCATCATTGGAGTTGGAGTAGTACACAGCATCATTGTTGTTTGACGGAACAAGTTGAGTAGAAGAATCTTGTGGAGATGAATCATAAGGGACCATTTGGTTCGAGGTGGAAGATTGTGGATAACTGAAGTAGTTCTGCTCTTGAACATATGCATGATTTGACATTGGTGGTGGAGCATAGGGAGATTGAGCTACGAGAGCCAAAGAATTTGGTGTTGGTGTTGGTGTGTATCCTCCTCGTAGAGCTCTATCTTTTTCCATTTCAGGTTCATGGTGTTTCAGAAAATCATACAACAAGCCATATGGAGCATCATGAAGATTCTTCGTTTGACGAACAAATGTCACATATTTATGCCAATCAGGGCCAAGACTACCAACAAATTTGGAGTTCACAGCTATCCTTGGTACTGTGATTTTGTGACGTTCCAGATCATTGACCACATTAGTGAAACGATGATAGTAGGATTCAAGTGTCTCTCCTGGTTCAATTGTAATGTCAGTGTATTCCATGTAAAGTTTGGATTCCATGTCATCTTTGTTCAGTTGAGTGCCTTCCATAAGGAGATGAACGTGTTCCCACATAGCTTTGGCTGTTTTCTGAGCATCGACACTTCGATAGATTGGATTTGGTATACCTTGAAGTATATAAGCCATTGCATACTGATCAGCTTCACGATGTAGTTTCTGTTCTTCAGTGAGTGCAGATTCTGGAAGAGGTCTATCACCAAGAGGACGTGGAGGATCAACATTTGGATCACCAGCTTCAAATCTTGTTGGCCACTCAAATGGTCCTTCAAGTATCACTTGCTTCAAGAATTGCCCATGAGGTTTCTTTAATTCAAGAAATCGTAGGAATCGACTTGACCATTGTACATAGTTACCAGGTGTTAGCATTGGTGGTGTCTCAAGTGATCCTGCCTCATGTCGGGATTGTTGAGTTGTAATAACTTCACACATTCTGTCAAACCAGTGAGGTTGTTTGGAGGAAAACTGAGTGGTTTGTTGTGGCACTTGATATGGTTGTTGTTGAGGAATGATCTGATGTTGTTGCATCATTAGGTAATGATGTAGTGGATTGTATGTTTGTCTTTGAGAAGGTTGTTGATTCATTTGGTGCGGAAGGTAATGTTGTTGCTGATACTGCTGAGGTTGTTGTTGCTGAGGTGGATGTTGTTGAACATGAGGGAAGTAGTGATTAGGTGGTTGAGACATCTTAGAACACTTGTGTAGAAAAGGATCTTTGTAGAAGATTGAAATGCACGTTCCTTTGAGTAAGGTGCAAAATCCTTGGGGTAAGTTCAATTCTTACGCGTAACTTAATCTTACGCGTAAACTTTAGGTTATGCGTAAAGAGTAGGTTATGCGTAAACTAATAGTTTATGCGTAAGTTTTCTCTTTACGCGTAAGCTTAGGCTTATGCGTAAGTTTAGACTTATGCGTAAGGTTTAAACAACCCAACAAATCTTTCAAACTTATCCAAGCTTGAAAGATGTCCGTAGTCGAAGTATTCCACTAACTTATCCAAGCTAGGGAAGTACTGAGTCACCGTTACACGAGTAGAAGAGCGTTGATTAAGCTTACGCGTAGATTCTGGCAAATTACGCGTAATTCAGACTTACGCGTAGGATCTGACTTAAGCGTAGATTTAAGGCGTAGAAGAGCAAGTTACGCGTAGGATCAGGGTTTTAGCCAATTTTACGCGTAAGAAAAGGGTTTTGGACCTATTTTACGCGTAAGAAAAGGGTTTAAGCCTATTTTACGCGTAAGAAAAGGGTTTATGCCTATTTTACGCGTAAGAAAAGGGTTTAGACCAAAACTTATGCGTAAACCGACCAAAAAACACTGTAGACAGCTGGAAATAGTACTTTTTCAACCAACTTACGCGTAAAACGTACTGTTCATCCAAAAAATTGACTTTTTGATGAAAAAAATGCTTAGAAATAAGGTACTTTTGATCAAATAACTTCACCAATACGTAGAAAACCTTAACTTTATAAGATGTAGCTACCAAAAACTAGTTTTCCAATATCAAAGAAGCTATAAAACCTTAAAAAACCTTAAAAAATCACAACTTTATGCAACAACTAAGCTTCAAATCACTATAACAACCTTGAAACTTGTCCAAGCTTCAAGATTTGAGTGAAAGAAACAAAGAAAAATGCAAAAAGATGAAGAAATAAGCACCAATCCCCACGTTAATCAAAGAAACACACTTCAAACTTCTAGTAGGCAAATGATACCACTTGTTTGGTCACCATTTAGTAAACACAAGTATGATTATGAAAGAAATAAGATGAGAATGAGAGGTGGTTGATTAAGAGATAATATGAAAGGTGAAAGTGCAAGAGTTTCCTTAAGATAATCAAATAACCAACAAATGAAAATGTAACATAAGGTTTCTATTTATAAGGGAGGAGTTAGGGCAACACTCCCTTCCTCCCTTATCCTTTCATACGTGGGCTTTAAGGCCTTATGGGCTTTAACATGTTGCCCATTAACTTAAACAATAATGATAAATAATACTTAAGCAACCTATTACAAAATGTAATGACCGAGACTTGACTAAATACTAAAGTATGATCCCAACATTGTATGCACCATTACCTAGTGCATCCGTGACCTCATAGGGTCCTTCCCATTTGGGTCCAAGCTTGCCCGTGTCTTCTGCGTGGCTTGCATCATTAGCGCGGTATACAAAGTCTCCTGGCCTGAAAGAAGTGTATTTGACCTTTGCATCATAATACTTCTTCATCTGTGCTTTAGCCTTCACTTCGCGTATACCTGCGCGTTTGCGCCTTTCTTCTAGCAAGTCCAAGTCTCTGCGCCGCTCCTCGTCATTTGTTGTGACGTTTATTTCCGCTGTACGTATAGTTGGCATTCCAATTTCGGCTGGTATGACGGCTTCTGTCCCATAGACAAGAGAGAATGGTGTGTCTCCGGTACTAGTTTTGATTGTCGTGCGGTGTGCCCATAAAATATGTGAGAATTCGTCCACCCATTTTCCTTTATGTCTGTCAAGGTGCGCTTTTATTCCTTCACCAAGACTGCGATTCGCGCATTCAACCAAGCCATTGGTTTGTGGGTGTTTCACTGAAGCGAAGTGTTGTGTGATGTTCAATTGCGCGTACCAATCTTTGAATGGGTTATCGCAGAATTGTTTTCCGTTATCTGAGATAACTTCCCCAGGTAGTCCGAAGCGACACACAATGTTGTCCCACACGAAGCGTTTTACCTGGTTGCCAGTGATGCTCACCACTGCTTTTGCCTCAATCCACTTGGTAAAATAGTCTATGGCTACGATGAGGAATTTCAGCCCTCCCGCTGCAACTGGGAAAGGGCCTGCGATGTCGATGCCCCATTTATAGAATGGCCATGGTGAGGTGATGGGGGTTAACTCTTGTTGTGGTCGGCGCGGAATTGGCCTGTGGACTTGGAAATTCCTTCATTTCTTTATCATTTCCCGCGCGTCGCGGTTCATAGTGGGCCAATAATATCCTGATCGCAGGGCGCGCGCCACTACGGACCGTGGTCCTGAGTGCATGCTACATGATCCAGCATGAATTTCTCGGAGTACATAATCTGCTTGAAGAGGTCCAACACATCAGAGCCAAGGTTGTAGGAATGAACGTCGATATAGGATGCCATCTCGGAGTTCAAATCTCTGCGCTATGCGCCGCACCCTTCGAGCATCCTTCTGATCTTGTGGTAAGATTCCTTTGCATATAAATTCAATGATAGGTGTCATCCACGTGGGATCCTGTTCCTCTATCATCGTGGATACTTCTATCTCCAAGATTGATTTATTTTTTAGAGTTTCTACCAATACCTGTTTTGATAGGTGCGCAAAGCTTGTAGATGCGATCTTGCTAAGCGCGTCAGCTTTCCTGTTGTCTCCTCTAGGTACTTGTTTGATTGTGAACCAACCAAAGCTCTGAATTAAAGACTTGTTTTATTTCAAGGTATTGGATCATGTGTTCATCCTTGGCTTCATATTCACCTAGCACGTGGTTAGATACTAGCCTGGAATCCACATTTGCCTCTAGGTTGCGTACACCCATTTGAATTGCAATACGCAGTCCAGTGAGTAGGGCTTCGTATTTTGCCTCATTGTTTGTGGCTGTGAATTCGAAGCGCAGTGCGTAGGTGAATTCCACCCCCTATGGATTAGTAAGGATAAGGCCTGCGCCTGATCCATCCACGCATGAGGATCCGTCTGTCAATAGAACCCATGGTTCTTGTAACTCTGTCTTGCCTGTTGAAGGTGGAGTATCGGTATCTGGCTTTTCAACAATAAAGTAAGCTAGTATCTGCCCCTTGATTGCAGTGCGTGGTCTATACGAGATGTTATACTCACTCAACAACACACTCCAGTTTTGTAGCCGTCCTGATACGTCAGGTTTAGAGATAACTTGTTTGATGGGCTGGTCCGTGATTACAGCTATTGGGTGTGCCAGAAAGTATCTGCGCAGTCCTTTAGCTGCGAATACTAGAGCTAGGACCAGCTTTTCCATAGCGCTGTAGTTAGTCTCTGTCTTTTTCAGTGCCTTGCTTACAAAGTATATGGGCGTTTGAACGGAGTTCCTATCTGTCAATAGTACTGTGCTGACTGCTCCATGGGTTGCAGATAAGTACATGATCAACTCTTCCCCTGGTCGCGGTGCGACAAGTTTTGGAAGTGATGTCAGATGCTATTTTAGTTGTTGGAAGGCTTCCTCTACCTCCTCAGTCCAATGAATGTCTCCCTTTTTTGTGCACTTCGTGAGTGTTTTGAAGAGAGGGAGTGATTTGTCTGCTGACTTGGATAAAAAACGGTTTAGCCCAGCTAGCTTTCCGTTTAATGACTGGACTTCTTTCAGTGTGCGCAGTGAGGGGAGATCAATGACAGCTTGTGTCTTTTCTGGGAAAGGCTTGATGCCGTCAGGTTCTATTAGATACCCAAGGAACATGCCTTCTGTCGCGCCAAAGGTGCACTTCTTGGGATTCAACTTCATGTTTATTTTTCCCAATGTTTTGAACGTCTCCTCAATCTCGCGCACCAATTTTTCCTCCGTGTGGCTCTTTATAACGAGGTCATCAACATAAACTTCCAGGTTGCGACCTACTTGCTTCTCAAAAGCTGTGTCTACCAATCGCTGGTATGTTGCTCCCGCGTTCTTTAGACCAAAGGGCATTTTTGTATAGCAAAAGACCCCTTGACTTGTGTGGAAGGCTGTTTTCTCTTCATCTTCTTTAGCCATCTAAATTTGATGGTATCCTTTGTACGCATCTAGGAAGCACTTAAAGGGATATCTACACAGAGATTCTACCTTCCAGTCTATCTCTGGCAGTGGATAGCAGTCCTGTGGACATGCTTTATTGAGGTCAGTGAAGTCCACGCACATCCTCCAACTGCCATCATTCTTCTTTACCATCACTGGATTAGAGAGCCAGTCGTGATAGTAGACTTCGCGCATAATACCTGTGTCTACAAGTTTGTGTATTTCCAGGATGGCTTTTGCGCGATCAGGAGCCTGGCCGCGCTTTTTCTGTCGTATTGGGGGATATCCTTGTCGGATTTGTAGCTTGTGCTCCGTAGTAGAGCGTGGCACTCCGGTCATGTGCTTTGGTTCCCACACAAAGATACTTAGGTTCTTTTGCAAGAGTGCGCACACATCTGCTTTACCTTTGTTAGATAGAGATCCTCCAATCGATATTTGTTGATCTGGGTAATCAGGGTGAATGGCAACCTTTAGGTTTGGTATTTTTGCTGCGCGCTGTTCTGGAACATTCTCCACCTCACTGGTTACCGTGTTGCATTCTTTTGGTGGCACCGTGGTATTGTAGAGGGTGACAATCCCTCTTTCTACTAGTAATTTGAGCATCCCATGTGCTATGGATGGTACATCGCGCATGGATGATATTCCAGGTCTCCCAATGATGCCGTTGTACGGTGAAGGAGACTTGATTATCATGAAGTTTATCCACGTTGCTTTAGAGTGTTGTTCATCGCCCACCACTACAAGTAAGCGTAATTGCCCCATAGGCCATATCTTTTCTCCTGTGAAGCCAGTCAGCGACGTCGTGGCCGTTATTAACTGACTTTGTATCTCAGGTCGTAGCCTTTTGAAGCAGTGCTCATACAGAATGTCCACGGATGCTCCTACATTGATATACATGCGGCGAATATCGTGTCCCCCAGTATGTATCTCAATGGTTAGTGGCTCTATTACTGCGTTGTCAGCAGCTAGGGTGGGGAAGGATATCTCATTCTCTGAAGAGAATTTTTGGCTGACTTTTTGCTTTGTTTTGCGCTGCCATGACTGTATCATGTAGATGATGTCTGCTTTATCTTTGGACGGTTCTTTTTTACCTCCATTCTTTTGTTTGTCCTTCCATTCTTTAATGTTTTTAACGAGGTGATCCATTCTACCTTCCTTTAATAATTTGTTAATTAGTTGTCGTAGCTGGACACACTCGTTGGTGGTATGGCCCTTTTGTCCATGGTATTCGCAGTATCCGTTCCCTATATGCTTGTCCTCTGGGGTGCGCATTGGTGGGGGGTTTTGGGAAGTTTGCGCCTTCTGTTACAAATATTTCCCTCAGAGTCTTTGTGAGGGGGGTATACTTGTCATTATCTCGTCCACTCCCTTGACTGCGATAATTCTTGCTGCGATTGCTGCTCTGATCATTAGATTGTCTTCTAGGCTGTTCTTGCTGCCTATAATTTGAGTAGCCTTTTTTACTGTCCGCAGCGGCTGCTTCTCCTTGGATGAAGGATCTTGTGCGCTTCATTAGCTCATTGAAGGTTTGGGGAACCTTTTCGATTAACTTCCTAATGAGTTCTGGGTTATTAATCCCATTCATGAACCCTGGAATTTTTAGGACTTCGGGACACGCTTTGACATGTATACATTCATCTTTGAAGCGTTCCATATAAGCACAGGTTGATTCCCCTTGGCGGTGTTTTACTCTGGCTAATTCAACAAGGTTTTTAGCGCACTTCTTTCTTTGGGTGAAGTTTAAGCGGAATGCTTTTCGCAACTCTTCGAACCCATCTGTGCTCCTTCGTGGAAGCTTGCTAAACCAAGTGCGCGCATTCCCTACTAATGTGGAGTTAAACATATGACACCACACAGGTTGTGGCCAATTTTCGATAGCAGCAGCGGATTTGAAAATTTTTAGGTGGTCATCAGGATCACCCAGTCCATCATATGTTTTAACATTAGTGGGCATGCGCCTTTTCTTATGATCAGAGTAATCGCTGATGCGTCGTGTAAATGCATCAACTTTCTGGCGATGCCACGGAAGAGATATGTCTTCGTCTTCTTCCTCGCGACGTCTTCCTCTGGACTTCCAGTGTCCTGTCTCTTTATCCTCGTTTTCCGAGGAGTCACTGGAGGAGATATTATCTCTTTTGCGGCGCTTGCGCCGGTTTTCCTCAAAGGAAGAGCTTGAGGGGCTTTCACTTGGGGAAGTTCGCCTTCCTAACCTGTAGTGAATTCTTCTGCTCCCAGACCTGGAGGAGCCTTCACTTTGTGAATGTTGACGTCCAAGTCTGTCTTGCAACCTTCGACTACCAAGTCTGGAGTGAACATTGGTGCGCCTCTCACCATCTTCGTATTCCTCTGAGTATTGTGAGTCAGATGCTGTACCAAGTCTATCATGAATATTGGTACGTCTTTCATTATTTTCGCGCCCCCCTCTTTGGAAGCGCGGTGGTGATGTTTCGCGTTCAGGACCAAAGTTGAGCCGGGCTTGCAGGCTCATACTTGACCTTCTCCTTGCTTCTTCTTGCATGAGGGCGGTTAGGGTTTCGTAATTTTGGGATACAAAATTACTTAGCGTTAAATCAAGCGCGTCCTCATCCGCTGCAAGAATTTCTGCCTCAACATTAGGCGCCCTATCTAGGTTGGGTGCGCCAGGTGGCATAGTGTTGTCCACTATAGGTGCCGTTTGGTGAGGAGTATTGAAGAGGGTGCGCTGAAGTTCTTCAACGCTTGGGACCACCGTGGTGGTTTGAGTAGTCCTTATAGGTAATTTTACCGCTAGGAGAGGTAGGGTTGGTCCCGCTTCTTGGTGACCAGGCGCACTGGTTGTTCCAGAGGCATGCCTAGAGGTTGAGTCTTGAGGGTTCTTCCTCTGGGGGTCACCACGTGTTTTTTCCAACTGCGGAGTCCGCTGGCTTGAGTTTTTGTTTTTCGACATTCTAGTTCATAGTGTAGGGTCCCACGGATGGCGCCACTTGTTGATACAAAAGTTGGGCGTTCCTAGTTTGGGCTCTTGTTCTTGTACCAATTAGCTCTTAATGCATGAAACATGCGCACTAAGAGAATAAACAAACACCGTTAGGCTTATCGTGGGATTGTTTCCCACGATTATCTTCCGGCGTGAGAGTAAGTAATCGGTTTAGGGTTATATTGAAGAGTTAAGGTTTTGTAAATTGTACCTTTAATGAGAATTATGTCATTCTATATATAGGTGCAGAATCCTAGTAGGTTTCGTGCTCCTTACTCTTCGCACGCATAGTGCTTATCCGGTCCAAGGATCTTTATCCGTAAATAGAAGATCCTTTATCTAGACCATAAATAGTTTGGTTGGGCTAGGGCCTACGTGAGCCCAACCAATTGGTAGTGCGGCCCAAATCATTGTTATGATAGCCCACTCGTGGTGGGTTTAGGCTTTAGTAATGTTTATCATTTGGGCTCGCGACCCAAATATAGACTATACGTCATCAATTATATACATCTTGCTATCTCTTACGAGTTTGACTAACAATAAACTTGTTGAGAAAGTGAAAAAGTGAATTTTGGTTTTAAAAATATCTTTTTCTTAGTTAAACCAAACGCTCCCTTAACTAGATAAACATCGACTAAAACATCAATATATATATATATATATATATATATATATATATATATATATATATATATATATATATATATATATTATATCTTGACGACTTCTATAGACTAGTAATGCGTTAATAAGTTTAACAAAATAGTTTCAAGATTTAAATTAACTCATGTAAGTACTCTTTGTTCATGAACCAAACTCCCATGTTGTTTTCATAAAACTTTTTACAATGATTCGAAAAGTATGTTTTTGATGTTTAAAACATTACATCTCTACAATGTAGTGAGTTTTAACTAGTTTTTAAGAATTATATCAACAATGTGCTTTTTGAAAAACAATCTTAGTAAGGGTTTATGGGCGATTAGAAATTTTGACAACATAATGTGTTAAACTTAGTTTGAGAAGAAATTCTACTTTCTAATCCTATGGGGAGCATTTAGTTGTGCAATTCCTAGATTTAATTTTACTAAAATTCGAATTTAGATAAATTTTAATAAAATACCTAATTTTAATTAGACACAAGTTTGAATGAAATTAGATGAAATGTATGTTGGAAAACTTACAAAAGATGTTGTTATATGTTTAGTTAACGTTTGCCCCTTGCGAAACAAGCCCGGATTGGTGATTTGGTGAAGGATTTTAGTGGTTTTGGTTGTTGAGTCTAGTTCACAGCAGCAAGAGAAAGGGAGAGTTTGAACAAATGGAGTGTTTGACAAAAATTTTAAGAGGAAAAACGAGTTTGGAAGTACCAGATGGCCGGTCCCCTTAATCATTAAGGGGACTGCCCCCGATAACATGTCGGTCCCCTTAAACATTAAGGGGGTTGCCTGCCTATTTTTAATTTTTCACGGTTTTGTGTCTGACATTAACATATTTATACGTATATAATTAGATTTATAATAAACAAAAATACGTCAAGTTAAAATGTATCTTGACAATTAAAATGAGATACTTGACAATTTTTAATTAACATTTCGTCATTAAAATGTATCTTGACAATTTTGGATAAAATGATCAAGACGTCAAGTTAATAGAGGGTTTGAGAAATGTTCGGGAATATGTGTGTGTGTGTGTATATATATATATATATATATATATATATATATATATATATATATATATATATAGGGTAGAGATCCAGTAAGAAGTAAATTAAAATAAGAAGTGGTAAGAAGTGACCAAAACCAAGCATTTTAGATGCAACGACTTGCATTAGATACATCTTGAGTTTCGAAAGTTAATTTGATGTATAGATGGTGCAAATTGATTTTCATGATTTTAGCACATGCAGAGGAACAAAAAATATGAGAAATCATGAAATGCATCTAATATACGTATATGCATCTGTTTAAAAGCTAGAAAACACACTATGGTGCGTTATAATGCATCTAAGATTATAGGGATGCATCTAATTTAGGTCGGTGCATCTCGGATTTGTAGTTATAGTTCTTCTTATTTCTTCTTATTTTAAGTAATCTTCTTATTTGATCCTAACTCTCTCTCTCTCTCTCTCTCTCTCTCTCTATATATATATATATATATATATATATATATATATATATATATATATATATATATAGAGGTATGGGTTAAAATAAAAAGGGTCTTATAATAAAAAGTGTAGGAAGGATTGTGAGGGCGACATGTGTGACCCCTATGCCACATCATATGACACATGTCACCACCCCCCCCCCCCGCAAAAAAAAAAAATTCCCGCAAAAAAAAAAAAAAAAATTGGGGCAAAAAAAATTTTTTTCCCGCCAAAAATTTTTAGTGCATCACAGTTATAAAGTTACTGCATCACAATTATAAAAGTTACTGCATCACAGTTTTAAATTTTAGTGCATTAAGGTTATAAGTTACTGCAACATAGCTGATGCACTAAACTATTAACTATGATGCAGTAACTTATAATAAAGATGCACCAAAACTTAAAAAAGAATTGTATTTTAATTGTGATGCAGTTACATACATATATGATGCATAAAACTTATGATAATTCAGTTTCTTTATAACCATGATGCAGTAATTTTATAACCATGATGCAGTAACATTAAAACCATGAATGCAGTAACCGTGATGCAGTAAAATCATAATTGTGATGCAGTAACTTTATAACCGTGACGCAGTAACTTTATAACTGTGATGCACTAAAAAAATTTGGCGGGAAAAAAAATTTTTTTGGCGGGAAAAACCTTTTTTTCGGCGGGGGTGGGGTGACACGTGTCATATGATGTGGCAAGGGGGTGACACATGTCACTCCCACAATCCTTCCTACACTTTTTATTATAAGGCCCTTTTTAGAATAACCCCACCCTATAGAGTATACGCTTCTTTGAAAATTGTAGGCCAATAGAATCCAGCATCAAAAACTTTTCTAGCTGTAGTGGAAGGACCATAATGTCCCCCAGTTGGGCCATGATGACATTCATCAAGAATTTTTCTTGTTTCGGCACCCGAAACACATCTTCGTATCATTCATCCTTGCACATCTTAAAAATATAAGGTTTCTTCCAATAATAGTGTTTTAGTTCTGAAAAGAACTTACTACGTTGGTAGTGACTCATCCCTTTTTTAAGAATGTCTCCTGCAAGGTAATTTGCGTAATTTGCAAACCATGGTATTTCCTCATCATCGTATTTATCTATCGTCATGAGAGTTTCTTCTGGAAAATAATCATTAATTTCATTTTCTTTTAATTCTTCCAAATTTGGATTCTCGAAACGTGATAAATGATCAGCTGCAAGATTTTCTGCTCCTCTCTTATCTTTTATTTCGATATCAAATTCTTGCAGTAATAAAATCCATCTAATAAGACGTGGTTTTGCATCTTGTTTGTTAAACAAATATTTGAGTGCGGAATGATCAGTAAAAACTATCATTTTTGAAAGCACAAAATGGGATATGAATTTGTCGAATGCAAAAACTACGGCTAATAATTCTTTCTCCGTAACCGTATAGTTTTGTTGAGCATTGTTGAGTGTTTTACTAGCAAAGTAAATAGGACGAAAATGTTTTCCTTCACGTTGTCCTAAAATAGCTCCAACAGCGAAATCGCTTGCATCACACATGATTTCAAATGGTAGTGACCAATTAGGTGCAACCATCATTGAGGCACTAGTCAATTGACTTTTCAATGTTTCGAAAGCTTTGATGCAGTCAGCATTGAAATCAAATACAGAATCCTTTTCTAAAAGTTTAGTCATAGGACGTGATATTTTTGAAAAATCTTTTATACATCGGCGGTAAAAACCGGCATGTCCTAGAAAACTTCTAACAGCTTTAACGTTAGTTGGTGGTGGTAATTTGGTTATAACATCTATTTTAGCTTTGTCTACTTCCATCCCTGAACTTGATATCTTGTGTCCTAACACAATTCCTTCAGTCACCATGAAATGACATTTTTCCCAATTAAGAACTAGATGTGCAGCTTCACATCTTTCAAGCATTTTATCGAGATTGGAAAGACAGGTTTCAAAAGAATCACCAAAAACTGAAAAGTCATCCATGAAAACTTCCATAGATGTTTCAAGCATGTCTTGAAATATTGCGATCATACACCTTTGAAAAGTTGCAGGTGCATTACATAGACCAAAAGGCATACGCCAGTAAGCGTAGGTTCCAAAAGGACATGTAAATGTGGTTTTCTCTTGATCGGCTGGATCGATAGGAATTTGGAAATATCCCGAAAAACCATCAAGGAAGCAAAAGTATTTGTTTCCTGCTAATCTTTCGAGCATCTGATCCATAAACGGTAAAGGAAAATGATCTTTCCTGGTGGCTTTATTAAGTTTTCTGTAATCAATACATACTCGCCATCCAGTGATAGTGCTAGTAGGAACTAACTCATTCCTTTCGTTTGTCACTACAGTTATTCCTCCTTTCTTTGGAACACAATGAACTGGACTCACCCATGGACTATCCTCGATAGGATAAAAAATTCCTGTGTCAAGAAGTTTAATGATTTCCTTCTTAAAAACCTCTTTCATATTTGGGTTGAGTCGACGTTGTCTTTCTACAACGGGTTTAGAACCTTCTTCACAATTGATTTTGTGTTTGCAAAAATCAGGACTAATTCCTGGAATATCAAAAGTTTTCCACGCAAAAGCGCATTTATGCTTCCTAAGAACAGAAACGAGTCTTTCTTTTTTATTTGTTTTGAGCAATGACGATATGACTACTGTAAGAAGTGAATTTTCTTCTAAGTAAGCATATTCGAGATTATTGGGAAGGGTTTTGAGTTCTAAATCAGTGGGTGGTTCTTCTAGAGATGATTTGATTTTCAATTGATCTTTATCAATGATATCTTCAAATTTCTCTTATTCCTCTTCTTCTACTTTTATTTCCATGAATTCCTCAAATTATTTACCAGAATCTGTTTCACTAATCTTTTCTGAAGTAGTCATGAATGGTTTCGAATCATCAAGTAATGCATCCAATTCTTCTTCAGTGACTTCATCAGTTACATCGATGTTATAGCATGTGTCATCACTGGAATTTGGATATTTCATTGCTTTATTGATTAAGAACGTGATTCGATCTTCTCCCACTCCAAGATTTAGTTCTTCACCTTTAACTTTAATCATTGCATCAGCAGTGTGTAAGAAAGGTCTTCCTAAGATTAAGGGTACTCGACTATCTTCTTCCATTTCTAAGATGACAAAATCCACAGGAAAAACAAATTTACCAACTTGAACAAGCATATTTTCAGCAACCCCAACAGGATATTGGTATGTATGGTTGGCTAATCGTATACTCATCTTAGTAGGTTTCAATGTATTGATGGAAAGTTTAGAATACAACGAATAAGGCATCAAATTGATACTTGCACCTAAATCGGCTAAAGCATCACATGTGATGTTGTTTCCTAATGTACATGGTATAAGAAAACTTCCGGGATCTCCAATTTTTGGTGGAATTTTGTTTTGAATTATAGCAGAGCATTCTTCATTGAGAACGGTAGCGGAAATTTGTTCTAACTTGTTTCGATTATTAAGAAGTTCTTTCAAAAATTTCCCATAATTGGGCATTCCAGCTAGAACATCAACGAGGGGTACGTTAATTCTAACTTCTTTGATCATCTCTAAAAAATTCTTATTTCGCTCCTCTCTTTTCTCTTTTCTTAGGGATTGTGGATATGGTATTTTTGGTGTATAAGGCTTTATTGGTGGAACGGTTGGTTTTTGGGTTGGTTCTTTTTCAATTGCTTCTTCCTCTTCAGCTTCTTCCTCCTCTTCTTGAATAAGAGTATTATCAGTAGGAATGGGTGGTGGATCATATGAGAGACCACTTCGAGTGAATACAGCATTGATATGCTCATATCTGTTGTGTGGTGGACGATAATTCTTATCGTTTGATCAAGATGGTTTTGGATTGGATTGGGTGTTACTTGGTAATGTACCAGGAATTCGAGAAGAAAATTGGTCAGAAAATCTACCAAATTTTTGTTCAAGATCCTGAATAGAAGCTTGATGATTTTTCTGACCTTGCTCAACTTTGGTTTTGAGATTGAAAAATTGAGTTTTTACAAACTCATTTGTGGTTCTTTGAGCATTTATGAATTCTCGCATCATTTTTTCGAAATCAGATTCTTCCTTTTTATCTGAATTTGTTGGGTTTGGATTTTCTGTTCGAGGTTGAAAATCACGGTTGTTATCTCTTTGTTGGCGATCTTGCCAATTTCCAGAACTTCTTCCGTAATAATTACTACAAAAACCTCCTCCACGATATCCTCCTTGGACATAATTGGCTTCCCCTTCGTTGGGTCCATTCATAGGTTGGTCATCACACTCGGATGATGTGTGATTTCCTCCACAATTATTACAGCCATCTCGCATTTCTTTCATTTTTCCTTTTATATCTTTGTATTGCGAGTCCATTTTAGAAGACAAGGCTTCTATTTTGTCCATGAGTTTTGAATTATCTGAACTTTCGGCAAAAGCAACGGTTTTCCGTAAGGGTTTGGTTTTGGAATCTTTTGACCAATCGAGTTTAAGAAGTACTCGATCTTCAAGAAGTTGATATGCCTCATTTGGTGTTTTGTAAAGGAAAATTCCTCCGGCATCAAGGATTGCTTGAGATGCTTCATCAAGACCATGATAAAAGATTTTGATTATTGTTCCTCGTCCTAAATTATGACCATGATAACTGCGAAGCAAATCTTTCATGCGAAGCCAAGCTTCAACAAGAGATTCATTAGGATTTTATGAAAAAGCACGGATTTCTCCCATTAACCTATCATACATGGCAGGTGGAAAGAATCGGCTTACAAAAGCTTGCCTCATCTCCTCCCAAGTATTAATAGTTCTTGGGGTTAATTCGTTATACCATACTTTGGCATCTCCGGCGAGTGATGATGGAAAAAGTTTGAGCTTGATAGCATCGACATTAGTGTCTCCATAACGAAACATGCCACAAATTTCAGTGAATTCGGCAATGTGTTTATGCGGATCGGCCCGCGAACGGCCATCGAATTGATGGTCTTTTATCATAGAAAGATGGTGACCTTTAACGGTAAAGTTTTCACCAAGGTCGGCGACAACAATAGCAGCTCCAGGAGTGGGTGCTACGGTTCTATTGGCGGCCCACATGGGTAAATCGTCAGCCATGGGTAATGGTTCAAAAAGATTAGAAATTGGATGTTCTTCGGAAAGATTATCAAACCAATTAAGAATAGTTAAAGATCTCTTCTTACGAAACAAACTTTCGGGATCGGATAAAGGTGTACTAAGCTTTTTAGTAGTAGAAAAAGTGTTCATACAACTATCAAGAGAAACGAATTAATTACCTAAACAAAAGAACAAGAAAAATAAAAAATAAAAACAGAAAATATCAAACCGAATCGGTTGAGAATCAAACCGATCGGTTGGACGCTACGGTCAAATTAAAATGTGAGAAACCGAATCGGTTAGAAGAGAAACCGATCGGTTTGTTGCTACGGAATTTTTATTTTTTTTTATTTTCTTTTTAAAGAAAACGAACACGAAAAGAAACGGACATTTAAAACTTAAAGAAACACGATCAAAATCCCCGGCAGCGGCGCCAAAAACTTGATGTGCTATTTGTTAGTGCAAGTTTTAAATTTATAAGAGTGAATTACCAAATCTAGAAACAACACATACGAGCAAGTGTACTCGTCCGTTATAGCAAGATATGATGGTAAGTCGGGATCGTTCGCACGGATTTGTGAGTGAATCGAAATATAAGTCTAAAAGTAAATCTCTAATGTACGCAAATATGATAATAAGCAAATTCAATAAATTAAAAACTGTACTTGTTTAGACTAGTTTTCTACTTAATGACACACATGATTGTGATAACTTTTGATGACATGTTGGTTGAGATAATTAGATGGTGATCTAATCTATTGTTTCTACAAGTTAAACCTTCGTCAAGATTTTAGTTCATAAAAACAAGCTTTAGGTGTAAACCAATCAATTCAAGATCTATCCAAGGTTCATAAGGTATGGTAGATATCTTAAACACAAGACAAACTTTTATTACCAATCAAATACTCTTAGGAAATGGTCAATACAATAGGTAACCTCTTCATAGACAAAAAGGTCACAATCATTTATAAACATTTAAACTTTCGTCCTACTAACGGTTTACAAACAATCCGATTTGACGTTATAAAATAATTCTTATTACAATCATACTTCTTGTTTCTTTGCTTAGTCAAGAATAATTATGGTGAAAAACAATCATTCATAGACAAATGATTATAACTAGTTGAGTAATAACAAATCTTTCGACCTTTGAAATTATTATCAATTAGTTAACCTTGGCTAAACAAATGTCACGATGAAACTTAAGGTATAATTGGTTCTTAGGATTGACTTGAAATTGAATTAAAACATGTTATCACAATCATCACTATCACTAAGTATAAAACATCATCAAAATAAGTGTAAAAAGATTACGAGCCACTCATGGCAAACATGCAAATAAACTCAGAATATTTAACATAAGAATCCATGGTTATAAGTCTTACAATGCATTGAAATTGATAACAAATGACAAGGTATTGATAACCTAAGAGTTGGTGATGATTTCTTGAGATTTTTGGACTCCAAATGTTGCTTCCTTGGTCCTCCAAAGTTCCTGGTTCTTTCTGCACGAATTCTCCTCCTTAGAGAGCTAGAAGATGATAATCATTGTGTGTAGTAATGAGAGTAAATGGTATCTTCAATTGTGTGTTGAATGGTGTTGAGTTATGCACTTTTGAGGTCCCTTATAGGCTTGTCCAACACTCTTGGTCATAAATAAGAACTTAAATGCTTGAACTTGGACAATAAGACACTAAAAAGGGCCTAGAACCATGGGATAAAAGACCAAGATTCGTGCACAAAAGTTGGCAAAAACATGCAGAATTGACCATCCGATCGGTTGCGGGTTGGCACCGATCGGTTGGTGAAAGGTAATTATGGCCATCCGATCGGTTTCACACCAACCGATCAAATGGAAATTTCTGGCAGCTTTGGACTTTGACTTTGACTTGTGTAGCTCTTTATGTACTATCCAAACCTGATTAACTTCTGAACTTGGAACTTTGAGATGACAAAACTTAGGTTCTCATATGAATTACTTCATAGATTGGACTTTTGAGCTTGGGAATCTTCGTGTAATCGCGTATACTTCATTTCCTTCACTTTTTCTCCACTTTTCCTGCATTTGGCTACATATGCTACAAAAACATACTTTGATATGATTTAGTGGCAAAAGCATATAAAAACAACCAAATAACATACACAAAAACACTAATAACGCTTATAAAAACATGTTAACTTTGAGCGTTATCAATCATTATGACTCGATACAAGCATTTGACTCAAACAAGTACAAATATACATGTCCATTTAGTATTGTGGAGAATCATGATCAATTTTGTTTCTTTAAAACATATTCGGGGTTTCCCCTTACACTTATCTTTTGCGAAATACCTTTGGATGAAGTTAAGACTAGGCCAAACGACAAAATAAAGTATTTTCACCAATTTATTATTGAAACATGATCTACCAACAATAAAAATAAAGCATGCATACGGAAGCAAATAACAATCAAACAATTAAAAATCACACAAAGCATGGGTTGCCTCCCAAGAAGCGCTCTTATTTATTTACGAGTCTTGTAGCCAGACTCAAGGTCATTGGCTATTACGTGACTGATGACGTATAGTCTATATTTGGGCCACGAGCCCAACTGATAAACATTACTAAGGCCCAAACCCACCATGAGTGGGCTATTATAACAATGACTTGGGCCGCATTACCAAAGGGATTGGGCTCACGTAGACCCAAGCCCAACCAAACTATTTATGGTCTAGATAAGGATCTTCTATTTACGGATAAAGATCCTTGGACCGGATAAGCACCATGCGTGTGAAACGTAAGGAGCACGAAACCTACAAGGATTATGCGCCTATATAAAGAATGACATAATTCTCATTAAAGGTACGATCTAAAACCCTAACTCTTCACTATAACCCTAAAACCGATTACTTGCTCTCACGCCAGAGGATAATCGTGGGAGATAATCCCACGATAAGCCTAACGGTGTTTGTTTACTTTCTTAGTGCGCAGGTTTCAAGCATTAAGAGCTAATTGGTACGAGATCAGGAGCCCAAATCAGGAACGTCCAACTTTTGTATCAACAAGTGGCGCCATCCTTGGGACCCTACACTAAGAACTAAAAACTAGAATGACGAAGAACAAAAACTCAAGCCAGCGGACTCTGCAGTTGGAGAAAACACGTGACTCCCAGAGGAAGAACCACCAAGATTTGACCTCTAGGCAGGCCTCTAGAACAACCAGTACGCCTGGTCACCAAGAAACGGGACCAACCCTACCTCTCCCAGCGGTAGAATTGCTTACAAGGACCACTCAAGCCACCACGGTAGTCCCAAGCGTTGAAGAACTTCAGCACACCCTCTTCAATACTCCCCACCAAACGGCACCTATAGTGGACAACACTGTGCCACCTGGCGCGCCCAACCGAGATACGGCGCCCAATGTTGAGGCAGAGATTCTTGCAGCGGATGAGGACGCACCTGACCTAACATTAAGTAATTTTGTATCCGAGAATTACGAAACCCTAACCGCCCTCATGCAAGAAGAAGCAAGGATAAGGTCAAGTATGAGTCTGCAAGCCTGGCTCAACTTTGGTCCTGAACGCGAAGTATCACCACCGCGCTACCAAAGAGGAGGACGCGAAAATAACGAAAGACGTACCACTATCCATGATAGACTTGGTACGGTATCTGACTCACAATACTCAGAGGAATATGAAGATGGCGAGAGGCGCACCAATGTTCATTCCAGACTTGGTAGTCGAAGGATACAAGACAGACTTGGACGTCAACATTCACCAAGCGAAGGCTTCTCCAGGTCTGGGAGCAAAAGAATTCACGACAGATTAGGGAGAAGAACTTCCCCAAGTGAAAGCCTCTCAAGCTCTTCCTCTGAAGGAAGCAAAAGAGATTACTCATCCTCCAGTGACTCCTCGGACAACGAGGATAAAGAAACAGGACACTGGAAGTCCAGAGGAAGACGTCGCGAGGAAGAAGACGAAGACATATCTCTTCCGTGGCGTCGCCAGAAAGTTGATGCCTTTACAAGATGCATCAGCGACTACTTCGATCATAAGAAAAGGCGCATGCCCACTAATGTTAAAACATATGACGGAACGGGTGAGCCTGATGACCACCTAAAAATTTTTGAATCCGCCGCTACTATCGAAAATTGGCCACAACCTGTGTGGTGTCATATGTTTAACTCCACGTTAGTAGGGAATGCGCGCACTTGGTTTAGCAAGCTTCCACGAAGGAGCATAGGCGGGTTTGAAGAGTTGCGAAAAGCATTCCGCTTAAACTTCACCCAAAGAAAGAAGTGCGCTAAAAACCCTGTTGAACTAGCAAGAGTAAAACAGCGTCAAGGGGAATCAACCAGTGCTTATATGGAATGCTTTAAAGATGAATGTATACATGTCAAGGTGTGTCCCGAAGTCCTAAAAATTTCAGGGTTCATGAATGGGATCAATAACCCAGAACTCACTAGGAAGTTAAACGACAAGGTTCCCCAAACCTTCGATGAACAAATGAAGCGCACAAGATCCTTCATCCAAGGAGAAGCAGCTGCTGCGGACAGTAAAAAAGGCTACTCAAATTATACGCAACAAGAACAGCCTAGGAGACAGTCCAATGATCGGAGCAGCAACCGCAACAAGAATTATCGCAGCCAGGGAATTGGAGGAGATAATGACAAGTATACCCCCCCTCACAAAGACTCTGAGGGAAATATTTGTAACAGAAGGCGCAAACTTCCTAAAACCTCCACCAATGCGCACCCCAGAGGACAAGCGCATAGGGAATGGATACTGCGAATACCATGGCCAAAAGGGTCATACAACCAACGAGTGTGTCCAGCTACAACAACTAATTGAAAAACTAGTAAAGGAGGGTAGAATGGATCACCTCGTAAAGAACATTAAAGAAGGGAAGGACAAGCAAAGGAATGGAGGCAAGAAAGAGCCTCCCAAAGATAAAGCGGACATCATCTGCATGATACAGTCATGGCAACGCAAGATAAAGCAAAAAGTCAGTCAGAAGTTCTCTTCAGAAAATGAGATATCCTTCCCCACCCTAGCTGCGGACAACGCTGTAATAGAGCCACTGACCATTGAGATACATACTAGAGGACATGACATCCGCCGCATGTATATCAATGGAGGAGCATCCACAGATACTCTGTATGAACATTGCTTTAAAAGGCTACGACCTGAGATACAAAGTCAGTTGATACCGGCCACGACGTCGCTGACTGGCTTCACAGGAGAAAAGATATGGCCTATGGGGAAATTACGCTTACTTGTAATTGTGGGCGATGAACAACACTCTACAGCAACGTGGATAAACTTCATGATAATCAGGTCTCCTTCACCATACAACGGCATCATTCGGAGACCTGGAATATCATCCATGCGAGCTGTACCATCCACAGCACATGAGATGCTCAAATTTCCAGTAGAAGGAGGGATTGTCACCCTCTACAATACCACAGTGCCGCCTAAAGAATGCAACGCGATAACCAGTGAGGTGGAGCATATTCCAGAACATCGCGCAGCAAAAATACCAAACTTAAAGGCCGCCATTCATTTTGATTACACAGATCAATAAATATCGATTGGAGGATCTTTATCTGACAAAGGTAAAGCAGCTGTGTGCGCACTCTTGCAAAAGAACCTAAGTATCTATGCATAGGAACCAAAGCACATGACCGGAGTGCAACGCTCTATTACGGAGCACAAGCTACAAATCCGACAAGGATATCCCCCAATACGACAGAAGAAGCGCGGCCAGGCTCCAGACCGTGCAAAAGCCATCCTGAAAGGAGTACACAAAATTGTAGATGCAGGTATTATGCGCGAAGTCTACTATCACGATTGGCTCTCTAATCCAGTGATGGTAAAGAAGAGTGATGGCAGTTGGAGGATGTGCGTGGACTTCACGGACCTCAATAAAGCATGTCCACAGGACTACTACCCACTGCCAGAGATAGACTGGAAGGTAGAATCCCTGTGCGGATATCCCTTTAAATGCTTCATATACGCATACAAAGGGTACCATCAAATTCATATGAAAGTGGAGGATGAAGAAAAAACAGCCTTCCACACAAGTCAAGGGGTCTATTGCTACACAAAAATGCCTTTTTGTCTAAAGAACGCGGGCGCAACATACCAGCGATTGGTGGATATGGCTTTTGAAAAACAAGTAGGTCGCAACTTGGAAGTCTATGTTGATGACCTTGTCATCAAGAGTCATACAGAGGAGGAATTGGTGCGCGACATCGAGGAAACGTTCAAAACATTGGAAAAAATAAACATGAAGTTAAATCCTAATAAGTGCACCTTTGGCGCGACAGAAGGCATGTTCCTTGGGTATCTAATAGAACCTGATGGTATCAAGCCTTGCCCAGAAAAAACAAAAGCTGTTATCGATCTCCCCTCACCGCGCACACTGAAAGAAGTCCAGTCATTAAACGGAAAGCTAGCTGGGCTAAACCGTTTCTTATCCAAGTCAGCAGACAAGTCACTCCCTCTATTTAAAACACTCACGAAGTGCACAAAAAAGGGAGACTTTCGTTGGACTGAGGAAGCAGAGGAAGCCTTCCAACAGCTAAAACAGCATCTGGCGTCACTTCCCAAACTTGTCGCACCGCGACCAGGGGAAGAGTTGATCATGTACTTATCCGCAACCCATGGAGCAGTCAGCGCACTACTATTGACAGATAGGAAGACCGTCCAAACACCCATATACTTTGTAAGCAAGGCATTGAAAAAGACAGAGACTAACTATAGCACCATGGAAAAGCTGGTCTTAGCTCTAGTATTCGCAGCTAAAAGACTGCGCAGATACTTTCAGGCGCACCCAATAGCTGTGATCACGGACCAGCCCATCAAACAAGTTATCTCTAAACATGACGCATCAGGACGGCTACAAAAGTGGAGTGTGTTGTTGAGCGAGTATAACATCTCGTATAGACCATGCACTGCAATCAAGGGGCAGATATTAGCTGAATTTATTGTGAAAAGCCAGATACCGATACTCCAACTTCAACAAGCAAGACAGAGTTACAAGAACCATGGGTTCTATTCACAGACGGATCCTCATGCGTGGATGGATCAGGCGCAGGCCTTATCCTTACTAATCCAGAGGGGGTAGAATTCACCTACGCACTGCGCTTCGAATTCACAGCCACAAACAATGAGGCAGAATACGAAGCCCTACTCACTGGACTGCGTATTGCAATTCAAATGGGTGTACGCAACCTAGAAGCAAATGTGGATTCCAGACTAGTAGCTAACCACGTGCTAGGAGAATATGAAGCCAAGGATGAACACATGATCCAATACCTCGAGAAAACCAAGTCCTTAATTCAGAGCTTTGATAGGTTCACAATCAAACAGGTACCTAGAGGAGACAATAGGAAAGCTGATGCGCTTAGCAAGATCGCATCTACAAGCTTTGCACATCTATCAAAACAGGTATTGGTAGAAACTCTAAAAAACAAATCAATCTTGGATATGGAAGTATCCACGGTGATAGAGGAACAGGATCCCACGTGGATGACACCTATCATTGAATTTATAAGCAAAGGAATCTTACCACAAGATCAGAAGGACGCTCGAAGAATGCAGCGCACAACGCAGAGATTTGAACTCCGAGATGGCATCCTATATCAACGTTCATTTCTACAACCTTGGCTCCGATGTGTTGGGCCTCTCCAAGAAAATTATGTAATCAGAGAAATTCACGCTGGATCATGTAGCATGTACTTGGGACCACGGTCCATTGTGGCGCGCGCCCTGCGATTAGGATATTATTGGCCTACTATGCACTGCTACGCGCGAGATACGATAAAGAAATGCAGTAATTGCCAAGTACACAGGCCAATTCCGCGCCAACCACAACAAGAGTTAGCCCCCATTACCTCACCGTGGCCATTCTATAAATGGGGCATTGACATCGCAGGCCCCTTCCCAGTTGTAGCGGGAGGGCTGAAATTCCTCATAGTGGCCATAGACTACTTTATAAAGTGGATTGAGGCAAAAGCAGTGGTAAGCATCACTGGCAACCAGGTGAAACGCTTCGTGTGGGACAATATTGTGTGTCGCTTCGGGCTACCTGGGGAAATTATCTCAGATAATGGAAAACAATTATGCGATAACCCATTCAAAGATTGGTGCGCGCAATTGACCATCACACAACACTTCGCTTCAGTGAAACACCCACAAACCAATGGCTTGGTTGAATGCGCGAATCGCAGTTTAGGCGAAGGGATAAAAGCGCGCCTTGACAGACACAAAGGAAAATGGGTAGACGAATTGTCACATGTTTTATGGGCGCACCGCACCACAATCAAAACCAGTACCGGAGACACACCATTTTCTCTTGTCTATAGAACAGAAGCCGTCATACCAGCCGAAATTAGAATGCCATCTATACGTACAACGGAGATAAACGTCACAACAAATGACGAGGAGCGGCGCGTAGACTTAGATTTGCTGGAAGAAAGGCGTAAACGCGCAGATATACGCGAAACGAAGGCTAAAGTAAAGATGAAGAAGTATTATGATGCAAAGGTCAAACACACTTCTTTCAGGCCAGGAGACTTTGTATACCGCGCTAATGATGCAAGCCACGCAGAAGACACAGGCAAGCTTGGACCCAAATGGGAAGGACCCTATAAGGTCATGGATGCACTAGGTAATGGTGCATACAGGTTGCGTGATATAGAGGGTCACGAGTTGGCGCGCACTTGGAATATCTGCAATCTCAAAAGATGTTATCTTTAGGAAAGGCTACGGCCCATAAACAGACAACTTTGCACTTTAGTACGTGCCCAATAAATGTTTGTCTTTGAATTTTCTTTTCTTTATTAGGAATTGCTTTTTATCTTCCAAAAACTTGCAAGTATGAATAAAACGTTGTGGTTTCTAGCTAACTCCATAACACACTTTACTTTATTACGAACATTTTATTATGTTTCAATATTGTTATTTTATATTTTGCCTACATGGCGTGCATGCACTTATTAAGACCCACGATGGTAGAAAGGATGAGTAAACCTACTAACTTACTCGTTGAGTAAGAGGCTTGCAAACCCATCAACATTGGATCATGTATCCTTGCTAAGCGTCTTACCTTCAAGACGTTGAAGTAAGTTTCTCATGCGCATCCTATGAAGGATGCGTAATATCATGTACATCGTATATGCTTAGCAAATCACGAGCCAAAACTCTTGGCCATTTAATAAAAGTCTTTGCAAAATAATGCAAGTCTATTTTCATACTTATGATTTGTTTTTAAGTCACGCGCTTAATGTGAGTACGGGTTTTAGTTTGCATCTTAATTGATCTTTTATACAAAGGATACCAATTTAAGAATGGATAACATAGCACACGAACAAAAGACATAAATTATTATTTATATAAAACCATACATTTACAAGGTACAAACGCCTATATCTACATACTATGACAGCGCTCGGGGCTGCGCTCTCGATCAACAGAGCTCCCAGCCTCTTGGAGCTTCCTCAACAGTAATGCGTCCTTAGGCGACATGATTGCCACGCTGACCGCAACTCCATCTGATCTTGGGATATGCGCAGCACCTACACCACATAGGATGGCCTTTCCCTTAACACCTTTCTTCTTCGCCGCCCTCTCACCATGAGTCTCTAAGACATCATTCAGAGGGGCCTCCTTCTCAAGGGCAAAGGGGTTCAGGATATCACGAGGTTGCGCAAAGACAGGCACCTGCAATTGTGACTCGTCAGGCTTTAGGAAAAAGTCCGGTTGAGCCTCTGCATCTTCCAAAACGTGCCTCCCCAGGGTTAACCCCTCCATAATCAATTTTATGGGGTAGTCCTGGTCGCGCTCTAGCCGCGCAATATGGGGAAACTCAAAGAGCTTCATCCGCTCTATAGCCTTCACAAGCTCGTCGTATGCCTCCGCCTTATACCCAGGCACTTCAGCAAGTGAGACTGTCAGCATTTTGACCTCATGGAGTTCCTCCACAGCCTGCGCCCTGCCACGCTCTACGGCGCACTCTACCACCTTCCCAAAGGCCTCCGACACCTTCGGGGACTCCAACGTGCCCATAGCAGCTAAGCACAAACCATGGCTGATCAACCACCTACACAAGAAACAGTGGATGCATTAGAAAACAAACGAAGGTATATTAACACTTATCATAAGAGAAAATTGCAAGATAAACAACACATACCTGCGCTCAGCGAACGTAGACATAAGATGAGGATATTACTCCTCATCGTATTCTATACTTAGCCTGCACAGCTTCTCCTCCTGCACCCTCAGAGCATCCCCAACTTGCTTGCGAAGAGCCTCAATATGGCCGAAGTGCTCAGCCTTTTTCTCCTCCAGATACCTTATTCCCCAAGTCAGGTTCGACCTAAACTGATGCAACTCTCCACGCGCATGCTGCAGCTCAGCCATCAGGGTCAACTTCTCATCAGTGACTTTCTCAGCATGCGCCTTGAAAGACCCTATCCACTCGCGCATCAGCTAACTGCGCCCTGAGTATGGCAATCTCCCCGTCTTTCTGCGCAAGCATACTACCCTCACCAACATGACGCGTCTTCAACTGAGTCACCAACTCAGTCTGATGCTCAGCTACAGTAGCTAGCTCATCAATCAATTGCTGCGCAGACATCTCCCCAGCTACCTTCGCCGTCTCCCCCACGTTCCTATCCTGGGGAGGGACAACGCTCTCCACAAATGCTGCATCACCATCTGCAGCATGGTCACTACATAGCAAAAGAAGAAGATCAGAGTATATTACGACAAGTAATAACACAAAAAGAAAAAACATGAATATAACCATCACTTACAAAAAGGGAGAAGACTTTGCAATCTCCTTATCCGCGCCAGTAGCGGACATCTCATCTACTGCGGAGGCCTCTTCATCCGTAATCAGATGGCGCCTCCTCTTGGAAGTACCAGCACCATCAGACGCTCCCTTGCGCTTCGTGCCCTGCGCACTTCCCTTAGGCTCCAGCACCTCCACGCTGTCAGAGGACTCAGCATACAATTCCTCTACCATGGGGGACTGCAGCCTAGTAGGAGGAACGCTCTGCATAGGAGTCATGAGCGCCACAGATGGAGGAGAAACCTCAGGACCATCCTGCGCCAACACCGTGGTGTGTCCCACAGTAGCCTCCAAGATGAGCTCCTCATTATCCCTCAGAGGACGCACACCCACCGTCACCTGCTTTGGCTTCTCAAGCTTCACCACAGCAAACAAATCCATCTCTGCGCGACACATGATCAAACAACAAAACCAATTTAGTTATTAAAATTACATATAAAGGAACACTTACATTATTGAAGCGAACAAATAAAAGGGAAAAGCACCCACCCTGGCCGCTCTCATCAATGAAGGTTGGAACCTCGTCAGAACCATGGAAATAGTTGCGACTCAGCCCCATGTGAACCAAAAACTCCTCGGGGTAGGAGTTAATGGGGATGCGGTTGGCATCAATCGTATCCGCATCCTCCGCGCTATACGAACCGGGCACAGGGCGCTCATCCCTTGGCAGGGTCCCTTGAGTATAAAACTCAAATGGTGAGGGAAATACTGTATCATCTACCCAGAAATTTTTTTTCCTCCAATCTCTAAGGGAATCCACCTTCTCCATATAACACTTAAGGCGTCCCCCACGCTTCGCAAAAGACACCCATCCATGCGACCACGTTGTGCGGTAAAACGCACGGAATAGGTTAATGGTAGGGTTGACCGCCAGCAACCGACAGTTTATTTCAAAATTTGACACTTTTGCCGCACCTATACAGTGCAGCTGAGAAATGTGAAGGCGGTAGAAGTTAAGCAAATTGCTCAAGAATAATGATATAGGTACGCGCTGGTTCACATACTCGAAGAAGCGCATATATAATCCTATTTTTCCCTCAGGGAAATCCGCGATACACGCGTTTGCCTCCGGTACTTCCGGATGCACGTCTAGGGGAATAAAATAATTGGAGGAGAACTGACGCAGTTCATCCTCGTCCATTTCAGACGGGAACTCGTGCAATTGACGAACCATTTCTAGAGAATAATAATACTAGCTAAAGCGTGTATTCGCGATTACCTAATCAAATAGTTGCTCTCTTTAAAAAGCTTTGAAGAAATTTGAAAATGGCGGAAGTATGTTTTTTACTGTATGTTCTTCAGTAGAATGGGAGGCGATGTTTATATAGGGTTATAAAAACCCTAGAAAACCAGCCACGTGGAATCCACTCACATGATCGTGTGGCTAGAAGACGATAGGGTAGATGCACTTTTTTCCATTTCCCAAAATACACATGGACACGCTCCCCGTTTCCCTAGGCATTTTTGAGGATATTTTTCACTAGATACATAGTCCATAATATTGGCTGGTTACTTTTCCCGCCATACTTACCGTTGCTTAAAGTAGTCTAGCATCCGCGGCTAGCAAGCCGCGCATACTAAACTGGGGGGACATGATGACGTATAGTCTATATTTGGGCCACGAGCCCAAATGATAAACATTACTAAGGCCCAAACCCACCATGAGTGGGCTATTATAACAATGACTTGGGCCGCGTTACCAAAGGGATTGGGCTCACGTAGACCCAAGCCCAACCAAACTATTTATGGTCTAGATAAGGATCTTCTATTTACGGATAAAGATCCTTGGATCGGATAAGCACCATGCGTGCGAAACGTAAGGAGCACGAAACCTACAAGGATTCTGCGCCTATATAAAGAATGACATAATTATCACTAAAGGTACGATCTAAAACCCTAACTCTTCACTATAACCCTAAAACCATTACTTACTCTCACGCCGGAGGATAATCATGGGAGACAATCCCACGATAAGCCTAACGATGTTTGTTTACTTTCTTAATGCACAGGTTTCAAGCATTAAGAGCTAATTGGTACGAGAGCAGGAGCCCAAATCAGGAACGTCCAACTTTTGTATCAACAGTGACCTCATCGTCGATCTCACTTTCTAGGTCATCTCCTATCTCGGTATTGCTTTCATAGTGCAGGTATTTTGGGTCTTCAAACTCAAAGACAACTTCCCGATACTTGGATCCAAGTTTACTAACTGATGCGTGGGAATCGCAACAGGCTTTACCTCTCGAGGGATCTCGAGAAGCTTACAACCCCCACCAGGCAATGTACCTGATCGTTGTAGTATAGTATAGTGACAAGTACCGGGGGATTGATCGTTCAGCTTGGGAATAGTGTCGCTAGGCTTAGAAAGCCTAATTACTAGTTCTAAAGGTGATGGATGATTATTTTTGTATTTTTATAATTTTTTTAAAGCAAGTAAAATCTCGGGGTTTGAAAGAGTGGGCGGAATTAGTTGCTATTCAACTAACCCAAAACTAAGATGCAATAAAAATAAAATACTAAAAATGAAGATAAACTAATTATACTAAGGTTGTGAGCAGTAATTGGAGAAAATGTGTTTACTTAGACTTCACTACTCCCTAGATATCTTTTACACGTTAATTACTTGTTATAATTGTATGGATGACGGATTGTATTCCTTAATGCCATTCATGGGGTGGCATACATAACTCCCCAATTCTATGAGCTCTTATCTCCTCCTACACCATGCCCAGCACAACTATAGGGATTGTAAACAGTGGCTCATGCATTAAATACAACCAATAAAGACCTAGTACGCCTCGGTTCATGTTTCTTAAGACGTTCAAGCGTGTTACCATTTGGAGATCTGCCAGTTTTCTTAAGCCTAACATATAAAATCATTCATCCAAGACAAGAATAAACAAGTAATCAACACATAATCAATATCTAGGTTTCATTAGATCTAAGCAAACACAAAAGAGATCTATCCTAGCATAATGGAATTGAGACAAGAACAAGATATAGGCAACCAACACATAGACATATTGATTGAATTAGAAGAACACTTATCTCAATTACAATGCAAGGTATCAAGAGTTTGGAACCCTTGAAAAACCTGTAAAAGTTGCACCAAAATCGTCTTTAGGGTTTCTCCAAAACTTCTCTTTTAATATGAAAAACTAGAAAACTATATATAGGAAAATAGGGGTGACGGCGTCAAGAACAAAGGTGTGACGCCGTCATCTCGCCGCCAAATACTTCCTCGGACAGCCTTGATCTACTTCTGACGCCCTGTGTGACGCCGTCATCAACTACAGATTTTTATTATTGAGGTTTTGACGCCGTCAAGAACAACTATTGACGCCTTCATGTACTGTTCCCAGCATGGAAAATTGATACTTTGCCGTTTTCTTCACTTTTATGCTCCAAAAACGTCCAAAATGGCTTCTTTTCTAGAATTCACTCTCCAAGTACCTAAAATCACAAAAAGAACGATTTAGGGCAATATTTGATCAAATAAATTCGGATTCGGGCTTAAATGACCCCCTAAAAACGGACCATTTTTCGCCTCATCATATACCCTTACACTTGAGATTTGCTTGTCCTCAAGCAAATGCGCTTTTATTCTACTCAAAAGACAAGTTAGGGGTCATTTAACACTAATATAAAAGTAATTACAACAAATAATCGTTCCACTAAAGACCAATAGACAAGCTCGGAGGTCATACACAAGCACCTCACAAATAGTGTTTAGATACTCACATCTCTCGGGTGTAATAAAGTAGTATAACATTATGGAAATGGAAGATATCTCTCACTACCTGTCATAGCAAAATAGATTACCATAGGCTTGGGAAAGGATCAAACCTCCACCACATGGCGTAAGCACCTAGGATAAACTATCAAAGAGGTCTTTTAATGGGTTGTAACGTTAGGTATAGGGATTTGAATTACACGGTTTTGTTGGATAAAGGAAGTTTTACTGGTGGCGAGTTAACAATCTTGCTTAATTACATGTACAAGATGGCGTTGCTAAGCCAAGACTAGACTCGACTTAAGCTAACAAATGAAAAATAACTAAAAACATAAAATGAACATAGAATGAAAAGGGATGGTAGTCCGTATGTTTTTTTTCTCTTTTTTTCTATTTTTTTTTTTTCTCTTTTTTCTCTTTTTCTTGATTTTTTTCGATTTTTTTTTTTTTTTTTTTTTTTTTTTTTTTTTTTTTTTTTTTTTTTTTGTTTGTATACACTCTTACCCTACCATCCAAATATAATACATCATAGGGAATGAAAATTCCCCTTACACTTGAATCTTTACATACTTTACATTCAACTAATCTAATGACTCGAATTAAGAAAATCAAAACACTTGGAGCACTTTTAAGATTAACGCACATATGGGGGTAATAAATGATGTTCTTCCCCATTTCTCCATAAAATAAGTACTTACCCATGAGTCCCAATCGTCCCAAAACAATATGTACAAGGATATGACTCGACTGAGCAACCATGTAATCAATTAGAAAGTTAACTTAGGGTTTAACAAATAACAATAATGCACTAAAAATGAGCGCATACACGGAAGGATAAGGCGATTTGGTTGTACATTTAAGTGGGGTGTAACAAATTCTTCCTTTAAGTAAAATGCTTAAAGTTAGAAATGAAAAGATAGGCTCGGAGGGGTGTACTAGGGGTTTCGTGTACTAAAAATGAGTACAACGCTAAGGGTGTGGGAAAAATTAGTTGACTTAACTAGCCAAGTAATATGACTTAAATGGTCAATTAATTATGATACGGGTTTAACACAAGGGTGATCCTAATGCCTCTTATCATGTAGTAAATCCTACTACACGAATGTAGTCTCACTAGCGGTCTTGGGATGCATCACTAACCCAAGTTCTAGAATCTACATGCTACCGGTACACTCATAAGCACTAATAGTAAATGCTTTTCCTATCAAATCTAAAGGCGAACCTCACATTTTTGAGTGGAAAATTTTTCTGAATATACGGTTATGTGCTAGTCATACAATCTCCTATCCATGAGACGCTTGCTATCGCTAAAGTTTCACTCCTAAATGTTGTAAAAAAATTTAAATTTGGCGCTAAAATTACACTAACAAGTATTTCTCATAGTTTTATTACACATCTACCATTAAACAAAAAAACTCAAGCGAAAGTGCATATGTAAGGTATCATCTTTTTACCCTCCCCTTACACTTAAGATGAACATTGTCCCCAATGTTCAAGTAAAGAATGTAAAAGTGAAAAAGTAAAGAGAATGAAATCAAATACTCCCCTGATTCGCTCGGTATGGATTATAGGTTGGCCAGGTTAGATCTTCCTCCAAGAAAACGAACAATCAAAGCTTCCCTTTCAGAATATAAATCATCTTCTTGTCATACATAACCTGTAAAACCTGACAAAAATAGACAAGACAACCTTGCGTAAAATCGGCGGCATCCTATATAAGTTTCTAAATCCTAGAAAACAAGATAAGATATAATGCTTGTGGAATGAAGTTTGCAGATTTCCTGGAGATTATAAAACTTAATAATTCACAAAAACCATAAGACTCCGTTAGAAAAACAAAACCGGTAAAATTTCCAGATTTTAATTCCTGACGCCGTCAAGAGTAAACCCCTGACGCCGTCAGAATGGACCTGCAGAAATTCTTATGTTAAGTTTCCGGAAAATTTCTGGAAAAACTTGGTCTTACTTCCTGGAAAATCCTGCAAAACTTCATTATGACTCAATACAAGCATTTGACTCTAACAAATACGAATATACATGTTCATTTAATATTTTGGAGAATCATGATCGGTTTGTTTCTTAAAAACATATTTGGGGTTTCCCCTTACACTTATCTTTTGCAAAAATACTTTTAGGTTGGAGTTAAGACTAGGCCAAACAACATAGTAAAGTATTTCCACATTTTAATTAAGAGACATGATCAACCAACAATAAAAATAAAGCATGCATACGGAAGCAAATAAAAATCAAACAAAATAAAATCACACAAAACATGGGTTGCCTCCCAAGAAGTGCTTTTCTTTATTTACGAGTCTTGTAGCTAGACTCAAGGTCATGGGTTACGTTTTCCTATCCCGTAAAATGAATGCGGTTTCAAACATCTTAACCAATCTCTCATCCTTCCTATACTCGGGGCCTAAAGCTAAACATTTCGAGTAATAGATCTCTTTCTTTTTGTAACCTCCAATGTTTCTCTCTTCCTTACTCTCAACCTTAATCGTGGGGATGTTGTCAACATCGAGATCCTCAACTTCTCTAAACCTCTCTTCTTTATGGGGCATCCTATATCTAATGTTTTTCTCTTTGGTTGCGAATGTGATAGTGCACTCATCATGGTTGTAAGTCATTTTAGAGGTTTTGACAAAAGGTTCTCCTAAAACAATCTGACACAAAGATTGATCAATAATTCCCCTAACATCTTCTAAGATCATAAAGTCACACCTATAAACAAAATCCCCAACGAAAACATGTAACCCTCTAACCCGCTCAACAAAATTACTCATGCGATTAGGGTTGTAAGGGTCCCGCCTAGGTTTCAATTTTTCGTTCATGATCCAATTATAGTAAAGCCTAGACATGATGTTCATTGGTGCCTTTAAATCGATATAAGTGTGTTCGCTAAACATATGACCAATCATGCATGGGACCTTAAGATTGGTAGGATCATGCCTCCTAATCCATGGGCGTTTTCGGTACTTTGCGGGGCAAGGGCATTTTAGAAGGAACTTATGGTACCTCAATTCCTCGAGGGTCGGTGTGGAGCTCCGAAATATTCTATTATCATCCCATGGCCCTTCCCTACAAGTGTTACTCCCTATCCTGATTTCACATTCATTCATCACATTGACCTTCATTATTTCATCATTTTCCGTTTTAAGTTGGTTATGTTGCAAAATAACTTCCTTTGGCGAGGTGAATCTAGTTAAGAAGTAGGAAGCAAGATCATCCCAGGAGGAGACGGATCTTTCCGGGAGTTGGAATAACCATTGAAGAGCCCGACCATGTAAAGAGAATTGAAAGAGGGCTAACAGTTCCCCTACTTGATTATCAACACCTAATCCTATAGAATTGGTAATTTTTAGGTAGTCCTCAAGGTGTCGGGTCGGGTTCTCGAAAAAGTATCCAAAGAATGCACACCCGACTTGCACCAATCGAATGGTGCTGGATTGCAAATGGATGGACCTTATGGGTGGGTGGATTGGTTGTGGTAGGGTTTGTGGGTGGTTTTGTTGCGGTGGTTTAATGGGTTCAAGGATGTTACCACCTTCCATGATTGTTGGATGGTAAAAAGTTACGAACAAAGGCACAAAGAAATAAGATAGACTAAAGAGAACCTAAAAATAAAAAATAAAATCTTACTAGAAAGGAATCTAGCAAGTAGACCTAATAAAAAGAAATCCTAACCTAGACAATAACTATTCCCCGGGCTGCGGCGCCAAAAACTTGATGCGTGGGAATCGCAACAGGCTTTACCTCTCGAGGGATCTCGAGAAGCTTACAACCCCCACCAGGCAGTGTACCTGATCGTTGTAGTATAGTATAGTGACAAGTACCGGGGGATTGATCGTTCAGCTTGGGAATAGTGTCGCTAGGGTTAGAAAGCCTAATTACTAGTTCTAAAGGTGATGGATGATTATTTTTGTATTTTTATAATTTTTTTAAAACAAGTAAAATCTCGGGGTTTGAAAGAGTGGGCGGAATTAGTTGCTATTCAACTAACCCAAAACTAAGATGCAATAAAAATAAAATACTAAAAATGAAGATAAACTAATTATACTAAGGTTGTGAGCAGTAATTGGAGAAAATGTGTTTACTTAGACTTCACTACTCCCTAGATATCTTTTACACGTTAATTACTTGTTATAATTGTATGGATGACGGATTGTATTCCTTAATACCATTCATGGGGTGGCATACATAACTCCCCAATTCTATGAGCTCTTATTTCCTCTTACACCATGCCCAGCACAACTATAGGGATTGTAAATAGTGGCTCATGCATTAAATACAACCAATAAAGACCTAGTACGCCTCGGTTCATGTTTCTTAAGACGTTCAAGCATGTTACCATTTGGAGATCTGCCAGTTTTCTTAAGCCTAACATATAAAATCATTCATCCAAGACAAGAATAAACAAGTAATCAACACATAATCAATATCTAGGTTTCATTAGATCTAAGCAAACACAAAAGAGATCTAGCCTAGCATAATGGAATTGAGACAAGAACAAGATATAGACAACCAACACATAGACATATTGATTGAATTAGAAGAACACTTATCTTAATTACAATGCAAGGTATCAAGGGTTTGGAACCCTTGAAAAACCTGTAAAAGTTGCACCAAAATCGTCTTTAGGGTTTCTCCAAAACTTCTCTTTTAATGTGAAAAACTAGAAAACTATATATAGGAAAATAGGGGTGACGGCGTCAAGAACAAAGGTGTGACGCCGTCATCTCGCCGCCAAATACTTCCTCGGACGGCCTTGATCTACTTCTGACGCCCTGTGTGACGCCGTCATCAACTACGGATTTTTATTATTGAGGTTTTGACGCCGTCAAGAACAACTCTTGACGCCTTCATGTACTGTTCCCAGCATGGAAAATTGAGACTTTGCCGTTTTCTTCACTTTTATGCTCCAAAAACGTCCAAAATGGCTTCTTTTCTAGAATTCACTCTCCAAGTACCTAAAATCACAAAAGGAATGATTTAGGGCAATATTTGATCAAATAAATTTGGATTCGGGCTTAAATGACCCCCTAAAAACGGACCATTTTTCGCCTCATCACAAACATCCTTAAAGAATCCACATGATAAATTAGAAGTGTTCTTACATCTTCTCCGAACATCTTCATCGCATAAGATAAGTTGAGAACTTAGCTTATCAAGCCCGTCAAAATCGATTCCTTTGAGATCCCTTCTCTTATATGGCGTTTGGTATGACACCCTCCTAATTCCATCAGCGAAGGTCATGATTCCGTTCCGGTCATCAACCATTAAATTAGTGATTTCACAAAAGGGTGCTCCGAAAACAACTTGTGACAACCTTGGGTCGACATAGTCTTCGATGTTGTCCACGATCGTAAATTCCATTGTGAATGCCATATTTCCTACGAATACCTGGATTTCATGATCTCTACCAACAACATTTTCTCCCTTATAAATCATTCCCCATCTGCAGATATTGTTATAGTGGAATAGGGACATAAAATTCTTAGCTAGGAATATGTTAATATAGACATTATCGAAATACTTATGACCGATCATGCAGGGGATTTTGAGGTTATTCGGATCACGCCGCCTTATCCTCCCCGATCCTTCATCCCTTGATCCATATAGATTCCCTTCCAGTGATGGACGTACTCACACACCTCCTCATTACCCTTCTGAAAAATTACCTTCTTGACGCCATTGGTGAATAATTCACTACCATCCTTCTCATCAAGGATTACTCCTGATTCATTGACAAATGGTTTCCCGAGAACAAGGTTGGTTAATGTTAGATTAGTGATATGGTCTATGTCATCGACCACGATGAGGTCGATGTTATAGACAAATTCTCCAATCATAACTGATAAATTTTTTATTACCCTGGTGTTATTGATTCTTTTATACAATGTGCGTTTAGGGAAGGCTTCGTTGTAAAGGGAAAGGGGGATTATGTTGACAGGGAGGTTAGGATCTATATGAGTATCGGTTAAGAGCCTCTTCCTAGTAGTGCAAAAAATCTTGAAAACTTTAGAGTTGCTTCCCTCAGTCCTATCACTACTCCTTTAGTCTTATCCACCAAATTTTTCTCGGGTTCCTCTATAATAGACTTACCCAAAATTGTTGGATTCCTAGTATGCTCTTTCAATCTCTCTTTCACTTCATCCAATTTGCCTGACTCTTGAGTGACGGAATCCTTGAATGAGTTGGTAGGGCTCTTGGCCAATTCGTGATCTAATCTTGAGGTTTCATTCTTAGATTTATGACCCATATTTCCAGTTGGCTATTGACTCTGGTTAGGTGTAGGAGCAGATATTGTGGTGATAGTATTTACAAAATGGATTGGTCCTAGGGGGTTAAAATGGTCACGTACATCTTTTGCCTTTGGTGACAGATGTTTAAAGAGTTTACTAGGACTTTTTATTTTCACAGGAGAGGTTGGCTGATTCATGATGGTAACAGATTTGACCTCTTCAGCCTGAATCGGTTTATTAACAGTGTGCAATTTAATAGCAGTTAACAGATTACAAATCTTGTTATTCATATCAGCTTGCTGTTGTCTAAATCTAGTCTCGAGCGTAGAGAGCTGTAATTCTTGAGATAGAATGAACTTTCGCAAGGCATTTTCATAGCTTTGCCTAGGAGTGCTCTGTGATGGAAAATGCTTGGACCATTCGAGTGGAGAGGAATCATTGAAGGATACGCTCCGAGTTTGGTATCCTCTGAAATTAGGTTTATCCTTCCATGCCTCATAGGCCTCGTCAAAGTTTCAAGGACCTCGACCAACGTGTGATGATGTGAATTCCTTATAAGCATGTTTCGGAAGCTCCATGAAGTTATGAGTTCCATGAGGGCCATCACACAATTTACATGAAGAAGCGATTTTGCTCACCTGGTTTGAAGGCTTAGGAGCTTCGTAAGATTTCATGAGAAACTTGACTCGGTCCTCAAGTTCCATGATCCTACGTTCGAGAGTGCTAGAATTGTTCGAAGGCAAAGATATTGCCTTGACCGTTTTGTTCAAATCACGGGGATCATTCCAACTTTCGTTGACATAGAGAGCAAGATCTTCTATGAGTTCCCATGATTCTTCCGCACTTAGATCACGTAGCTTGCCACCGGCCGATTGGTCAATGGTTCGCCTTGTGGAGAGATCGATATGGTCATAGAATATTTGGACTTGGAACTAAAGATCTATGCCATGATGAGGGACTTTTTGGAGTAAGTCCTTGAAACGAGTCCATGCTTCATATAGAGTTTCACCTTGACATTGTTGGAACATCAAGATATCATTTCTAAGCTTGGTAGTTCTCCCCGGTGGGAAAAATTGAGCAAGGAAACGAGTGGTGAGATCATCCCATGAGGTGATGGATCCCGCGGGTAAACGCTCAAGCCATTGACTAGCTTGATCACGTAGAGAGAATTGGAATAGGCGTAATCGGGTCGACTCTCTAGTTGTAACATCAAGGTCTATAGAATCTACGATTTTAAGGAAGTCCTTGAGATGTTGATTAGGATCTTCGGAACGAAGTCCATGGAATGCACATCCGCTTTGCACCAACCGGATGATGTCGGATCGCAAGGGGGACACATTGGCTCCTTGGCTGAGCTCAATAGTGTTTCGATAGCCTTGGTGGCTAGGTCGGGAAAACTCTCCTAGGGTTCGGGGCCTAAGAGGTTGGTTTGCTAGTGGTGGTTTTTGTTGTGGTGGGTTGATGGGTTCAAAGATGTTACCACCTTCCATGATGTCGGATGATAAAGATTACGAACAAAGCCACGAAGAAATAAGATAGACTAAAGAAAACCTAAAAATAAAAATAAAGTCTTACTAGAAAGGAATCTAGCAAGTAAACCTAATAAAAAGAAATCCTAACCTAGACAATAACTATTCCCCGGGCTGCGGCGCCAAAAACTTGATGTGTGGGAATTCCACCAGGCTTTACCTCTCAAGGGATCTCGAGAAGCTTACAACCCCCACCAGGCAGTGTACCTGATCGTTGTAGTATAGTATAGTGACAAGTACTGGGGGATTGATCGTTCAACTCAGGAATAGTGTCGCTAGGATTAGAAAGCCTAAAAACTAGGTCTAGAGGTGAGAGATGATTCTTTTTGCATTTTTTTATATTTTTATAAAAGCAATTAAAATCTCGGGTTTTGGAAGAGTGGGCGGAATTACTTGCTAGTCAACTAACCCAATAAGTAAATATGCAATCAAAATTAAATAACAAAAATGTAAATAAAGCTAATTAAACTAGCGGTGTGAACAATAAATGGAAAAATTGTGTTTACTTAGATTTCATTACTCCCTAGATATCTTTTACAGGTTGATAGTTTGTTACAGTTGCGTGGATTACGGGTTATATTCCTTAATACCAATCATGGGGTGGCGTACGTACTTCCCCAACTCTATAAGCTCCTACTTCACTCCTATGTCGAGCCTGCAAGAAGCTCCTAACATGGGATCACTAGAATTCGCTCATGCATTAAATACAACCATAAAAACCTAGTACTCATTGGTTCATGCTTCTTAAGCCGTTCAAGCAAGTTACACTATGGAAATCTGCCAGTTTTCTTAAGCCTAACATCGAAATCATTCATCCGTAACAACTATAAACAAGCAATCAACCCATAATCAACATCTAGGTTTCACTACATCTAAGCAAACACACAAGAGATCTAGCCTAGCATGTTAAAATCAAGACAAGCGTAAGATATATTCAAACAACACATAGACATATTGAATGAATTGAAAGGATACTTATCTTAATTGAACATGAAAGGTTTCAAGGGGTGAAAACCGTTGAAAATACTGATAAAATCGTGCTAGGGTTTCTCCAAGTCGTCCCTAAAATTGTTCTCTCCAATGAATGAAAATTACAAAACTATATATAGATTTTCCAATGTGACGGCGTCAAGAAGAAAATTCTGATGCCGTCAACCCGCCGCCCATAATAAAATCGGATTGCCTATATCCAGATCTGATGCCATCAAGAGCAAATTTTCCTTGGCCGTCACGTGTAAAGGGACCATGATGGCCTATGGTGACGCCGTCATGCCCTTGTGCAAAAATAGTCTGGATCGTCATGGACTCTATCCTCTTCACCTCTGGTTTTCCTTTTGACGCCATCATTAAGAACTTGGTGATGCCGTCAGGTACTGTTCCCAGCAAGGATAATTAAGACTTTGCCATTTTCTTCACTTTTATGCTCCAAAAACGTCCAAAATGCTTCCTTTTCCAGAATTCACACCAAAAGTACCTAAAATCACAAAAGGAACGATTTAGGGCAATATTTGATCAAATAAATTCAATTCCGGGCTTAAATGACCCCCTAAAAACGGATCATTTTTCGCCTCATCAGTATATGATACCTGAAGGAGAATATCCTAACGGAGTTTTAGATTTACTAGATTTCTTCCCAGAGTTTTGTTTCCCCCCTAAGGTTCTTCTAGTTTTTTCTAACTAATCCTAATTTCTAAGGGTGGGGTGTTTGGTTCCATTGAGGTAGAGGGTTCTAAAGAGGGATTAGGTTTAAGTGTTTTCTTTCCTAAGGGTTGACTAGGTATATCCTTATTTTTAGGTGTTGTTTCAAGTTTTCTCTTTTGTTTTAGGTTTTCTATTATTACCATTATTACTATTATTATGAGTATAACTATTCCTAGGGATTTGAAACCAGCTAAGGCACTATCCATAGTATCTCCTGAGTGAAATTTCCTAATGGGTATTCTAAAAATTGTCAAATCCTAAGGTATAATCTAAAATCCTCAAGTGTATAGGTATGGTTATCCTAACGGCTAGGTATGGGTAATCTATTACCTAAATCTACTTATTCCTATAGGGTAAGTGTGTCTATCCTAAACTAGGGGTCTAGAGGCTTAGGGTGAGGGTTATCTAATCCTAAGTTTTTCCTAATCTATATTCTAATCCTAATGTTTTCCTATTAAGTCTTATCCTATGTCTATTGAGGTAGGGGTTTTGATTTCTAATCCTAATGGTCTAAGGTTTTCTAATCCTAATGGTCTAAGGTTTTCTAATCCTAATGGTCTAAGGTTTTCTAATCCTAAGTTTATGTTTTCTAGGGTTATCCTAATGTTATTTCTAACCTCAAGTATGGAAATTCTAACTAAGGTTTTGGGGTTTACTAAACGGAATTGGGGAAAACTAGCTCGGGTATCATAGTAATCTAGATGAATAAAGAGTAGGAATATGCTTATATATGAGGATAATATATTTGCATATGGAATAGTTAGGGGTAGGTCTCTAACTAGAACGAAGATAGCTTAAGAAAGCTATGGAAAGAAGTGAAAGTTTAGAGATCAGAGGAGAAAGAATTCAGATCTCTATGGTGACGAATGAGGATTCTCACCATCGGTAAGGGGAAAAAGAGTTGAAAAGGGTTAGAGTAAGAGAAATTTAAAACATTTTGGAGATTTTATATACCTAAGACATCGGGGTGGGTTTTCTAAGATCCTAAGGGTAAGGGTTAAGGGTAGGTTATAGGTTTTCCTAAGGGTTTTCCTAAGGGTTTTCTAAGGGTGTCCTAAGGTGAAAGGTAGTCCTAAGTCTAGTTATCTAATCTATCCTAATTGAGGGGTACCAGGTAGTTTCTAAATCCTAATTTGTTTTATTTATTATCTATTCTACTTATCCTAAATGCTCTATCTATTCTAAGGCATATCTCCTAGGGTTATTTATCTACTTAGGGTTTTCTAAAGTTTCCTAATTTCCTAATTCCATGAGTTAGTGTTTTCTAAGTTTTCCTCATCATTATCTATTATCTTTTCTAAAGTGCAAATACTAAAGCGGGCAAAAGCTATTTTATGGTGATGTTTCATTTGGTTTTTCTGTATTTTAGCTATTTTAAAACGGTTTTCTTGTAAATTCTTTCTTAAACTACTATAGTCAGGTTGATTATATAAGTTATTATTATTATGACCTTTTTCTATCTTCTCAAGGAGATCAAGAAAATTTTCAACTAAGTTATTTAAAATCTCCTCTAATTGGTTTTCCTCATCTTCTAAAGTCAACCTAGAGGGTTTTTCTCCAATTTCATCTTTCCAAGATGGAATGGGAGGGTTTATTAAGTAAGGGGTAGGGTTTAAGGTATAGGGTTGCCTAAGGTCAAATCTAGGGGTATAGGTGGGGATAGGGTGTTTAGGTATATATGGTTCTCTCGGGAGAAAGAGACCATGGGGTTCTGTTTTATTGGTAGGAAAAATTGGATGTATAATAGGGTTTAGGGAAGGTAGGGGTGATGTCTTAGCATAGAAATCTCTTATGTGTTTTAAATGAGGGTTATCTAAACTATTCCTAGAGTCTTATAAGTTATAGGGTTTAGGGGAATAATCTAGTACATTCGGAGAGGAAAGATCATTCTTCGAAAGTGGACTAGATGAGATAGGGGTAGAGTAGAAGGGAGTAGACATAACTATATAATAAAGAAAATACTGTAAATCATTTAGCTGTTAAGCAGGAAATTATTATACTTACGTTAGCACATATGGTTATGGAGGATGTCAGAGGTACTGAGGACTTCCTCTGGTTTAGGAAAAATAGTTGTAGTTTAGGTTTTGACCTTGTTCTCTACAACTGAAGCTCTGATGCCAATCTGTAACACCCTGATTTTTCACTGATCGTAGTGGATAAAGTGTTTGGGGTATTACTTCATAGAATCACAGATACAGTAATAGAAAACGACTCGAAAAGAGACGTTTTGGAAATTTTGTTATCATGCATAATTATCAGAGTTTTAATTATAAAAGATATACTTTTATTTTTGATGAGGTCCCAAAAATCTAAGAGTTAGGTTGGTTGTGTTTGAATGATAACCATGAAAAGTCCTCCGAGTTCAGTACCTCCTTCTGCTATGGATCCATAGAAGTAATATACCTAGAATACATGCTTAAAAAGTTAACACTAGGTGTTGAGTGAGAATCATAGGTTTAGGGGTTAGTGAATACAAGTTCCCTGGGTTCAGTTGTTACACCCATCTGGGAAAATGCAAGTTTTGTGATAATTGTGATGCATGCACAATTATCAAGAGTTTAGTAGGTTGTACTAAGCTCATGAATCACACCTTAACAATCCGGGTCATGTGGGCTGCAGACCCAACATGAAGGGATGGAAGGATAACTTGCCAAAGTTATACCTTGAGTGGATTTAAATATAGTACTTATTGGTACCACCTAGTGGGGTGTTAATACCAACGGGAGTTGTCAAACTCCAATAGATCTATCAACTATATTCGCGTTCGTGTGGGTAAAATATCCGAAATGATTAGATTCATTAATTTTCAGTTATGTAGTGGTGGCTGTTAGTTTACTTGTGCAACAACGAATGAAAAAGACTTATATTTGGTTTTAAGTAAAGCATCAAGCACGTATCCCCCTCACAGGGTTTGTAAAACTTTTAGAAAGCATTTAAAAGGTGTGAGGTTATGAACTCACAGTATTTAAAAAGATGTAAGGCTACGAAACTCACCTGGGTGTAGAGTAATCTAAGTGATGCAAATAGTGACTCGGGAACTAGACCGCCTTACTCATGTATCCTAGTGTGTTGTTTGTTTTTGTATCTATGTCAAGCTTTAGTTATCATGTTTATGTTTCTCAAGTTATTGTTTTTAGGTTTGTTAATGTTTTATATATAACATAACACCGTTCAGGCCATTGTAATTCAGAAGTATATGACTCCTCACATGAAGCTCCCTACTATTGTATTATGTTATCAACATAATACCGTTCGGGCCATCATAATTCAGAAGTTAATACTCCTCACACAAAGCTCCCTATTATTGAGTTATGTTGTTATTAGGGTTTAGTTATAATCATATCACTGTTCGGGCCATCATATCTCAGAAGTATATGCAATAATCGTTCAAGGAGTCAGGGCACTTTAATTCGTAAACCCAACAAACTCGTCAAAAATGAAATATCCACATAGTACTCCTCGCATGAAGCTCCCTAGTATTGTGTTATGCTTCTAACTTTATTTAGGTTTTATACTTACATGATATTTTCACTTTTTACCCTTATAGTTTATATATTTACGTTTTCTACCCTAAATTTATATTACTTATATTACTTATACTAATAACTATCTATACTCGACACAACTAGTCCCTAGACTTCTATATTTTATGTAACTAACCTAAGACTCCTAAGTTTTCTATATTTATCATTTTAGACCTTTAACTTTATACTATTTTTGTTTTTAGTCCTTTTTAGTTTATACTTATGTTATTATCTATCCTAGGGTTGTAATATTATGCAAAACTAGTCCTTACTACTTATAACTTCTAGGAAATGTCAAAAACTGTCCCTAGACTTTATAATTTTAGGAATTTATGATATATACCCTTATGCATGTAAAGTTTTGCGAAACTAGTCCTAATATGCATGTAACTTATATTTTATCTTGTAATTAAGTTTTCTAGCCTATGTTATACTTATTTTAACTTTTCTAGGTTACGTTTAACTAGTGTATGACCTAAAATAATGACTTATAGCATGCATGCAAGCATATAACTCGATCTAGGGTTTTAAAACTTAAACTATCAAGTAAAATGGTTCAAGGCTCATGCAAGGGTTCCTAGGGTATCTAAGTCATTATAGATCTATCCTAAGACTATACTAAAGCTAAATTAACTAAATGTAAGACTTACTTGGCTAAGGGGGGAGGTTTACGTGGGTGAAAACTAGGGTTAGGGTTTTCTAGGGCTCGTACGACTTCAAACCACAACACAACATGACCAAGGCCTAGCTACTCGTTCCTTATGTCTTCTAATAACTTAGTACTACAGAAATGTGAGGTAGAGAGGGGAGAGAGAGGTGTGAAGAAAAAATGGAGGGTGGAGGGGGTATTTATACCCTCGACAAGGCGGTTTGGGGTGGTGCGAGGTGTTTAGGTGTCACGGAGGGGGAGGGATGAGCAAGCAAAGCTAGGAGGGGTATTGGCAGGTCTAGTGGTGATGAGGATCAGCTAGGAGGGACCTAGGGGGCTGCCATAGGCCGGTTGTGGTGGAGAGGACCCATGGGAGGCGGTTTGGTATAAGTAGCTTATAAGGAGGTGATGCACCTCCTTGCTTGGATGCTTAGAAGTGCTTTTAAGCTGCTTAGGGTGTTTAGGGGTGGTTTAGGGTGATTAGGGGTGGTTTAGTGGTGGATTAGTGGTGGTTTAGGGTGGATTAGTGGAGCATTAGTGGTGGATTAGTCAAGTAGGTGATGCACCTACTTGTGTGTGTGCTTAGAGGTGTTAGGGTGTGTGCTTAGGTATGACTAAGGTGTTAGGGTGCTAGGTTGAGGTGTTTGAGGTGCTTATATTTAGGTTTTACTTGTTTTAGTTAAGTTTAGACCTAGTTTCTACTTATTAAGTGTTTAAGGTTTTACCTAAGGTTTAGTGCCTATGTTAAGTTCCTAAGTGTGTTTAGTGACTAATCCTAAGACCTACAGGGTTTATTCTAAGTGAGGGTAACTTATGGGAAAGGTTTTGGAAGTTTGGCCTAGTTTTGTAACCTAAATGATCTAAGTGGGTTAAGTGAGAGACTAGGGTTTATCCTATGGTTTTGTGCCTAGACTAGTGTCATATGGGTTTCTAATAACTATTCCTAAGTTCTAAAAGGCTTATACTAAGTGGTAGTAACCTATGGGGAAGTTTTGGGAGGGTTTAGACCTAATTCTAGTTAACTATGACCTAGTTATGGTTTAGGGCTTAGGGGGTTTGTATCTAAGTTCTAGAGGATTTATTCTATATCCTAATAGTCCTAATATATCCTAATATTCCTAGGAAAACTCATGCTTAAGCCTTGGACACATTTATACTAGTTAAACCAAGCATATAGGTTCAGATAAGCACATAATCCTACTTAATTTTTAGTTTAGAGTTTATTAGGGTTTTGTGTTATGTTTAGTGTTTTAGATTGGTGAATTACTTATTATGGTATTGTTATGATTTTATGCTTGACATACCTGGGGTTTATAGGATGTGAGTGTTGAGTTATTTGGCTTGTGTAGATACGTGAGCAGGTCTAGTGAGTTATGCAAGTAATAATATATATAAAAAGCAAAAATTTACCTGTGAAATACCTACTATAGGTATTTGTAATGGGAATGATAGTAATGGTTGTTTTGTGGGTTGTTATAACTTGCTAGATTCCTTTCTAGTAAGATTTTTATTTTATTTTTATAGGTTTTCTTTAGTTTTTAATTTTTATTAATTCTTTAGTTTACCTTAGAAAGATTTTTATCAGTATTTTAATATCCTAAGTTAGATATTAGAGCTGTAAAAAGGTCCTGCATGTATTTAATTCATTAAGTAGTTTAGTTTTATTGTAATGGTAAGCTTTAATTCATCAGGATTGATGGGCTTGTGATATGTGACTATAGAACATCGTACACTCCCCTTAATATTGCTTTCCCATGAATTAAAGTTTATATGTTGATGTCTTTGGAGATTTATATTAGTGCTTTGATAACCTCTTTGTCTAGCTGAGCCCGTGGACTGCCATATCTGCCCCTCACCTATTTAATCTAACGTCTTTAGATAAGTAGGATAGACATAAGTGATCATTAAGGGTTTACTCACCGATATACTGCGATCCAACGAGAAAGACCATATTACAATACACTTCATATAAAACTAGCAATAAAACAAGTGACAAGCTACTTATTTATCAAGACAGGTCTTCTTATAGTCTCTATTATCTATATGTGTACGTGTTGCTATTTGCTGATTCGTTCTCACTAGTTTTAATTTACTGTTTAATAAAACCAAATTTGTGCTAGTCTCTCAAACTAAATCCCCCTTGTGTTAGATTAGATTGTAAAACTAACTTATTAAAATACTAATAGACAAATTAGGCTTTACGTTCCACTCTTAGTGATCAACACTCTACCTACCACTATATACATATTGATCAGATACACTATCCGTTAGTGTGTGTGTTATACGATAAGTCGGCTAAATATAAATGTAAAACTTAAAATAGGCAATTACCCCTATACTACATATGACACAATACACGCATCACCCCTCCTTGATGCATGCTACCATATGCCCAAATACAGTACATACTTCAAGAAACTACTCGCCAACAGAAAAAGACTCGAGGGTCTAGTGACCCTAGGAGAAGAATGTTCGGTGGTTACCCAACGAGGACTACCGAAAAAGTTGGATGACCCAGGTAGTTTCACCTTGCCCTGTTCCATAGGATCTCTATCAATAAAGAATGCTCTAGCTGATTTAGGGGCAAGCATCAACCTCATGCCATATTCCATGTTCCTCAAATTAGGGTATTCAGGATTGAAACCAACCCGTATGAACATCCAACTAACCGGCAGTATTTCATCGGAGAGGTCGATGAATTAACCTATGTCATTGACAACTGTGTTGATGAACAAGTCGAAGAAGGTTGGTTGCGGGACGAAGCTTTCCTTCCCATATAAGAAGGAAAAGACAAAGGGTGTTAGCGCAGTCTCTTTCTATCTCGGACGAGAAATCGCTGAACCACTCGAGCTACGTAAGCCCGAAAACAAACTTAAACCCTCCATTGTCGAGCCACCCAAGTTAGAACTTAAGGAACTCCCAAACCACCTAGAATACGCTTTCCTCCAGAGAGAAGATCAACTCTCGGTAATCATAAACTCTTCCCTTGAAGGTGGACAAAAAGATAAACTCCTAGGAGTTTTAAAAAATATAAAGGGGTTATTGCATGGAGTGTAGCCTACATTAAGGGAATCGACTCGACCTTTTTGCACGCATAAAATCCTCATGGAAAAGGATTATAAACCAACTGTGCAACCCAAGAGGCGAGTAAATCCCCACATCAAGGAAGTTGTGAAAAAAGAAGTCATCAAACTCTTGGATGCAGGGCTAATCTACCCAATTTCAGACAGTCCATGGGTTAGTCCTGTACAGGTTGTACCAAAGAAAGGAGGGATGATGGTGGTAAAAAATGACAACGACAAGTTAGTGCCCCAAAGGACAGTCACAGGTTGGCGTGTGTACATCGATTATTGGAATTTAAATGATGCAACCCGAAAGGATCACTTTCCACTCCCATTCATAGATCAAATGTTGGAAAGATTAGCAGGGCATGAGTACTACTGTTTCTTAGATGGGTTCTCAGGATATTTCCAAATCACCATCGCCCCTGAGGACCAAGAAAAGACCACGTTTACATGCCCTTATGGGACATTCACTTCTAAGAGAATGCTTTCGGGTTATGTAACGCCCCCACCACTTTTCAGCGATGTATGACCGCAATCTTTCACGAGTTGATGGAAGACAGCATGGAAGTCTTCATGGATGATTTCTCGGTCTTTGGAGACTATTTCGATCACTGTCTTGCTAACCTCGAAAAAATGCTCAAACGTTGTAAGGAGACCAACTTGGTTCTAAACTGGGAAAAATGCCATTTTATGGTAAAAGAATGGATTGTGCTTGGGCAAAAAGTCTCAGGGAGTGGAATTGAGGTGGACCGAGCAAAAATTGAAGCTATATCTAAGCTACCTTATCCAACTACAGTCAAGGCAATACGTAACTTCTTGGGTCACACTAGTTTCTAAAGGAGATTCATTAAAGACTTCTCTAAAATAGCTCGGCCAATGACTCAGTTGCTTGTAAAGGATGCTCCGTTCGATTTCTCTCAAGAATGCAAGGATGCATTCGATCGGTTGAAGCACGAACTCACGCAAGCCCCGATCATGGTTCCACCTAATTGGGAATTACCTTTTGAAATCATGTGCGATGCCAGCGACTATGTTGTTGGAGCAGTATTAGGCCAAAGGCTTAACAAAAACTTCCAGCCGATATACTATACTAGTAAAACTATGAACCTTGTGCAGGAAAACTACACCACCACTGAGAAGGAGCTATTGGCCGTAGTATTCGCTTTTGATAAATTTCACCAATATCTTGTCCTTTCAAAAACGGTTGTTTTTATGGATCATTTGACTCTTTGATACCTTTTTGCTAAACAAGATGCTAAACTACGATTAATTCGTTGGATCTTGTTATTGCAAGAGTTTGATGTAGAAATCCGTGATAAGAAGGGAGCAGAGAATCTAGCGGCTGATCATCTCTCTCGACTCGAGAATCCCAGCCTTAGCGAGTCTGACAAGAGTGAGATTCGGGATTCATTTCCTGAAGAGCAGCTCATGTCAATAAATGATTCTGAACCATGGTACGCGGATTATACTAACTACCTGGCAAGCAGAATTATTCCGGAATACGTAAACAGACATGAAAGGAAAAGGTTCTTCGCTCAATTAAAATACTACTTTTGGGGCAAACCTTTCTTGTTCCGTAGATGTCCTGATCAAGTGATCAGGTGTTGTGTTTCAAAAAAAGAGGCCATAAAGATCATGAAAGAATTTCATTCAGGCCCATATAGGGGGGGGGCATCATGGAATGAACTAACACTACTAAACGAAAAATTTTCGACGCAGGATTCTATTGGCCTACAATATTTCGTGATGTGAAGTGAATGATACAGGCATGCAACGCATGTCAAAGAGCTGGAAATATCTCCAGGAGGGATGAAGCACCTCAGAACTATATACAAGTTTGCGAGGCAAGGCATGTCACCTTCCAGTAGAGCTGGAACACAAGGCATATTGGGCACTTAAGGTTCTTGCAAATCTAGGAACTAGATGAATTGAGACTGGAAGCGTATGAATCCTCCATTACATATAAAGAGGGGCGAAAAGATGGCATGACCAACGGATTAAGAGGCCTAAGGAGTTTTCAGAGGGAGACAAGGTTCTACTATATAATTCTCGTTTAAGGTTATTTCCTGGGAAACTTAAATCTAGATGGTATGGACCTTTCACTGTGAAAAGCTCCTCTAAATCCGGAGCTGTTGTGTTGATGGACGATGAGAATAGGGAATTAATTCATTGTGAATGTACAACGCGTTAAGCATTATCAAGAAATGGTAATGAAATAATCAATGAGGAGGATATAACCTTTGATGACGAGGCCACATAATAACCCGTGACTTTGAGTCTAGCTACAAGATTGATGCGTGGGAATTGCACCAGGCTTTACCTCTCAAGGGATCTTGAGAAGCTTACAACCCACACCAGGCAGTGTACCTGATCGATGTAGTATAGTATAATGACAAGTACCGGGGGATTGATCGTTCAGCTAGGAATAGTGTCGCTAGGATTAGAAAACCTAAATACTAGATCTAGAGATGAGGGATGAGGGATGATTCTTTTTGTATTTTTATATTTTTAGGAAAGAAAGTTAAAATCTCGGGTTTGAAGGATTTGGGCAGAATTAGTTGCTAGTCAACTAACCCAATACTAAAGATGCAATCAAAATAAAATACTAGAAATGAAAATAAACTATATTAGACTAAGGTTGTGAGCAATATGTGGGAAAAATGTGTTTACTTAGATTTCACTACTCCCTAGATATCTTTTACACGTTAATTACTTGTTATAGTTGCGTGGATGACGGATTGTATTCCTTAATACCATTCACGGGGTGGCGTACTTACTTCCCCAATCCTATGAGTGCCTACTTCACTCCTATGTCGAGCCTGCAAGAAGCTCCTAACATGGGATCATTGGAATTTACTCATGCATTAAATACAACCAATAAAACCTAGTACACATCGGTTCATGTTTCCTAAGACGTTCAAGCATGTTACACAATGGAGATCTGCCAGTTTTCTTAAGCCTAACATTGAAATCATTCATCCAATACAACCATAAACAAGTAATCAACACATAATCAACATCTAGGTTTCATTAGATCTAAGCAAACACAAGATAAATCTAGCCTAACATGTTGAAATCAAGACAAGCACAAGATATAGACAACCAACACATAGACATATTGATTGAATTAAGAGAAGACTTATCTCAATAGCACATGTAAGGATTCAAGGGTTGAAAACCGTTGAAAAACTGTAAAATTCGTACAAGGTTCGGCCCTAGGGTTTCTCCACACAAGTTCCTCTTAATGAATGAAAATTAGAAAACTATATATAGATATTAGGAGGTGACGGCGTCAAGAACAAAGGTGTGACACCGTCATCTCGCCGCCAATAAATCCTCGGACTGCCTAGATCTACATCTGACGCCGTCATGTATTTCCTTTTTGCATGCCGTCACACAATTAACTCTTGACGCTCTTCTTGTGACGCCTTCATGTTTGTACTGGGTCGTCATGGTATTTACCCTTGACGCCGTCAAATACTTCCTCTTGACGCCGTCAAACACTGTTTCCAGCATGAAAAATTAAGTCTTTGGCGTTTTCTTCACTTTTATGCTCCAAAAACGTCCGAATTGCTTCCTTTTCCAGATTTCACTCCCAAAGTACCTAAAATCAAAAAAGGAACGATTTAGGGTAATATTTGATCAAATAAATTCAATTCCGGGCTTAAATGACCCCCTAAAAATGGATCATTTTTCACATCATCATATACCCTTACACTTGAGATTTGCTTGTCCTCAAGCAAATGCGCTTTTATTCTACTCAAAATACAAGTTAGGGCTCATTTAACACTAATAAAAAAGTAATTACAACAAATAATCATTCCACTAAAGATCAAACACAAGCACGGAGGTCATATACTAGCACCTCACAAATAGTGTTTAGATACTCACATCTCTCGGGTGTAATAAAGTATAAATTACTATATGGAAACGGAAGATATCTCTCACTACCTGTCATAGCAAAATAGATTACCATAGGCTTGGGAAAGGATCAAACCTCCACCACATGGCGTAAGCACCTAGGATAAACTATCAAAGAGGTCTTTTAAAGGGTTGTAACGTTAGGTGTAGGGATATGAAATACACGGTTTTGTTGGATATAGGCAGTCTTTACTGGTGGCGAGTTAACAATCTTGGTTAATTACATGTACAATATGGCGTTGCTAAGCCAAGACTAGACTCGACTTAAGCTAATAAATGAAAAATAACAAAAACATAAAATAAACATAGAATGAAATAGGATGGTAGTCCATATGTTTTTTCTCTTTTCTTTTTCTATTTTTTTTCTTTTCTTTTTCTTGTTTTTTCGATTTTTTTTTTTTTTTTTTTTTTTTTTTTTTTGCATACACTCTTACCCTACCATCCAAAATAATACATCATAGGGAATGAAAATTCCCCTTACACTTGAATTTTTACATACTTTACAATAAACTAATCTAATGACTCGAATTAAGATAATCAAAACACTTGGAGCACTTTTAAGATTAACGCACATATGGGGGTAATAAATGTTGTTCTTCCCCATTACTCCATAAAATAAGTACTTTACCCATGAGTCCCAATCGTCCCAAAACAATATGTACAAGGATATGACTCGACTTAGCCACAATGTAATCAATTAGATAGTTAACTTAGGGTTTAACAAATAACAATAATGCACTAAAGATGAGTGCATACACGGAAGGCTAAGGCGATTTGGGTGTACATTTAAGTGTGGTGTAACAAATTCTTCCTTTAAGTAAAATGCTTAAAGTTAGAAACGAAAAGATAGGCTCAGAGGGGTGTACTAGGGGTTTCGTGTACTAAAAATGAGTACAACGCTAAGGTGTGGGAAAAATTAGTTGACTTAACTAGCCAAGTAATATGACTTAAATGGTCAAGTAATTATGATACGGGTTTAACACAAGGGTGATCCTAATGCCTCTTATCATGTAGTAAATCCTACCACACGAATGTAGTCTCACTAGCGGTATCGGGATGCATCACTAACGCAAGTTCTAGAATCTAAATGCTACCGGTACACTCATAAGAACTAATAATAAATGCTTTTCCTATCAAATCTAAAGGCGAACCTCACATATTTGGGTGGAAAATTTTTCTGAAAGTAAGATTATGTGCTAGTCATACAATCTCCTATCCATGAGACGCTTGCTATGGCTAAAGTTTCACTCCTAAATGTTGTAAAAAAAATAAATTTGGCGCTAAAATTGCACTAACAAGTATTTCTCATAGTTTTATTACACATCTACCATCAAACAAACAAACTCAAGTGAAAGTGTATTTGTAAGGTATCATCATTTTACCCTCCCCTTACACTTAAGATGAACATTGTCCCCAATGTTCAAGTAAAGAATGTAAAAGTGAAATAAGTAAAAAGAATGAAATCAAATACTCCCCTGATTCGCTCGGAATGGATAATAAGGTGGCCAGGTTAAATCTTCCTCCAAGAAAATGAACAATCAAAGCTTCCCTTCCAGAGAAATAAATCATCTTCTTGTCATATATAACCTGTAAATCCTGAGAAAACAGACAAGGAAACCTCGCATAAAATCGGCGGCAATCTACATATGTTACTAAATCCTAGAAAACAAAATAAGATATAATGCTTGTGGAATGAAGTTTGCAGATTTCCTGGAGATTATACAACTTAATAATTCAACAAAAACTTTAAGATTTCGTTAGAAAAACAAAACTGGTAAAATTTCCAGATTTTTACACTTGACGCCGTCAAGAGCAAGCTCATGACGCCGTCAGAAGTGACGTGCAGAAATTCTTGTGTTAAGTTTCTGGAAAATTTCTGGAAAAACTTGGTCCTACTTCCTGGAAAATCCTGCAAAGCTTCATTATGACTCGATACAAGCATTTGACTCTAACAAATACGGATATACATGTTCAGTTAATATTGTGGAGAATCATGATCGGTTTGTTTCTTAAAAACATATTTGGGGTTTCCCCTTACACTTATCTTTTGCAAAAATACCTTTTGGGTGAAGTTAAGACTAGGCCAAAACAACAAAGTAAAGTATTTCCACTTTTTAGTTTAGAAACATGATCTACCAACACAAAAAAATAAAGCATGCATACGGAAGCAAATAACAAACAAACAAAATAAAATCACACAAAGCATGGGTTGCCTCCCAAGAAGCGCTTTTCTTTATTTACGAGTCTTGTGGCTAGACTCAAGGTCATGGGTTACCGTGTATCGTTTATGCTCACATAACCAAGCGTGAGCCATCTAATAGTCGCCTCATCTTTCTTATAACCATCTCCTAGCTCTAAACATCCGCGATAGTATCTTTTATTCTTTTCATGAGTATATTTAAGCCCTTTTCTCTTATCATTCTCACTTAGCATTTCTATGGGCGGATACCTACTACACTTCTCCATGGAAAAATCCTTGAACCTAGGGTGTGTGCGGGGCATTTGATAGACAAAATCTTCATCCCCATTCGAGAATGTAATTAACCCTTCTATAAGTTTTTCATCGAGGTTGGTCAACCGTTTGAAAGGTCTTCCAAACACAACTTGGGTCAACTTATCATCAATAAATTCTCCTAGACTCTCCATAACCATGAACTCAACAAGATAAACCAAGCTTCCTACAAACACATGCAATGGTATTGCCCTAGCAATAATGTTTTCTCCTTTGTATTCTAACTCATCTACCATGATTTTATTATATTCATTACGCGAGATTATGTTCATTGGGAGAGATGAGTTAAGATAGGCATTAAAGCTCCTAAATCCGATCTTACAAGGAAATTGCATGTTGAATGAATTATCACTCTCAATCCTTGTTCTAGGGTCGACATACCTAAGAGGGTTCACTTCCTCTTCCATCCTATCCTCATTAATCACATCACCATCATCAAGATCCTCGTCAGAGTCTGAATAGTAAAAAGGACTAGCCCTACGGACATCATCATGATCAGGCTCCTCTAACTCAGAATTATTGTCAAAGTGGTGGTTTGGCTAGAGGTTAGGTGGGTTCTCATTCTCCACTAAAGGGATTGGGGTGGGCATTTGGAAAATCCTATGACGAAAAACACGAATAACAGGAATCAAACGATCAATGTTATTGTTATCCATCGAGATAATTTACGAACAAAGGAAACAAAGAAATAAGATAGACTACAGAAAACCTAAAAAATAAAAATAAAATCTTACTAGAAAGGAATCTAGCAAGTAGACCTAATAAAAAGAGATTCTAACCTAGACAATAACTATTCCCCGGGCTGCGGCGCCAAAAACTTGATGCGTGGGAATTGCACCAGGCTTTACCTCTCAAGGGATCTTGAGAAGCTTACAACCCCCACCAGGCAGAGTACCTGATCAATGTAGTATAGTATAATGACAAGTACCAGGGGATTGATCGTTCAGCTAGGAATAGTGTCGCTAGGATTAGAAAACCTAAATACTACATCTAGAGATGAGGGATGATTCTTTTTGTATTTTTATCTTTTTAGGAAAGCAAGTTAAAATCTCGGGTTTGAAGGATTTGGGCGGAATTAGTTGCTAGTCAACTAACCCAATACTAAAGATGCAATCAAAATAAAATACTAGAAATGAAAATAAACTATATTAGACTAAGGTTGTGAGCAATATGTGGGAAAAATGTGTTTACTTAGATTTCACTACTCCCTAGATATCTTTTACACGTTATTTACTTGTTATAGTTGCGTGGATGACGGATTGTATTCCTTAATACCATTCATAGAGTGGCGTGCTTACTTCCCCAATCCTATGAGTGCCTACTTCACTCCTATGTCGAGCCTGCAAGAAGCTCCTAACATGGGATCATTAGAATTTACTCATGCATTAAATACAACCAATAAAACCTAGTACACATCGGTTCATGTTTCCTAAGACGTTCAAGCATGTTACACAATGGAGATCTGCCAGTTTTCTTAAGCCTAACATTGAAATCATTCATCCAATACAACCATAAACAAGTAATCAACACATAATCAACATCTAGGTTTCATTAGATCTAAGCAAACACAAGATAAATCTAGCCTAACATGTTGTAATCAAGACAAGCACAAGATATAGACAACCAACACATAGACATATTGATTGAATTAAGAGAAGACTTATCTCAATAGCACATATAAGGATTCAAGGGTTGAAAACCGTTGAAAAACTGTAAAACTCGTACAAGGTTCGGCCCTAGGGTTTCTCCACACAAGTTCCTCTTAATGAATGAAAATTAGAAAACTATATATAGATATTAGGAGGTGACGGTGTCAAGAACAAAGGTGTGACGTCGTCATCTCGCCGCCAAATAAATCCTCGGACTGCCTAGATCTACATCTGACGCCGTCATGTATTCCCTTTTTGCAGGCCGTCACACAATTAACTCTTGACGCCTTCATGTTTGTACGGGGTCGTCATGGTATTTACTTTTGACGCCGTCAAATACTTCCTCTTGATGCCGTCAAACACTGTTTCTAGCATGGAAAATTAAGTCTTTAGCGTTTTCTTCACTTTTATGCTCCAAAAACGTCCTAATTGCTTCCTTTCTTTTCCAGATTTCACTCCCAAAGTACCTAAAATCACAAAAGAAACGATTTAGGGACATTTGATCAAATAAATTCAATTCCGGGCTTAAATGACCCCCTAAAATCGGATCATTTTTTGCCTCATCAAAGACTCGTAAATAAAGAAAAATGCTTCTTGAGGGGCAACCCAAGCTTTATTTGTTTGTTTGTTTGTGTTATTTTATTTGTTTCCGTATGCATGTTTTATTTCTATTCTTTGTGGCTCATGTTTCAAAGTAAAATGTGAAAATGCTTTATTTTATTTTTAACTTCGTCTTGATTACATATAAAGGTATTTTGCAAAAGATAAGTGTAAGGGAAATCTAAATTTGTTTCTAAGAACGAAATTGAACATGAATCACAACAATATTAAATGAATACGCATATTTGTATTTGTTTGAGTCAAATGCATATATCGAGTCATAATGATATTTTGCAGGATTTCCAGGAATTAAGGCATGAGTTTTTCTAGAAATTTTCCGGAAACTTAACATGAAATTTTTGCATGTCACTTCTGACGACGTCAGGATTATAACCTGACAGCGTCATATGTAAAATTCTTGAAATTTTGCAAGTTTTGTTTTTCTGCCCGAATCGTAAAATTTTTGTTAAATCTTTAGTTTTATAAACTCCAGGAAATCTGCAAATATTCATTCCACATGCATTATATCTTTATTTGCTTTCTTGGATTTTATTATGTATAGAGTTTGCCACCAATTTTACGTGAGGTTTGCCATGATTGGTTTATCAGGTTTAACAGGTTATATTGGACAAGAAGATGATTTATATTTCTGGAGGGAAGCTTTCAACGTTCATTTTCTTGGAGGAGGATCTAACCATGTTAACACATTATCCACACTGAACGAATCAGGGGAGTATTTGTTTCATACTTTTACCTTCGTTACTTTTACATCCTTTTTATTGAACATTGGGGACAATGTTCAGCCTAAGTGTAAGGGGAGGGTAAATGATGATACCTTAGAGAATGCAAACTTGATTTTGTTTGTTTAATAGTAAGTATGTAATAAAAGTAAGAGAAACACTTGTTAGGGTAATTTTAACGCCAAATTTAAAATTTTTTACAACATATAGGAGTGAATCTTAAGTCTTAATAAGCGTCTCATGGATTGGAGTTGTATGACTAGCACAAAAAACCTTACCACTCAAAATTTTCCTCCCCAAATATGTGATGTTCACCCCAAGATTTGTTAGAAAAAGATGCTTATGAGTGTACCGGTAGTATTTAGATTCTAGAACTTGTGATAGTGACGCATCCCGAGATCACATGTGAGACTACATTCGTGTAGTAGGATTTACTACATGATAAGAGGCATTAGAATAACCCTTGTGTTAAACCCGTATCATAATTACTTCACCAATGAAGTCAATACACTTGACTAATAAAGTCAATTGATTTTCCCACACCTTTGCGATGTACTCAATTTTAGTACATGATACCCCTTGTACACCCCTCCGAGCCTATCTCTTTCATTTCTAACTTTAAGCATTTTACTTAAAGATATAATTTGTTTACAATCCACCCCAAATGTACACCCAAATCGCCTTAGCCTTCCTTGTATGCACTCATCTTTAGTGCATTATTGTTACATGTTTAAACCCTTAGTTAATTGTCTAATTGATTACATGGTTGCTAAGTCGAGTCATATCTTGTACATATTTTTTAGGATGATTGGGACTCATGGGTAAAGTACTAGTGTAATGGAGTAATGGGGAAAGACGTCAATTATTACCCACATATGTGCGTTAATATCTTAAAAAGTACTCCAAGTGTTTTGATTATCTTAATTCGAGTCATTAGAATAGTTGATTGTAAAGTATGTAAAAGTTCAAGTGTAAGGGGAATGCAAATTCCTTAAGATGTATTATTTTGGATGGTAGGGCAAGAGTGTATGAAAAAAAAATCGAAAAAATCAAGAAAAAAAAAGTAGAAAAAGAAAAAGAGAAAAACATACGGACGACCAACCCGTTTCCTTTTATGTTAATTTTATGTTTTTGTTAGTTTATGATTACCTTAAGTCGAGTCTAGTCTTCGCTTAGCGACGCCACATTGTACATGTAATTGACCAAGATGATTAACTCGCCACCTGTAAAGATTGCCTTTATCCAACAAAACCGTGTTTATCATATCCCTACACCTCACGTTATAACCCTTTAAAAGGCCTCTTTGATATTTTATCCTAGGTGCTTATGCCAAGTGGTGGAGGTTTGATCCTTTCCCAAGCCTATGGTAATTTATGTGATATGACATGTAGTGAGAAATATTTTCCATTTTCATTTGTGATATATACTTTTATTACACCCGAGAGATGTGAGTATCCAAACACTATTTGTGAGTGCTAGTGTATAATTTCCGTGCTTATTTTGGTTGAAGTGGAACGATCATTTGTTGTAATTAGTTTTATATTAGTGTTAAATTACCCCTAGCTTGTATCTTGATTAGAATAAAAGCACATTTGCTTAAGGACAAGCAAATCTCAAGTGTAAGGGTATTTGATGAGGCGAAAAGTGTTGCACTTTTTGGGGTCATTTAAGCCCTAAGTCATGATTATTTCATCAAATATTGCCTCAAATCGTTCGTTTTGTCATTTTAGGTACTTTGGATAAGAAATCTGGAAAAGGAAGCATTTTGGACGTTTTTGGAGCGAAAAGTGAAGAAAACAACAAAGTCTCCAAAATCAAGCTGGAAACAGTACCTAACGGCGTCACGCTCTATAGGTGACGGCGTCATATGTTGGCAAAGTGGTGGATATGAAGTTTACAAGAGATGCGTCAGAAAGATTTTTGGACTTAAAGAGTGATGGCGTCACCCTTTGTGACGCCAAGGCCGTCAACAGCAAATTATAAGGTGACGGCCAAGAGAAGGATAACAAGTGACGGCGTCAGATCTGGATCTAGGCAATCCGAGGAGAGTTTTGGGGGCTAGTTGACGGCGTCACATGTATAACGTGAAGCCGTCAGATTGTAATCTCTATATATAGTTTTCTAATTTTCATTCATTAGGGAGAGAACTTTTGGGAGGAACTTTACCACAAACCCTAGGTCAAATTTTCACCTTCTTGTAAGGGTTTCAAACCCTTCTTTCATCTATGTTTGATTAAAGATAAGTCTTCCAATAATCATTCAATATGTCTATGTGTTGTTTGATTCTATCTTCTGCTTGTCTTTACATTAATTTACATTAACATGCTAGGCTAGGTTTGTTTTTGTTTGCTTAGATGTAATGAAACCTAGCTATTGATTATTGGTTGATTGTTTGTTATTAATTGTTTTTGGATGAATGATTTTGATGTTAGGCTTAAGAAAACTGGCTAATCTCCAATTAGTAACTTGCTTGAACGTCTTAAGAAACATGAATCGGATGTGTACTATGATTTTAATGGTTGTATTTAATGCATAAGTGACTACTAAGGATGCCATGTTAGGAGCTAGTTGTCGGCTTGACATAGGAAGAGGTAGAAGCTTATAGAGTTGGGGAAGATCGTACACGGCCCCACGTATGGTATTAAGGAATATAACCCGTCATCCACGCAATTGTAACAAACTAGTCAGTTAATGAAAAATAGCTAGGGAGTAGTAAAATCTAAGTAAACATGTTTCTCTCATTATAAGGTTTTTCTCAATATTTATTTTCTTGTTATTTTACTTTTATTGCATTTGTAGTTATTTGGGTTAGTTGACTAGCAACTAATTCCGCCCACTCTTCCAATACCCGAGATTTTTATTTGCTTTCTATAAAATATAAAAATACAAAAAGAATCACCCCTCACCTCTAGACCTAGTTTAATTAAGTTTTAATCCTAACGACACTGTTCCCCAAGTTGAACAATCAATCCCCGGTACTTGACACTACACTATACTACATCGGTCAGGTACACTGCCTAGTGGGGATGGCAAGCTTCTCGAGATCCCTCGAGAGGTAAAACCTTTTTCAAGGTTTCAAAACCACGCATCATATAGCTGATCCAGTGCTTGAACCACATGGACCTATCAAGTACATACTGTCACCATATTTGTTTCAACTACTATAGCTGATCCAGTGCTTGTACCACATGGACCCATCAAGTACATACTGTCACCATATTTGTTGCAACTACTATAGCTGATTGAGTGTTTGAACCACATGGACCCATCGTTGCTAAATATGGGTTTTGCATAAAACAAAGAGCAAAACAATCACGAACACAAAGATTTAACATAATTCAGCCGATCACAAGAAGTTCTCTCTATGCCCAATCGCAGGAAGAATCTCCTATCTGTCATTAACACGGTACTGAAAGTGTTACATGCATGAAAACCATAGCTAGAATATTTATAACCATGAAACCTGTTGATCCCAGTTGAGCTTAAACGATCTTGTATAGAAGTTAACTTAAAGTAAACACTTAAGCTTAAATGCGGAATGTAAAAGCTTAACTTAAGAAGAATTATGATTCTCTTTCAACACTTCAATATTATTAATACGAGCACTCAACAATGCTAGGGTTTTACAACCTTGAAGTGAATAATAACACGTACATAAACTAACCCTAGGATCCTCCTTTTATAGACCAAGGAGTCCTACTAGGTTTACAATACCTTTCTCTACAAGATAAGTATATTCTAGATAAATATAATATTTACACAATCTATTCTATATTTATCTAAACCGTACACATCCGTATCCCATTAGCAGCAGATTCTGTCAGCAGCATTTATCCTCAGCAGCACTTTGACATTAGCAGCAGAATCATTACTACTAGCAGCAGTTTCACTTAGCAGCAGTTTTACTCAGCAGCAGTTTCAGACCCAACAATCCTCCCCTAAACTTATTATTTATTTCTAAATAAGTAAGTTTCTTCTAAGCTCAATTAATCACTTGGAGGATGCTTCCAAACACTTCAAACCTTGAGAATTCATTTGATCAAATATCTTCTTATACTTTGACAGCAAATTGAATGCTTGATCATCAGAATCATAGGCTTTCTGCAGCTTAAGTGGTCTATCACTATTAACCATCTGATTGACAATATTCCAGTATCTTACCACTGGATAATCCATTTCAGCTAGCATATACAAAGTAATTGGTCCAATAGTTAACATATGAACTCCAGAATCTTGAAAGAGTCTCCATCTTTTTACCTTGTAATGAGCTATCTCTGTCCATTCAGAATCATCCATTGAAGGTTCAAACATAAGTTTAAGAGCTCTCCACATAACATTATCAGAAGAAGTTAAGATATGATCAATTTGATCTATCTCATACTTTTTACCATCAAATTTCTTAGCTCCAAACTTTGCCTTGTATAACTTCCACAAGTCTTCAACATCCTCTCTATCAAAGTAATGTAGCATCTGTTGAAATCTAAGAAATCTGTAAGACTTACCATCAGATCTCTGAACATCATGAAATGCTCCAATATTAGTATCATATCCTGTAGTTACTTTGACAATAGGATATTTGACTCCTAATGTTTTAGCATCAACAACTTCAGGATCTTCCATCTTGCCAACCACAGTATACTCCTTCAATTTTTCTTTAAGATGCTCAGAAGGAATGTGATCAAGATCATGTTGAAACATATCTCCTTCAGGCATAGAACTGCTTCCTTCTCCAATCTTTCTCTTCTTCTTTGCAACTGACTTATAAATAACACCTTTTCTCTTATCACCTTGCACAGAAGAAGTAGTCTTTTCTGCATCACTCTCAAGCTGTTCAACAACATTAGCTTCTTGAATTTGCTCTGCTTCAGCTATCTTTTCAGGTACCAACTTCTTGTTCATCTGAGCAATTTGTTCCAAATCCTCAGCACATCCCATAGCATAAAAAGTATCTGTTCTCTTCTTTGTTTGTTGATACAAGTCAAAAACTTCTTTATCAGAATAAGCTTTCAACTGCACCAATGTCCATCCACCCATATTCTTTAGATACCTTTCATATTCTTTCCTTTGCTGTTTAACAGTTGGACCTTTGAATATCTTTATCTTTCTTCTAGCAGCAGCATTTTCTTTTCTCTTCTTAGAAGTAAAGTCACTATACCAAGATTGCACATTAAAAGTTGGAACTTCATTATCTTCAATCTTGATCAACTTATTTAGCTCAATATCAGCAGCAATTCCGATCTTCTCATCTACCCATTCATCATACCTTCTTAATCCTTCAGCCTCCTTCTCAGCTAGCTGTTGATCTTCCATATTAAACAACTCTTGTGCTTTAAGAGCAGCAGCTGTATCATGTTCAACTTGCAATGGCTTAGGCCAAGAATCAAAAGGTACGTCAGTGAAGTCAATCCCCTTATACATTATCCTTGGTGTTTCAACTTGCTTGCCCTTTCCTTTATCAGTAGAAGATGAAGAAATAACCTTCTTTTGTTGAGTAGCAGGTTCTTTAATCACAATCCCTTTTTCAGGTTTTCTAGAGGCTGATGATTTGATTGTTGTTGTTGTTGTAAGTTGTGATAGTGAAGGAGTTGGTAATGGGGTAGTCTTCTTGCTCAGCAATACCATAGCTTCAGCAGCAGCATTGTCACCAGACCCAACAGCAGAGTCTTGTGCATCAGCAGATCCACTAGCAGCAGAGTTAGTGATTTCCTTAGCAGTAGATTCTTGAGCAGCAGAGTCAAGGCTATCTCCCAACTTCATCAATGTTTCACCCATCAACCCTGTTGCCTTTACTAATTGCTCAGGCTCCAAAGTTATAAGTTGTTCTACCACCTTGTCTTGTGTAGCAACCACCTCTTCCATAACAACCTCATTCCCTGATTTATCAGCAACAACAAAATCTCCAGCATCCTGAGGACTTTCAACATCCATATCACCAATCACTTGAGCCTCCCCTGAAACCATTCCATCATTTAAACCCAGAGCACTATCAGCTTTTTCAACATTTGCCTCCCCTGAACCCATTGCCTCTTCATTCCTCCCCTGTTTGGAAGCATCATCTTCCAAGTGAGTAGAGACTTCAGGAGAACTAACAACCTGAGAAGTGCCCACTTTCTTCAATCTTTTCAATGAGGCTGAAGATTTTGATCTTTTTAAGGTCTTTATCTGTTTTTGCAAACTGATGATGGTCGTGTCTTGATCAGCAACAACAGATGAAAGAGTAAGAACTTTTTCCTCCAAGGTAGTACATTTCAGCCCCAAGTTGGTACAAGTAACCGTCAATTCCTGAATAAGTTGCATAATAGTCTCATCACTTCGACCTGTATTACCTGGTCCGAGAGGTGAATCATGGACATTGTCATCATGTATAAGATTTTCCATCAATTCATTGGTCACTGGTCTGTCCTCATCACTTCGACCTGTGTAACCTGGTCCGAGAGGTGAATCTTGGGACATAAACTCAGTATCAAACCTAGTTTGATCATCTGAGCCCCCTGTTTTTGCCATTTGGCTAGGGTTACCATCCTGAGAATTTGATTCAGTAGAATCATCATCTCTAGATGTTGCCTTGGTTTGGGTCTTATTTATGTTATCACTATCCTGCTCTGCTGCTAAGCTAGAAGCAGTAGTGACAGCCCTTGCCAACATGTCCTCTCCATCACCTAGGACAGCCTCATCTGGTACAGCCATACTAACACTATCCTGAGGAAGATCAGTGTTCTTTTTGGTTTTCCTACAGATATAGAGTATTTTTGGTTGTGTAGCAGATGCAGAAAAATTGGGTGTGTGATGGGATTCAGTGGGATTTCCTGATCCTTCACCCTGATTGTTTTGCACAAGTTGCACCATGGAAGGTGTAAGATGTGTGTTTTTGCCTGAAAAACCTTTTCCATGTTTAACCAAGAAAGTAAAAGTTTTAGAAACCAATTTTGGAGCATCATAGGTAGAAACATGGCCTCTAAACTTTGTAAGTTGTTTAAGAACAAAGAGCTGGATAAACCTTGGATAAAGCAAATAAGAACCAGACTCTTTGATAGTTTGAAACATCCCTTCCAAAATCATTCTTGAAAAATTAAATGGGTGACCTTTGCTTAAGCATACCATTGCAGAAGCAATAGAAGTACTAAACTCATGCCATCCAGAAGTTTTAGGACTCAAACAATGAAGAAGAAGATGTATCAAAAACTTGTATTGAGGACAGAGGAGAGATTTTTGAAATTTTAAATTTGTATGATTCCCCTCATACCCCAAGTCTTTTAACCCAGAAAAAATAGCAGAATTAGCAAGACAAGTGGTCTCTGTTTCATCATTTAAGAGAAGAGTTTCTCTTATGGATGATTCAGGATCAATGTAATCCAAATCTTGATTTAAGACATGTGACCTTATAGTAGTTGTGAGCTCAGCCAAGAATGCACACAAAGCAATATCACTAGTAGAGATCTTATCATTTGAACTGGCAGCAGATCCATCAGCAGCAGAGACTCCATAAGCAGTAGAATGAGCAGCAGAGTGAGATTCTTTTCCTTTAGAGGATACAAAGGCAAGATTTTGAGTACTAGAGGATGAAGTAGAAGAGGTAGACAGTTCTGCTTCATACACTCTTAAATTGTTGTAGAGACTCTCCAACTTCATAGTTTCAAAATCAGGCTTATTCCTCCACACAACTGTGTGCATACTCCATTCAGGTGCAAGACTTCTAAGAAATTTTAGATTTACATCTTCTTTTGGAACCACATAACCAACAAGCTTTAGATGGCTAACAAGTTAGTTTAGCCTGTTGTATGTGCCAATAATCTTCTCTCCACTTTCAGAAGTAAAATTCTCAAACTGATGCTTCAGCATGTTTTTCCTTGACTTCTTAGTAGCATCATTCCCTCCAAACCTGAATTCAACAGCATCCATCAATTCTTTTCCAGATTCACAGTCATCAAAGTCCATTTGAAATTCATTAGGTATTCCCATTAAGAGAATACTATGTGCTTTGATTTCCATCTTCCTTACTGTATTAGCTTCAGCAGACTTAATTGGTATCTCCTTACCATCAGCACTCTTCTCATGCACAGAATCACCATTAACAATAACATTCCACATGTTGAAATCAATCATGCGAATGTATTGTCTGATCCTTCTCTTCCAAAGCTCATACTCAGCAGGATTCAGCATGGGTACCCTTGAAGCAGTCACCATATGAGTTTGATCACCCATCTTAGCAGTAGATTTGGAACAGCAAACTTTTAAGAAACAAAATCTTCTTGTTAATAACTTCTAGATCACAAGATCTGATACCACTTGTTGATCCCAGTTGAGCTTAAACGATCTTGTATAAAAGTTAACTTAAAGTAAACACTTAAGCTTAAATGCGGAATGTAAAAGCTTAACTTAAGAAGAATTATGATTCTCTTTCAACACTTCAATATTATTAATACGAGCACTCAACAATGCTGCGTTTTACAACCTTGAAGTGAATAATAACACGTACATAAACTAACCCTAGGATCCTCCTTTTATAGACCAAGGAGTCCTACTAGGTTTACAATACCTTTCTCTACAAGATAAGTATATTCTAGATAAATATAATATTTACACAATCTATTCTATATTTATCTAAACCGTACACATCCTTATCCCATTAGCAGCAGATTCTGTCAGCAGCATTTATCCTCAGCAGCACTTTGACATTAGCAGCAGAATCATTACTACTAGCAGCAGTTTCACTTAGCAGCAGTTTTGCTCAGTAGCAGTTTCAGACCCAACAAAACCCGATGAGTTAGGTACAAAGTTGTACCAAAATAAACCTATCACATCAAATCTATCTATGGGACGCCCTTTAATTTTTTAGTTAGATACATAAGTCCATTCTTACATTTTCAACTCTAGTTAAGGTTGAAGAAACTGTCAAGTTAAGATTAACAAGTTTAAAAGTGAATAAATCTTCAAATGTGATAGAAGTATTTGAAGTGTGGGGCATTGAAAGGAAGTTTGGAAGTCTGAATTAGGATAGAAGGATAGAAAGTAATGTGGTATAATGGTTTGAGTTGGTGAGCCATGAAATATGGAGCTGCCTCCTCTGCTATTCATCCATGTTATTATCTAATTTGAGTGTTCAGATATGTAGACTTTGCTTGTTATTCAGTAAATGGAATAAGGTGTTTGGATTTGGTATAGAAAAGATGGTTAGTAATTGGTAATGAAGCCTTCGCTAGTTTGATTGATCATTTCCTAAGAATTTGGTATAGAAAAGATGGCTACTTATCACTTGGCGAGCCAAATAACATGAAAATAGAATATGGGAAACTGATTCAACAGCAACATTACAAAGAGAACAAAGAATGTTGGTGATTTCCAAACCTCTCAGAGAAAGGTTCAACTAGGGGTGGCAATTGTCGACACGACACGATAAACGATACGAACCCAACACGAAGTTAAACAGGTTTGGGTTGAGGATAAACAGGTTTGGGTCAAAAATAGGTCAACTTCTCTAACCCATTTAATAAATCGGTCGTGTTTGGGTTGAGTAAATATTAAATAGTTCAACCCGTGAACCCGTTTAAGTATATAAGATTCTAAAAATAAAATATATAACATGCCTTTTTATGTTAAGGTATGGATTTAATGTATTCTGTTCTGTACTTAATATGATTGAATTACGATTATACCTCATATATCATAGAAATTGATGCTTATAACTTAGAAAATTGTCGTATAATTCTTTGTCTGTTATTTTTATCATATTTTAAATCCTTATATCCTTTTAGCATTTAAGCTAGTTAAATCAAAAAAACACCAACCTTATTCACATTTGACCTATTTATGTAAATAGGCTAAACGGGTCAAAAATAGGTTACACGTGTTATGACGGGTGCGGATTAGGGTTGAATTTCTTGACACGATTAATAAATGGGCCGTGTTTGGGTAGAGGTTATAGTAACCCGCCAACACGCGAACCCGAATAGGTCAACACGAACAGGACTCGATTGCCACCCCTAGGTCCAACCGAGTAGGAAGTTTATCCATGCTAACTATCCAGGAAAGCATGTTTACCTTGATGGGAATAACTTTCACCCATCTCGTGGGCACATCATCTGCACGTAAAAGAAAATCGTGTAAAACATTCTGAATAGATTTCACCGATAAATCATTGGTAGCATTCAAAGACCAGAACCATCAATCTTGCATATGTTGTAAGATTAAATCTACCAGACGAGAATGTAAAGCACTTTGCTACCCTTGGAGAACGAAGGTAAGAAAAATCCAAAGAAACGTTTCGCATCAGCAGAGCATATAACCTCGGATATTGGTGTTTCAACAAATGCTCCCCTAATGAGACTTCATCCCAAAAAAAGGTATCTTCCTCACTTCCTACCTTTTTTATAACAAAAGAAATAAGATCAATCCCTTTACCTTTAAGAGAAGAAAGATCTCGAATGATATCTAGCCATGGAGAGTATCTAGACGTGTAACCGGGGTAATGAATAGCACCACGAACGCCATGAATAGCTTTGATGATCCTGGCCCATAAAGAAGATCCTTGAGAGATAAAGCGCCAAACCCATTTAAACATCATTGCACGATTAAGCCAAAGATTTATTCCAACTGATCCAAGCCATTTTTTATGCGAATTGATTCCCTATTCTTTAAATATATATGTGATAAGGGGTTTTAAGCTTCCATTTTGAAAGATGAGAAGAAAATTTGCTAGTAACCTCGTCCTATGATTTAATTTTATGCATAGCACCACCCACTTTAACTCCGAGATAATAAGTTATCCTAAGCTAATGACGATCCTATATGAACTGGAGCCTTGTTACTTTATGTGTGGAATAGGAGTTATTTACATAATAGTGGTATAGGACTGTTTGTCACAACGGGGAAATGGAATCGAACTTGGCTCAAGTATACAGACACAATGGAACTTGGCAGTTGTATGCGTATACCCCCGCCGTCCTAAAATTATTGTTCATCTTTTTGTTTTGTGATAGTCTCAAAATAATTGTCCACTTCTTTATATTATATTTGATTGGTTAAGTAATGTAGCGCGTAAGAACATGTAGTCGTGTTAAGCTTGTCAAAACCAAGAACATAATTGTAACACCTCAACCTGATAAAGGTAGGAGTATTACGTTATGGTAACATATCAAAGCAAACACAAGCACAAGACTTATAAGTCCAAGGTGCTCTCCACTCATAACCCGGCTTCCCACTAAAACCTGCCACAGGAAAAGGAAATGTGGCTGAGCTATGAGAGCTCAGTGAACAGATATAAAGGTAACAAGTAATAACAATGAGATAATGAAAGGTTAAAGAAGTAAAGGAACTATAAAAGATATAACAAAAGTTAGAAAAATAAGTAATGAATAAAGTTAAAGGAAAGAATAATCCACCACGAGCCCAAGTCAAGTCAAATCAAGTCAAGTCAAGTCAAGTCAAGTCATATCAAGTAACCAAGTAGCTATGTATCCAGAAGGGTGACCTCGGAATACCAATTGTAATGTGAGGTGATGCCTCAAGGGTTGGAGTCGCGAACTCCCAAGATGTGAAAGACGTGTATCGCACACACCATCAGTCACCAAGTAAATATATATCAAGTCATATCATGTTGTATCCATCAAGTCAAGTAAACAAATCTAGGATGCATCCATACGCCCCAAACGGCCAAATACTTCATCTCCGTAATAAGTCAAATAATGGGATGGGATAGGTCATCACTCTCCTACCCTAGAGTAATGCCATTGGTGCATCAATGACAAGGACATGGAAGCCCCGTGCCTAGTATCAAGTGTCCAAGTTCAGGGTTTATATCAAGTAATTCAAGTCAAATTCCCACATATGAAGTGTATCATATCAAGTATGTTGATCGTAGTTCAAATCAACGAATCATAGCATAGGGTTCAAGTCAAGGTTCAAATCAAAGTTCAAATCAACGAATCATAGCATAGGGCTCACAATTCAAGGAAAGCATGGTAAGGTTCACAAATGAAATATTAAGATAAGAGAGAGAGTTCATGAGAAACATGTGAGAAGATCAGAATATCTGTACCTTATGCAAATTCGAGCGTAATTCAAATGCGTATATGAACACATAACTTACTCCCGCTTTAGATTATGTACATAAATTTAATAGTTAATTATTTACTAACAACTTCGTTATGCAATTTCTTGTTTAGACACTCATTTATTGTATGTATGGTTACTATAATATCATTTTATTTTGTGCTTAAGTAGTGTACATTAGTAGTCAAAGACGTGAGTCTAAATCTCAACATATTTTCTTTAGCTTACTTAGGTTTTAAAGGTCAGACCCAGTATTATAAATTATCAATTTCGTAACAAAACTACCTCATTTGTTGTATTAGATACTACCAGTAATATTCATCATGCGTCGGGCCTTCGTATCAAAATGAATAAAACTAAGTTTTTGGGGATATCTGTGGACTCTTGTAAAGTGGAGCAGGCTGCGTTCAAGATTGGCTGTGTGGTTCTTAAGACGCCGTTCAAATACTTAGGATCTAGAGTGGGAGATTTTATGTCACGAATTCAGTCTTGGAAGGAGGTCATTGATAGTATGGTTTCTTGGCTATCTATATGGAAATTAAAGACACTCTCAATAGGAGGAAGATTGACTCTCCCTAAAGCGGTTTTAGGCGCGATTCCTGTTTATCATATGTCCATTTTTAAAGTGCCTATGAAGGTGCTGCAGAATATGGAATCAATCCGGGCGCGGTTTTTTAATGGCATGGAGATAAATTCGAGAAAATCAAGTTGGGTCAGATGGAGAAATGTGATGGTATTGCTCTTCTCAGATATATTACTCCGATATTGGGTAATGGGATGAATACTTCATTTTGGGAAACTAAGTGGTGTAGTGATGTTGCTTTTAAAGATTTGGCCCCTAGAATTTATGCTTTGGAAACGATGAAAGGGAGTGAGGTTGCGTTGAAAATGTCTCATGGAGGGTTGGAGTTTTATCTTCGTCGAAATCCTAGGGGTGGAATAGAGCAGGTTCAGTTTGAGTTGTTTAAGGAAAAGACAAATGGGTGTATTCTAAGTAATTCAAAAGATAGATGGTCGTGGTCATTTGATGGATCGGGTGAGTTCTCGGTATCCTCGGTTAGGAAACTTATCGACGACACTTTACTTCCGAATGGTAGTTCAAAGACAAGATGGATAAAGGCGGTTCCAATCAAGATTAATGTTCATGCTTGGAAAGTTAAAAACTATTGTCTTCATACCAGATTCAATATTTCTCGTAGAGGTATGGAGATTGAGTCTATATTATGTCCTATGTGTGAGAGGACAGTTGAATCATATAGGCATTTATTCTTCTCTTGCAATTTAGTTTGTGAGATTATGCATAAGATCACTCGATGGTGGGATATGGAGTACAAGGAGTTTAATTCTTATGATGATAGGTTGGATTGGTTGTTGTCCTCCAAAGGCAATTATGTTTGATGAAGTTGTTTCTTGTTCTTTCATTTGGATTCGGTTTAGAAGCAAAATTAGTTTTAGTTGGATTGAGTGGCTTAAAAACCCTAATCTTATTTTGTTGTAATATTCTAGCGCCTTGCTAGTTTTTTCTATAATAAATTTGCCGTTTAAAAATAAAAAAATAAAAAAGATACTACCAGTAATATGATGCCTAAAAGACTATTATTCTCATTTCAAAATATCACTCTTTTATAAGAAGTTTTTTAGTCGTTGATATATATTCCTATTTAAACTTACTAATTAATTCAATCTTTAGGAAATGCGTGATCTTAAGAAAAATTTATTTGTTTATGACACTTTAGTTAATGGAAACAGATGGCCAAGTGTATTTAGAAACAGTTTGTAAAATATTTAACAAGACTCAAAACCTTAAGGTTATTATTATGCATGCACCCCACTTCACTTGGTTCTACTACAACTCAATTTCACCATATTAGATATCAGACTTCACATTTTTCTCTTTTCCTTTCTAACGTTAAAGATCAAGCATTCGTGCAACTCATAGTATCTAATTCTACGCCAAACATCATGCTTTTAAAATGACAAGTTATCGAATTAGTGACACTTGATCATGGTTTTATGGTGACAGGTTATGTCAGGTCGACTACTTATAATTATAACAAGATCTATATACCGTTTGATCAGCTTCTTTGGTTAAACTCTTGATGTTAATGCATGCGTATAAATAGTCAGATTATAATGAAAATCCTAGTTCACATGTGCAATATATATTAAACCCACATCTAAGTGATGTGTCATAAACTTTGATACATAGATTTTATACTTAACATACTAGTGATGTAATATAAGAACCAGGTACGCTTCATGCATGCAAAATATATAAAGTTTAGATACACCTTAACGAAACGGCAGATCGAAACCGAAACTGAACACGAACAGTAACGCATAGACCAGAATTCAACGAGACAGAATCGAAGACACATTCTAGACGTCGTCGACAAACTACGAACATCCCTCACGGTAACAAACCAACTTTTAAATCCCACGCACGAATAGCCTTGAACCTGCAACTCGAACCACAATCACAGCCAGCTTTCGATCTTTAAATCTTGTGGAGAGAATATGTAGAACTTGTTTATATTGCTTTTGGTTTTGACGTAGGTAACATTGGCATATGTTTTCCACTATATATGAGTAACCAGGCCAAAATGAAGGTCCATTT